>CM046371.1:13676619-13690567 GCA_025413025.1 Ficus hispida | reverse complement strand
TTTGGAGCGACATTAATGTTTCTTGTCTTGATGTGTTAAGATTATGAGAAATCATCACTGACAAATAGGGATGATATTTTTTTAGAGGTATCAGTCTTTTATTGGATGTATCGTACAATTTATTTGAGTTTTTGAACGAAAACTAAAAAATTAAAATTTCATCTTAATAGCTTAACATATTCCCTCGAGTGAACTATAACTCTTATTTTATTTGTTATTATTTTAATTTTCTTTCTTTTTCTTCCCTCTCTCACTCATAACACAACGCATTCGGAATTTCTTCACACCATTTTGCAACATTGAGACATGGCAACTACAAATATTCAAAAAAAAAAAAAAAAAAAGCAGTACAATTTCCCCAAGTAATTTCGATTCCTTCCAGTGAACTCCGTCATTTTTATGTCAGGATTTGGGACTCTGATTGGAAACCGGCAAGGAGGGAGCACCCTTAAGAAAAAAACTAAAAAAAAAAAAAAAAAAACTAATTAATTTAACCTCAAAATGGTGCATAGAAATATTCAAAACAATGTATAAAAATTAGCACATCAGAAGCCAATTGCAATATGAAGTCAACGAGAACAGGTTCAAAATACAATCAAATATACTTTGTATATGTCAAATTCTAATTTTAACTAAAACACCAAGACTTTCTTCTGCCTCTGGTTGGTCTACTATGTCTTCAACAATGGCTCAATGCAACCCGATTTCAAACGTCTTTCAAACCCAAAATTCCATGTCTCATCTCATCGCGATCGCTTTCTCATGTTGCTACTCACAAAGGGAAATTCAGTTTTCTTCAACTTCTCCTCTTTCGAGCCAAGCAACGTGTCCAGCATACACCTACAAGGCGATGCATCATAAACGGAGGTCTGCAGCTCACAAGGAACGACGTTACTCGCTCTCTAACGAGCAGTGTCCGTCGAGCCTCGTATGCAGATCCAGTGCAGCTTTGGGAAGTAGCTTAGCTCAAGAAGGCTTACAGACTTCACCACTCACTTCTCCTCTACCAGCAAGGCACTTAACACATCATCATGCGGAGATGGTCTGTCTTTCTTCTAAACGCCACTTGACTCCGAAATTCCTAATAACTCGAGTGGCTGATTTTCTTGGACTATTGAATCAGGAAAATGCATTCGATGCCTTTTCAGTTTATCGCTAGTACAATCACTTGATTTGGCCTGTCATTGAACAAAGGACATTCGATTTTAGATTGAAATATGTGTTACTTAATGAAAATGTTAATTAGGAATGCAAGTTAAATATAATTTTTTAACTAAATAAGCTCGTAAATATATTGTTAATTTTTAATTGGTAAAATTACAAATTTTTATACATAAATTTATTAATAAAAAACAATAATTCACACACCAAATCAGACAAATATATTGATAAATTCCGTAGCATCTGAATTATTATCCATGAATTCAACCCCAAAAAAAAAAAGAATTTTTATCCATGAAAAATAGTCGATAAGCTTTTCCAATCGTCAAAATCAAAATTTATTGATATTTTTTCATAGTTTACGTGTCGATTGGAAGGTTTGTTTTTATTCATTTATTTATTTCTTATTTTGTCTTCGAAAAACGTGTTAGTGACCCAACTACAATTAATTGTATCGACTTAAATTTTATAAATTGTGGTTGTGATTTATTGATTTATGATATTTCTTTCAACTTGCAAGACATAATGAATTTTCACTGATTTATTAGGTTGGCCCTTAGAATTTTTAAATTTTGTGCAACTTTAATTTTTATTTTTTTTTATTTTCATAACTTCAATAATATTAAATGATTGAAATATTTTTCAATAATTATCTGTCAGTTAATTTTTAGACGGAATCTGTTAATGAATATAATTTTTTGATCAAAATTACTAATAGATCTTGTCTAATAGAAATGATTATTCTATCAATTTTTTTTAATAATTTAAGATCATTCAAATTTTATATATATATAAAAGAATAGAGAATAAAGTTTAAAAATTTAGGAAAATTGACCATTTATCCTAAATCAGATAATCTGACTAATATCTAATTTGAGATAACGTGAGTGAAAGTGACTTTAATGAATAATGATAATGAAGAAGTAAAGAATATAAAGTCATATATTTAAGGGTAAATTACTAAGTTGGTCCCTGAATTTTTTACCTTTGTGTAATTTTAGTTTCTAAATTTTTTTTGTAACTGGAATTCCCATAAACTTTTAAAATATTACTACAATAGTCCTATACGGCAATTTTTGAATGAAATTCGTTAGTTAGAATTTCTTTTTGACCAAATTATTAACGGATTCTGTTTAAAAATTAACGGAAATGACTATTAATGTAGCAACCATTTTAATAGTTTAGGAGCTTTCCCTGTTCTTTTTTTTCGTAGCTGGAATTATCATAATCTATTAACATGTTGCTACAGTATTTCTTTCCATTAATTTTTGGACAGAATCCGTAGTTAGCATTAATTTTTGATCAAATTACTAACAGTTTCCATCCAAATATTAATGGAAATTACTATCGTAATAACATTTAAATAGTTTAAGGATATTCTAGCTATGAAAAGAAGTTCAGGGACAAAAATTGTATAAAATTAAAAGTTTAGGGACAAAATAAGTAATTTACTTTATATTTAATTTTGTTATTTAAAAACTTGGGATGAGACTTTTAAATTATTTAAAAAAGAAAAAAAGAAAAAGAAAGAAAGAGGACCATAATTGGATGTTGAAGGTAAGAGTTTGAATCCGTACCCTAATTGAAAAAGAAAATAAATTGGCGAAATGGCCTCACGGAAGAGCAAAACACAAATGGAGAAGCAAATAATAAACTAACTCAATGGGGACAAAAAATGGAAAACAAATTAAAGTTGAATGGCCGTTTATAATGATGCTACAAAAGCTATGTAACAAAATAGAAACCAGAACAAATTACTTACTGAAGTGTCAACTTTTTTTTTTTTTCTTTTTTTCTCCAACAAGAACAATGTCAAGAACAACTTTGAATCATTTCTCATTTTTACCAATCGTTTTTTTATCACTCCAAATCCGTGTCAGGTTGATCCATCACAAGCTTTCTTGATGGGGATTATCCCGATTATTACCATCCTTCCTCTTGATAGTAACCGAGAAACCGGTTGATGAACCATCCATATACAAGCATGCTTGATCATGACACTCGTGTGAGTACTCGGAGACATCTGTTTGGCTGCCCTGCCTAAGGCTCTCAAAGGCCTTGAACCCGGGACTCTGGCCAAATGTGCGATGACTGACCACGGGTGCTTGGACTGGGATTTTGCCTTCGAGCATCTTCACTACAGAAGACATCAGTGGTCGGAGAGTGGGAGATGGATTGGTGCATAGGAGGCCACAAGTTTAGCATTGTCATTGCCTCCACTTCATTGTAGTCGAAAGCAAGACTAGGATCCACAAGTTCCAAAAGATTTCCTTGTTCTTGGAGAACATAGGCCTTCAGTTACTTGCAGGAAAAAAAAAAAAAGGAAAAGTTTAGTTTCAATGAATGTGTCGAACGAAAGAGCCATTACTAGCACCAACGTAAGACGAGCGAAATTTGTTTAGAATGCAACAATATTAGGAAAGTCACCCAATCAAGAAGAAAAAGGTACTCTTCCTTTGGCCTGTAATTCGTGTTGCTTTTCCCGCTGACAATCTCTAAAGCCACAACTTCGAAGCTGCAAACATCTGCCTTGTCCGTCAAGTAATCTCTTGTGCATGCGTATTCAGGAGCCATGTAACCTCTAAGGAGAAAATATAGGAAGCTCCGATTAGTGCAAAAAAATACATAAAGATAAAGAGAGAGAGGAGAGAGGAGAGAGGAGAGAGGAAACTATACAATGTTCCGGCCACTCATGTGCTTATATGTGTGTTTTCTTCTTCATCAAGCTTAGCTAAACCGAAGTCGGATATCTTGGCATTTAGATCCTTGTCAAGTAGCACATTGGTTGCCTTTATATCTCTGTGCACAATTTTCAGCCTTGATTCCTTGTGAAGGTAAACTAACCCCCTTGCTATATCCAAGCATATTTTCTTTCTTGTCGGCCAATCTAGATGTAGTCGACTTTCCTCCCGACCAATCAATTGAGAACACAAAAATTGATGCAAGCCTCATTCTTGAAATTTATGACAGGGTTAATTCTCGCCAATTATGGTCAAGCATTTACCAAAAAGTTCGCTAGCAAGACTGTTGTTTTCCATGTATTCGTATATAAGCAACAACTGGTTTCCTTCAGTGCAGCAACCGTAGAGCTGAACGAGATTTGGATGCTGCAGTGCCAGAGATCATGCCTACTTCGTTAACGAATTCACAGTTGCCTTGTCTTGATTTTGATGAGAGCTGCTTAACCGCAATTAAACCTCCATCCGAAAGAATCATCACACAAATTACTTTTACTCACAATCACTCTTTCTCGGAGTATATCCTTAATGACATAAGTTGGAAAAAAAACCAGAGTATTTACCTAGTAAACCGGCCCAAAGCCGCCTTCACCTATCTTGTTTGCGGGGTCAAAGTTACCGGTGGCGGATTTGAGTTTTCTCAATGGAAAATATCCTGTTTGTACGTCTAACGCCCGTAGTTCTGAAAAGAGAGAGTTTTAGAAAATATGATCAATAAGCACCGCAAAAATCACATAAGGCACAGTACCCAACCTCTTCGCCGAGGCAGTTCTAAGTTGCGAGAAAGCCAACATTATGAAGAGGAAAGACTTTAAAAAGCAGAAATTTCAGGTTGAAAGAATTCTTACCTGGATCTTCAGGGTTTTTCCCCGATAAGAATCTCGTCATTCGCAGTCCTAAAAAGAACAATATCACGAGCACACACGATGCAGCTACAATGTTGGCAATGGCTCCAACAGATAGACCCCCAGTACCGTCCACTTTCTCACAGAAAGAAAAAGGAAGTTATTACAAGACATCAAAGGAAAAAAACACGGAAGAAAGTGTAGAATTAGAGACGGAATTACTCGATGTTATGTCAATAGCAGATAGGAGAGGTCCATAAACTCCTCTGTCGGGACTGAAGTAGTTCCTTTCCCTACCCAGTTTAGATCAATCTCTAGAGCGTTACCGTCAACAAAAATATTATCAAACGTCTTGGTTACGCCTATCCCAACACCTCCAGCTTCCTCCATGATGTTGAACTCCTTCATTACTAAATTTCCCTGCCCACAAGTGGAGTTAAACTTCACTGGCTTGAATAAAATGTTCGGCTTTTTCTCACTTTTGCAGCCAAGAAAAACTTTTTAATAATCTGGCAAGGTATTTTACTTTTACTCACTTGGATTGAGACATCAAATATGTGCCTGCCGACACTGCTAAATGTTCGGCCATCCGAATACATTAATTCAGCAAAGTGCAGCTTCACTTTGTACCTGCCGTTTCGCAAGCAAAGGCCATAATACCTGAGCGACAGAGGAGCAATGCGGGCAGTTCGAAAAATTTCAGGATAAGTTTCATTCGAGTGGATTTTGTTTGTTATTTTGTAGTCTACTTTTTTCCCAACACCTATATAAGCCCCTGTACTACTATAAGCCCATTTTCTGGTAAAGAGAAAAAGTATGCTGGCCTCCAGGGATTGGTCACCTTCGTACTCGTCCAATTCAAGCCCTCCACAATTGACGAACAAAGAATGACCTGCAGGCGTATAAGGAACTAAATTTTACAAAATGCAGGACCATGTTCAGCTTGATTAAGCTACAATGAGTCTGTAGAAGGATGATATTTGGTTCGGTCCACCCTTATGGTTGGATTTTCCGGGCAGGGAGGCCCTTCTTGAAGCACCATCTGCAATGTTAAAATCAAGTTCTTATCATTCCTGCAAGTTTGAGACGGAAAAAATAATATGGTAGGCAATACTTACGACTGGTTCTGGGAAGAAGAGTAACCGGAAACAAGATTCCTGTTAAATAATCAAAAAATAAGATTTCATTGAAACTAATCGACGACGAGGTATATAATAAAATACACACTTATATTTTTGAAAGAACCTCTAAGAAAAACAGGGGACTTACACAGCAACCATGCTTCCGCAAGGAACAGGAGGTGACCCTGTGAAATTGTTGTAAGATAAATTACTGCAAACAGATGAGTAAAGGAATTTGTGTGACATTTATTAATCTAAAAGCCCATAAAGATTAAATAAAATAAAATGAAAAGAAATAAGAAGTAAAGATCACGAAACTAACAAATCCTTTCTGCTCTGCAGCATCCAACTTGGTCGTACTTCCCCGGTCAGTGAGTTGTTAGTCAAAAACGTGCATCAGCACAAAGTTTATAATCTCTTTGATAGAAAAAGGATGCAAAAATTGCTCATTTGCACTGTACTTCGTATCGGAATTATGAATCATAGTACATTTTTTCCCACGAAAATAGTTCGACAAGTGCCCTTAATATCTAAACTTACACGAACTCTAAGAGCCTCAGACTCTCAACTTCTTTCGGAATTTGACCCGTCAAGTTGTTGAAACTCAGGTCCCTAAAAAGGATGGAGAACAAATAAAAAGAACATAAGAAGTGTGTTAAAAGCATAGATTAGTGATACTAGTACCATTCTGTTGGTACTTCAAACATACAAAAATTTAGCTACTTGGTATAAAAAATTAAGGGCTTACAATGTTTTTAAATTGGTCATCTCGCCGATGTATGGTGGAATTGTGCCACTAATTAAGCTATTCCTCAATATCCTGAGTCAGAAAAGTGGAACCAAGACCTGTGGTTAATTCCCGATGGCTGTGGAATAATCATGTAGACTGAAGTTAAAGAGTGCTAAGATCGTCGAACTCACAATCTCTCCAACTTGTTCAATCCCCTCATGCTAGGGAAAGGTTTAGGTTTTGATCCCACCAAGTCGGATTCCTCCTGATAAAGAAGCACTTCAGATAATTCGAACATTTTAGTCATTAAAGTTGTGTCAACTCACTGAACTTTCGTGCACGTAATTGCTAGGTGGATGGTCGATTCTCTCACAATGTGACTAAGTTTTTCAAAAGAGAGATGTTCTCGGAACAGGGCCTTCCATGGATGTGCCTTGCATATCCCTGCAACAAATTAAGACGTTGAGTGCATAACAATTACGTAATTAAGCTATTCTTGAAACATGAGCATTGTCAAAGAGCAGGGGAGAACAGAGCATATAAATGGAATGAAAATGCAATACTCACAGTCGGATAATTTTCGTCCAGTTACCAATAAACTCGGTATGATCCCGATATCTGCTCCCATCTATCCTACTGTGCACAATAAGAATGTGAAACCTCTAAATTCTAAAGGGTTGATAAAACTTTACAAAAATTTACCATACATCACTTACAAATCAGTTAAGTTCTTCAAATTTCCAAATGATTCTGTATTTCCCTCGAAAACTGTTTGCAGTCAGAACCTGTACAATGAAGAAACTATTAGTTGAGCATCATTGGCGAATGAAACACAAATATTTGCTTTGTAACATTGCTCCGATAGAAATCTTGTGCAAAATCCCTCTGCTTCTTGAGTTTAAATCATACTCAGAGAGAGAGCTGCATAAAGGTGTCAAAACAGGAAAATGCTTCTCACACTTAGAGCTTCAGGACACACATATGTGTCTGTGTGTGCACAAATGTGTGTGTGTGCGTGAACCTGCTCCAGAAACATCTCTTTCCTAATTAAAAATACACACTTAAGGACATGATTAAGATTGGATTATGATTGCCACCGTATTTGTTGTCTCTTTTTTTCGTCCTCGAATACTAGTTTACTGAAGTCATAAATCTTTAACTACCATTAGAGACAATCCTCTAAGATTATGGCTTCGCATTTGAGATGGCAAGAAAATATTAGTAAAAGCAGAAACAACAAGGATATTGGTAGTCTTACAGTGTTTCCAAATTCCTCAAACGTCCGATTTCTGAGAAAGAAGGCCCCCAAGTTGATTATCTTCCAAAACTCTGGAAAGTACAGTTTAAACGCTAATGGTGAGTTTTTACTATTTCTTTTAACTATAAGAAAAATGCAATGCAGGACTTACAGCTCCATTAGCCTTGTAATGTCACCAATCTGCTCAGGAATTGATCCGTTGAGTCGATTTCCAAAAAGGACCAACAACAAAGAAACAAACACCGGTCGAAATTCTCTGAAACATGTTTATTGGAAATTCAAATTGTCCCTCGGAGATAGATACACGGTTCATGTAATGATTTACAGAATGCGCAAAGGGGCATGACTAAAGCTTGGTGGGATTGATCCATGGAAGTTGTTGAGTGAGAGATCACTGTTTAATGACAGAGTAAAGCGACACATATATCTACCATTCTTTCTAGTAAATTAAAAAAAAACTGAAAATTTGTGAGAGGGTATTTATGATGTGTCACTCACAGTACTTCCAGATGAGCAAGTTTCCCGAATTCTTCCGGTGAAACTCCGGTTAAATTAAGACCTTCAACAATCTGTAACAACAGGACTTTCATAATCAGCAAAACATCTGTTAAAACTTACCAAAAGGTCTCCCTCAAATTAATATCATTCTATTACAAGTCTAGAATGGTTTTATTTTTGTTGACATTATTAACTTTATAACTGTTTCTTCTAAAATAAATGGGTAACCAAATTTTTGAAAATTTTCAAAAATCTGAGTAGGGGAAAAAGTTTAAGAACATGATTTTGGAGGAAAAAATAGAAAGGGAAAAAGTTTTTTTTTTAAAGTAAAATTCATTAAACTAAAAGGTCTTACTGATATCAAATATAATACAGATGACCATGTGATACACAATACAAAACACTCGATAAAATCGGTTATATCAGCAAAATCTAATGAAGCATAAGAAAAACGATACAATACGAGACCTAGTATTAGGAAAATTCCCCGACACATCAATTTGAGCATGCATAAAACTTTTTTTGAAACCCTACAATCGATGGACGCTTTTGATCCATTGAGGGCATGTAACATGTAGCACTAAAGCCACAAACATCTCGCTAGGACTCATGGCTAGCAGAACTTCTAACTCACCAAGTCCTAAATCTGACGGACCAAAAAACAAACTCAAATGGTGGGAGAACAACCTACATTATTATATTGAAAATATTAAAACTATATGGCAAAAATATAAATACCTTTATTAGACTAAAACTGTAGGAAAATCAGGAAACTTTTTTGTATTGCTATAGAATCTGTATAGCTGTAATTAGTATGTCAAATATGTATTTTAGGAAAGTGTTATTAGTTTCCTAGAATTAGTATTCTTTCTTTCTTTTCTTATTAGCCTATAATTGTATAAAAGGTGATTCAGTAAATGAAGAAAATTATTCCCCAATTTTCTGTTTCTTCTCTGTATTTTCCGACTTAGTATCAGAGCATCCTTGGCATTCGGCTTTATTCTTCCCACTCCGCTTTCTCTGTTCTTTTTCTACCTTCAAGCCAGCATGTCTACCGAATCCACCATTAGTCAAAATAACCCTACTTCAAAAAGATTAGCCGACCCTATCAAGGCTAATGGAGAGTCTCACTTGGTTCAAATTACTACCATTCATTTGAATGGTGATAATTTTCTGCGCTGGTCACAGGCAGTTCGGATGTATATTAGAGGCCGTGGAATGATGGGATACTTGACAAGAGGAACGAAAGCTCCACCAGATATAGATCCGACCTATGCTACATGGGATGCTGGAAATTCTATGGTGATGACGTGGCTCGTGAATTCTATGGAGGAAGATATCAACTCTAATTACATGTGCTACTCAACAACATAAGAGCTGTGGGAGAATGTCAATCAGATGTATTCTGATTTGAGGAATCAATCACAGATTTTTGAATTGACTCTCAAACTTGGTGAGATACGATAAGCAGAGGATAACGTCACTAGGTATTTCAACTCTTTGAAACGTGTTTGGCAAGATCTTGATCTCTTCAACAATTATGAGTGGAAGTCTTCTAAAGATGCAAACCACCACAAGAAAACTATTGAAGATAGCTGAATCTTCAAATTCTTGGCAGGCCTAAACGTTGAGTTTGATGAAGTCAGGGGGAGAATCATTAGGAGACAGCCACTTCCTTTGATTGGTGAGGTATTTTCTGAAGTAAGGAGGGAAGAAAGCAGGAGGAATGTTATGTCGGGCAAAAAAGGACCTGGAGTAGCAATGAAAGGCTCGGCTTTGGTGACCACTGGAGTAGACTCGTCCAGACCTCAACAGTATCCTCGGAAATCTGGTGAGAAACCACGTGTATGGTGTGACTATTGCAACAAGCCACGCCACACTCATGAAACTTGCTGGAAGCTACATGGGAAACCTACAAATTGGAAGAGCAAGGCTGGAGAAAAAGCTAGACAGAGCGTACCTACTGCTAATGAGGCCGAAACCAATCCCTTTACCAAAGAACAAATGGAGCATCTTCTTACATTGCTGAAATCTGGTTCGTTTTCATCCGATTCTCCTAATGCTTCTATGGCACACACAGGTAATGAATCAAAAGCTCTATCTTGCTGCATCACTTCTTCTGCTCCATGGATAATAGATTCAGGAGCATCTGATCATATGACCAATTCTTTTAAACTTTTTCAATCTTATACACTATGTCCTGGAAATAAAAAAGTTAAGATAGCAGATGGTAGTTTTTCCCCCATTGCAGGAAAAGGTTTGATTCCAATTTCAAAAAAATTAATTCTAAAGTCTGTTCTCCATGTTCCTAAACTTACTTGTAACCTTTTATCTATCAGCAAGCTTTCCAAAGATTTTAATTGTTCTATTACCTTTTTTGAATCTCATTGTATTCTTCAGGATATGAACTTGGGGACGACGATTGACAGTGCTAGAATGATCAATGGGCTTTTATTTTGAGGATAGTTTTCCTAGTTATAAAATGACTCAAGTGTTTAGTAGTATTAGTTCTATGTCTGCTTATGAACAAATAATGGTTTGGCATTCCAGATTGGGCCATCCGAGTTTTATTTATCTAAAAAATTTGTTTCCATCTTTGTTTAAGCATATCAATCCTTTTGTATTAAAGTGTGAAAGCTGTTTACTTGCCAAGAGCCAAAGAAAAAGTTATATTTCAAAACCATATCAACCGTCGAAACCATTTTATCTTTTTCATAGTGATGTTTGGGGACCTTCAAAGGTTATCACTATTTCAGGTAAAAAATGATTTGTAACTTTTATAGACGACCATACTCGTCTATGTTGGGTTTATTTGATGCGGGAAAAATCTGTAGTTGAAAAAAATTTTAAAAATTTTTACACTATGATAGAAACTCAATTTCAGTCAAAACTTAGTATTTTACGATCGGATAATGGCACCAATACTACAACAAAGTTTTAGACACTTTTGTACATGAAAAAGGGTTCTTCATCAATCTTCCTGCCCAGATACTACTGAACAAAATGGATTAGCTGAGTGGAAGAATAAACAACTTTTAGAAGTTACTCGTGCTACGATGTTTTACATGAATTTGCCGAAATATTTGTGGGGGGATGCTGTTTTGACTGCTTCATGTTTGATTAATAGGATGCTTCTAGAGTATTACAACATATCACTCCATTGAGTGTTTTAAAAAGTTTTTTCCATACACTCACATAACCTCGAATTTGCCTTTAAAGGTCTTTGGCTGCACCGCTTATTGCACATACCAAAGCGCTTCGGTCTAAATTAGACCCTCGGGCAGAAAAATGTGTTTTTCTAGGTATGCTCCATTTCAAAAGGGTTACAAATTTTTTAATCCTGTTACCAAACAGTTTTATGTTACTCTAAATGCCACTTTTTTGGAACACTTACTTTTTTCAGCAAAAATTTAATTCAGGGGGAAAAGTTAGATGAATCAAATTTTTAGAAAACGGAACCTTTACTACATATTGTTCTTGATTCTATAGATAAGAAAACTAGGATCACCCAATCTAGGAATACTGAATCTGATATTGGTTTGACTGATATGGAAATACTACGAATGGAAAAAAATTGATCAAATCTTGAGCATGTGGTTTATTCTAGGAAAAATATCAAAAAAAGTAAAGATCCGTTGATTCTTCCAGCACAAGGCCATGAGGAATTCCCAAGTGAATCCATCGAATACATCAGGTAACTCAACTTTTTTTCCTCCTTCTATTCCAAGTCCTAGCCGAGTAGTTATCCCTGAGTCTGATCTAAATCCTATACCTGTTAATCCTATCCAAGAAACCAACCTTGATCTTCCTATTGCCTTGAGAAAAGGAACCCAAACTTGTACTAGACACCCTATAGCTAACTACATCTCCTATGATAACCTTTCCGCCAAGTATAGAGCTTTTACTACAAAAATTTCAAAACTTATGTTGCCTAGAAACATTAAGGAAGCTTTGGATGAACCGAATTGGAGATTAGCTGTGTTTGAAGAGATGGGGGCATTGAGGAAGAATGGTACTTGGGAAGTGGTTCAGTTATCGAGTGAGAAAAAGGTTGTGGAATGCAAATGGGTGTTCACAGTCAAAAGTAGAGCAGATGGGAGTGTAGAAAGATATAAAGCCAGATTAGTTGCAAAAGGCTTCACCAGATCTATGGGATAGACTATCAAGAAACTTTTGCTCATGTTGCGAAGATAAATACAATTGGGTACTGTTAGCTCTTGTTGTGAATTTTAACTGGCCTTTATTTCAGCTTGATGCTAAAAATACCTTTCTCAATAGAGATATGGAAGAAGAGGTATTTATGAGCCTACCACCAGGTTTTGAGGAAGAACTTGGGTTGAAGAGTCTGTAGATTGAAGAAATCCTTGTATGGACTCAGCAATCTCCAAGAGCATGGTTTGAATGTTTTGGCAAGGTTGTGAGGAGGTTTGATTTTATGCAAAGTCAAGCGGATCATACCATGTTTTACAAACATTCAAGCGAAGGTAAGATTGCCATCTTAATTATGTATGTTGATGATATTATCTTAACGGGAGATGATTATGGTGAGATGAATAAGCTGAAAAGGAGACTAACAGAGGAGTTTGAAATTAAAGACCTCGGCGTATTGAAATACTTCCTTGGAATGGAGTTCGCAAGGTCCAAGGAGGGAATTATTGTCAATCAACGCAAGTATGTTCTTGATTTGCTTGATGAGACATGTATGCTAGGCTGTAAACCGGCAGAGACTCCTTTAGAACCGAATGTGAAGCTACAACCGGCCAGAACTGAAGATGTGAAGGATAAGGAGAGGTATCAAATGCTTGTTGGAAGACTTATTTATCTGTCACACACACGTCCTGACATAGCTTTTTCTGTAAGTGTAGTGAGCCAGTTTATGCATGCTCCTGGTCCTGAGCATTTTGAGGCTGTTTACAGGATCCTAAGGTATTTAAAAGGAACACCAGGTACAGGACTTTTTTTTAAATCTCAAGGACATCTTCAGATTGAGGCATATACCGATACGGATTGGGCTGGAAGTATAATTGATAAGAGATCGACCTCAGGCTACTGTACTTATGTTGGTAGTAATTTAGTCACTTGGCGTAGTAAGAAGCATAGCGTAGTTACAAGAAGTAGTGCGGAAGCTGAATTCAGGGTGGTTGCTCTCGGTATTTGTGAAGCAATATGGATTAGGAAAATATTACAAGAGTTGAGGGCTTCAGAAGTACTACCTCTAAAGCTATATTGTCATAATAAGGCTGTGATCTCTATTGCTCATAATCCGGTTTTTCATGATCGTACGAAGCGTGTTGAAGTGGACAAGCACTTTATTAAGGAAAAGATAGAAGATGGGTTGATTTGTATGGTCTATGATCCAACTGAAGATCAAGTGGCTGACTTACTTATGAAGGGACTACCTACAAAACAATTTGATTTTCTAGTAAGCAAGCTGGCTTTGAAAGATATTTTCAAACCAGCTTGAGGGGGAGTGTAGGAAAATCAGGAAATTTTCCTGTATTGCTGTAGAATCTGTATAGCTGTAATTAGTATGTCAAATATGTATTTTAGGAAAGTGTTATTAGTTTCCTAGAATTAGTATTCTTTCTTTCTTTTCT
>CM046371.1:13644662-13676519 GCA_025413025.1 Ficus hispida | reverse complement strand
CGGAATCCGTTGGGAGAGTCACCGGAAGAGATGGCCGGCGCGGAAAGGGAAGCCAGTTGGCGGCCACTGAGGGGTTGGGATCGGAAGAAAGCATTGGTCTTAGACGTCAGCCATGGACAGTCACTGGCCAAAAGCTTCTCAGTATTGAAAAGCTGTTAGACTTAGGTGGAGCAGTTGTTTTTTTTTTTTTTTTTTTCCCCAAATGTGTGTGATTATTTATTTATATTTAGTTTTCGTTTTGGCCGCAATAGTGGTTGTGATTAGAAAATGACTAAAAAGGGGGGGCACGACAGTGGAACACGTTATGTTGGCACTTGGAGAAAATGACACGTTGGACATCTGTTATATAATTTCGAGATTATATATATATTGAAGGAATTTCGAGATTAGATGATAATACGAGTAATTCTATTTTTGGTTATTATGCTCGAGTGTTGGTTGATGTCGGCCATGCGGGTTTTGTTAAAGACACGTTGGTTGTACGTTAGAGATAATGAATAATATTCTGCATGACGGCCTTTTTAACGGAGTAATATATTTGAAAGACTGTAATAAAAGATAATTCAGTATCAATCTTTTGAAAAAAAAAAAAAAAACTTTTTATTGGTACAAATCAGACTTAAAAATTATTTAAAATATGAGAGAAACATGATTTTAAGGAGAAGGTAAAAATCTTAACTATAGTACAAAAAATAGATGAGGTGATTACTGCTTATTCTATTTTCTTAACTTTTGATAATATTTGTGTGACTATTTTAATTTATATGATGTTAAGAGAAGTTTTTATTTCTTAAAAAAAATTATAACCAACTCAATTTCGTCTCTTCTCTTTTTTTGTTGGGGTGGTTCCAATTTTATTTTTTTTAAAGTTGTTTGCCAAGCTTTTGGGAAAGGAGACAGATAGGCAATACTTTAATACAAATTATAAAATTATCTTATAACTTACAGTTTTTTTTTAAGTGTAAAACGTTTTTTTAGGGTGCTTAGCACACTATTTCTAAAATGAATACTTTTAATTGAAAATGAATCTAAATTTCCTTTTTAATTTTCATCTTATGATGGAGTCAATTATGTTTTATATGTTTATTTTCATGTATTACAAATACCAATTCATTGCTGATTCTTAATTTAAAATTGAATTATTTTATTTCAAAATGGTATGCAAAGTGAAAGCGAAAGCGAAAGCTAAAGTAAAAATAAATAAATAAATAAATATAATGAATAAGAAGTTCTTAGTTTTTTCCTTTGTTGAAGAGAATGAAGTTAAATCTTATTTCATTCATCCTGTCATTATCCTTCATGCTCTATTTTGAATTTTTTTATTTTGTTTTTTAATTGAAACCATTTGATATTCATTTCTCATTTAATTTTGTTCTACTTTATTTTTATTTGCTTGTCAAATTTTCTTGTTCGTTAAACCGCCTTCTATTTTGATTCTTCTTTCTAATTCGTATTTATTTATTTTTCCTTATTTTTTAGCTTGTACTTCTACTTGTATTATTTTTCTTTCATTTTCTCCTCATTAAAAACTCACCATTTTAATTTTAACTCTCTCATCAAAAACACTCTTCTCCTTAATTGTGATCATGTCTAATTATGCTAAGATATTTTTTTTTCCTTATTTTCACAATTAAATTTATTTATTTTTTTAGATCTTCCCAATCAATTATAGAGAATTGTTAAAGTATCCTCTCTCTCTATTTTTGCCCTTATTTCTTGTTTTCCAAAAAGAAGACTGTGGAGCTAATAAAGCTAACTTCTTACTTGAAAATGTTTTATGATGTAAACAAAAAATATCATCATGTTGGTAGGATAAAATATAAATTCATACTTTAATTAAGTTATTAATTTTAAGATTTTGAATTTATTCATAATTCTAAATTGTTTTTCATGTTTTATATTATAAAAATTTTAATTGTAATTCAATATGTGTGAACGCACGTAAGTTAACTAGTAAAAATAAAAAGGAAAAATGAGACCATGAGAAGAGCACAAAGCAAATAGAAAATAAAAGGGAAGAAAAAGCACAAGTTTAAAAGGGGGAAAAAGTTTAAGAACATGATTTTGGGGGATAAAATAAAAAGGGAAAAAGTTTTTTTTTTTTAAAGTAAAATTCATTAAATTAAAAGGTCTTACTGACATCAAATATAATGCAGATACCATGTGTACACAATGCAAAACACTCGATAAAAACCAGTTCTATCAGCAAAATCTAATGAAGCTCGGGAAAAAGGATGCAAGACGAGACCTAATATTAGAAAAATTCCTCAACACATCAATTTGAGTACGCATAAAATTTTTTTTAAACCACTACAATCGATGGACGCTTTCGATCCATCGAGGGCATGTAACATGTAGCACTAAAGCTACAAACATCTCCGCTAGGACTCATGGCTAGCGGAACTTCTAACTCACCAAGTCCTAAATCTGGCGGATCAAAAAACAAACTCAAATGGTGGGAGAACAACCTACATTATTATATTGAAAATATTAAAACTATATGGTGGAAATATCAATGCCTTTATTAGACTAAAACATAAAAAACTAAAGATTAAAGCACGACCGTCGCAAGTACACATACTACCACCATCAACATCGAGATCCAAAATCACTACCTCCACAAGAAGCTTGCCACCATTCGGAACAAAACCCTAAAAGAGTACAACCATCAGACGAGAAAAGTGTCACAAAACACCTCCAAGCCATCTGGAAACCATCATCTAAACGACATTAAATCCGCTCCAATAAAGCCACCCCACCAAACACATCCACCACTATCAAAAAACTCACAACAATATGAACCAGTGACCAATTTTTAAGACCGTAGGTCTAACGACGTACTCAGAGACAATCCCAGAATCTCAGCTGACTCAGAAAGTTAGATTCAAATAAGCAGAAAAAAATGAAAATTATAAAATGTAAGGGGAAAAAAATATAAAAGAGCAAAAGTGCCAGAAATGGGATTTATACCGACAACCTCTCACAAGGAGAGAAGCGATGGTCAAGCGTGTGTTTTTTTTTTTTTTTAAGATAGGTTTTTACTATACCATTTGAGTAGTAGGTTTACTCTTGCAAAATAATATACAAAATATAAAGTAATAAAGAGCTAACCAGACAAAAAATGAAACAAACTTTTTGGATGACTCTAGTTAGGGATGGTAACAGGCAGGTCATGGATGATTATGCTTTCCTTACCTATGTACCTGACTAATATAAGACCGGTGCAGGGATGGAAAATTACTAATTACCATATCTATATCCTACTCATTTACGTATTAAGAATAATAATAAAAAAAAAAGATTCTACTAAAATTATCATAAAATTTTGCAACAAAATTAAAAAAATATATAGATATCAAGGTTCCTTTTTTCTTTTTTCTTTTTTTCTTTTTTAATGAATGTGTTTCCCTTTTTGTACTCCAACAAAAATACGACAATCCAATAATACGATTCTGAATGACCCCTTGGCTAGGATATATAGAATTTGTTTATTTTAATAGTCTTAATAGTCTTCAACTACCAGTGTAATTACAAGTTTGACAAAATAATATATTTGAGGATTGTAATAAAGACGGTACGTACTTATTTAATAATAATAATTTGATTAAGGAGAAATTAGAAGAAAAAGGAATTTCGAATACATATATAAAAACATTGGCTTTAAAGAAAAAGGAAAAGACCCCTTCAAAAAAAAAAAAGAAATAGTAAACAAGTAAGAAAAACTAATAATAACAACAACAACAATATATATATATATATATATATATATATATAAAGCAATAACAACAATAACGATAACGATAATAATAAGAATCCAACAATGCATGTATTAAAAGAAAACAGTTATAGGAGAAGAAATGGTCAATCCAAACAGTAAACGAAACGACAATCGCCATTAACATGGGAAAAAAACGACAATGTAAAGGATGCGTTTTAGACCACCTGGTTTTGAACCGTGCGGGAAAACCACCGCTTTTAGTATACTTACGATTTTGATTAGGATATATATATATATATATACTAGTTTATTTTATAATAATATTTTTCAGCAATGCATGTACTCTATATTAATAGTTTTAAATAATCTTTATAATAAGATTATAATGTACTCTATATTAATAGTTTTAAATAATCTTTATAATAAGATTGTAAATAGAAAAATTACACGTAAATCTATTAATAATTACACGATATAGAATAAAATATTAACCGTCGCTAAAGAGAATTCATATAAATTTCTAACACAGTATCAAATTCAACTGATTATTCCCCATAGCATATAACATAGCTATCTTGCGCTCGAGAAGGTCCGGCAGCTCCTTAGCAGTGCCCCTCGGTGCATTTAGTTGTCTTACATAAGACTTGAGATATTCCTCACTCCATGGCATTATAACGGTTCATTAAACCAAAATACCATTAGTATTTGGCTCAACAAGGCTTTTTATAGAGGCCGTTTGGAACATCAAATCAAGACGGAAATTTCTCATTTAATTTCAAAACTTCCAAATCTTCATTTCACTTTCTTTCTCTCTTAAATTTTTATGAAGTTCAAAGTTCAAATGTCCATAACTTTTTTATTTTAAGTCAAAATAAGATTTTTTTTTTTTTATAGAAAAAAATCATACAAAATCACAAGAAAAACAAAACAAAATTCATAATGCATATTGTTTTTCAAATACACTTCAAATTTATACATTACAGTTCAACCAAACACATATTTCAATTAGAAACTATAAAATTCCAACTCCAACCGTTATTTCAAGCAGACCATACTTTCAAAGTCTTTAAATGATAAAGCTCACCATGAAGAAGAAACAAGATCCGATTGCTCTCTTTCGTCTAAAGGTTCTGCAATAAAAAGTCTCCATAGTTAGCTATAACATTAAAAGTTGGAAAGGATGAAAACATTCTCTTACCTCATTTCTATGGAATGTATAATATGATAGACTATTCTCATTATTGCTTCTCTAATATAATTAAAATTCATGGGGAAAAGAATATTACAAATTAAAGGTAGTTAAGGAATTTTGTGATAAGGCTTAAAATTCGAAGGGGGAAAAGAAAATTTATGCAAAAGCATAACAAAAAAAAAAAAAAAAAAAGGTTGAAGTGGAGTAGCAAACTATAGCTTTCGTTTTCAGAAAATAAAGGATAGAAAGGACTTACCCGAGCGTTGAGGAGATGTTGGTGGTGAAGATAGAAAGGGATTCGGTGGCAAAAGTAAGGATTGAAGACTACCTTGCAGCATTTCCATCACACCATTCATTGATGGACGATCTGAAGGATTGGTTTGAATACACCACAAACTGACTAATATCATCTTCCTCGCAATTTCTTCTTCCTCTTCATTCTTAACCCCATCGAAATGCAAATCCGTACTTGCTTCAATATGCTTGTATATGTAGTGTGGAAAGTATATTCTGCTAGTCTGTGACACATTGGGATCCAAATTTTTTCTTCTTCCAACCATTTCGAGAACCATCATTCCGTAACTGTACACGTCCGACTTAAAAGAAACTCTTCCAAAGTGGTTGGAACAAACTTCCGGAGCAATGTACCCTCTAGTTCCTCTAGTACCAATCATAGACACCGAGCTTTGGTCTCTTTTGCTTAGTTTGGCGAGGCCAAAATCGGATATTTTTGCACAAAAGTTCTCATCTAATAGAATATTGTGAGGCTTGATGTCGAAATGCAAAATCCTCATGTTGCACCCTCGGTGTAGGTACTCCAATCCTCGAGCAATGCCGATGGCAATTTCGTACAACATCTTCCATTCTAATTGGAAATTTGCACTCGAAGGTCCCTGGTTGTATATCAACTTATCTAAAGATCCATTAGACATGTATTCGTAGATGAGAACTCTTTTAGGCTTATAGCAGAAACCTAAAAGAGATACAATGTTAACATGAGAAGTTCTGCTGATACTCGAAACTTCGTTGATGAAGTCTTCTCCATTGCTTTTTGAATCATTCAAGACTTTCACAGCCACGAGACGACCGTCGGGTAATTTTCCTTTGTAGACGCCGCCGAACCCTCCTTGACCAAGTTTATCCGTGAAAGAGTTGGTCATTTTCCTAATCTCCCAATAGCTATATTGCCTAGGAATAAGCAAATCATGACTCCTCAAGAATGCCTTGATATTTGCATTTTTCTTCTCTTTCTTTCTACTAGTCATCATATTGCCCCATAGAAGTTTTCTTCTGATACTAGTCATCATATTGCCCCATAGAAGTTTTCTTTTGATGAGAAAGTAGACAATTAAAGCAATGAGTACCATAGCCATTGTTGTACCAATTACAATACCTAGGTGAATAAATAAAGAATTAAACATGTCATACAGTTGGATTAGAAACAAGGAAAAAACTTTGCTTCCCATATAATTGGCTGTTTAAACAATTTGTGCATATTTACCTATGATAGCAGCTTTATGTTGACTATCAGTCTTATCATTGGGACGAAAACCTCCAAAAGTACCTACATGAAATATTTAAATGTGCATATATAAGGTAACTAATTACGAAATGAAAATGTATGTCTTAGGGGCAACTATATATAGATGTACAACTGGTACCGGTGATGATGTTGACAAAGGAGGTCCTAGTTAGACCTTTCGTTTTTATCAGGTTAAGGGTTCAAGTCTTGCATCACACAGGTTTACTCTTCATGATAATGTTGAAGGTCCTAGTTAGACCTCTGTAAGCCCTGACATGTTAGATGTTGAAGGCCTATAGATAAGATTATTTGCCATCCCAGCAGTGGTGCTTACTCTTCATATGTTGGGTCGGGAGTGTGAAAGATACAACTAATCTCCTTTTGTTTTATTTACCAAAAAGAAAAAAACCAAGTATATAGATGTGTATATAGACATTAATATGTACATGAAATTATTGGTATACTTGTCTATAGAAGTATATCATATTATCACACAATATATATTCTTTGGTTTGCAATCCAATACAGGATATTATGATTTATCAATTGAAACGATAAACGTTTTTCTTTGAACTCAAAATAAAATGTCTAATTGTTATATCTTTAAAATTTAACAACGACAGTGATGATTTTATTCAAGGTTGCAAAGGCTTTCTCTGCTACGATTCCTGTAACGACCGGAATAATTGATTCATGATTAGCAATAATTAATTCGAAATTAGAGATTAATCTTAAATTTCTTAATCCTAACTAGTCGAGATTTAAATAAATATTAGAAAACCCCCTGAAGTTTGAAGAAAATTCTCCTATGACAAAATATTAGATGAAACAAAAATTGAAACTTGTAAGTTTCTCTAACCTGGATCACTTGGTTGTAAAGCGGATACCGGGGAAACACCTTTAAGATGCCCTGTCAAAGGCAAGGGCGCAGGCGCAGATGGAGTTGGTGGAGTTGGCGATAGATGCTGAGGTGAAGCTGAAGGTGAAAGTGTTGGTGCAGGTGAAAGTGAAAGTGTTGCTGGGTCACAAGCTAGAGCAGGGAAGAACAAATAAACATTAATATTTACGATTAAAAAAA
The DNA here is from genome assembly GCA_025413025.1 of Ficus hispida. Taxonomy (NCBI): domain Eukaryota; kingdom Viridiplantae; phylum Streptophyta; class Magnoliopsida; order Rosales; family Moraceae; genus Ficus; species Ficus hispida. Next base: position 13,669,009 of record CM046371.1, on the reverse strand, counting down.
ATTACAATAGCCAAGAGATTATTTTGAAGGGAATAGAAATTATTAGCAAAGAGAGGAAGGAAATGGAAATGAAATTCGAACACACAGAGGATAAGAGAACCAATCTTTTTTCATACACAATCAAACATAATTTTAAAAACAACTTCAATATCATTTTTTTTTAAATCATTTTTTATTTTCATACTTAAACTAGAATCATTTTCAAAATATTACCAAACGTGCCCGTATACCCACCCTTGAATGATTGACATTAAAAAAAAAAAAAAAAAAAAACACAGCAACAATGATTCGGATGATGAAAAATTTAAAAAGGGATCATAAACCAAGGCCTAGATGGCAATATATACATGCTCAGGCACATAATGTTCATGTCTTTTTTATATTTTTTATATTTTCTTTTTCCTCGCTCTCATGTATGAGGTCTTGTTAAGCCACCTTATATGTTTGCTACTACAGATTCAATATTTAAATAAGAAACGAACATTCGGCATAGTTCAAATTGTTCATTGATAAGCCCTAATTATATATTAGACATCATTATCAACTAATTAGCCTTCATCTTAAGATAGAAAATCGATATTTTTTATTAATAGTTTAATAATTCTTTCTGACTTCTTACCATTATAATAATCTTAAATTAGAGCCTACATCTTCATCAATTTAGCAGGTCAAACCATATAAAAAATATTTTAAAAAAATCTTTTGACAAGCAGATTTCTGATATCATTGACATGAATAAATTATTTATTTAAATCCTTGAAGAAATGAAAGTTTAATATTGAATTAAATTTGTTGAAAGTAATAAACTAATTACCTGATCCTGAGCAGGCTCTGGTATGATTTTGTTGGGAAGTCATAACTGGACTGCGAGTCTCTAGCTCACGCCGTGCTGTTGACTCCACCGTGCTGTGTACTCCATGAAGAAGCAGAAGAAGAAGAAGCTAGTAATAAATAGTAATAATATTATTCTATTATTTATAAAATCTATAACTATACATGGAAAGCAGAATTGCTTTCACTCTGCAAACCATTTTGTATTTGGTTTTTAGCCCTGCAATTTTCTTTTTTTATTTGTCTTGACCCAATTTGTTTTACAATTTAGTCCTTTTTTTGTATTGGTCAATTTTTTTTTTCATTTTAGTCCTCTTTTCTTTTTTTGTGTTTCTTTCATGCCTCTTTTTTTTTAGGTCCTTTGTTTCTTTCTTTTTTTTTTTAATCTTGTGGGTCTATTTTTTTTTATCTTATTATTTTGAATTTTTCATATATAGATAAAATTTTTTAAATACATGAGCATAGCAATATTTTAGACTAGTTTATGAAAGTGTCAAAAAGCATTAGGTTGCTCTCCCGTTTTCAAGAAATCGACTCATCTCTAATTAAAATATCTCAAAAACTCCGTCTGCAATTGTCGTCCCTAAAAGGCCCCTAAAAACTTGAAATATTTTCGAAAAAAATATATTAATATGATCTTATTTTGTTTGTTTCGAAATTATACAATTTAAAAAGAAAAAAAGTCATCTCATTTGGACTTAAAATAACAAAGTTATAGACTTTTAAAGTTTAAGGTCTTGTTTGGTATTTAAGTTTAACTCCAACTAAATTGTATTTTTTCATCTCAATTTCTGTCTTTTTCTGAAAAGTAAAAACAAAAATTTATGACTAGTTTTTAAAAAATCAACTAACTCCAACTTAAAAATTTCAACTCCAACCAGCGAACAAAATGCATACTAATGCTTTGTTTGGTGAGTCAGTTTGAACTCAATCCATTTGGTGTATGTGTTTGGTCCCAACTATGCGTTGGACCGTTGCACAATAAACCAAACTCGGTTTACTGTGCAACCAACTCATGCTTTCTGTCTCACATTGATTTATGAGCACTGTTCACCCACCGCCTTCTTCTCCCTCCTCGCCCATCTGATGCATCACTGTTGCTCGGTTGCCTATCTTCCCAACCCTCGCCCATCTGCAGTTCCTTCGATAAATGTGCTCCTTCCTCTTTCCCATGTGCTGCTTGGGTCGTTGATCCTCTATCTTCGTCCAGCCTCTGTTTTCTGGGTTTTCGAATCGAATATATTCGATTCCTTGTGAGTACCGGCTCCAGTAGCATTTTCCAGAGAATCTGTCACATATGTAAGAGCCATTCTTAAACCCTAATCGCCTCCATCTCTTCCCTTTGGTGGATTCCCGGTGTATGAATGTTGTCGAGCCCAAGAATCTGTCACGTTTCTAAATCCCAAACTCCCTAATTTCGTTTCTAGGGTTTCTCTGCTTTGGGCTTCTATTCGAAACCGGCTGGGGAACTAGCGACACCACCGTGTCTGTTCAACGGACTCTTGTCTTAGATACCGCCGGTGGCAAATGCGGCGCCGACTGGGATCCGCAAAGCAAACTCGAACCAAAAGGGCTCATTACCCAATATTTCAGAGTTCATAAATCATCTCCCCGAGCCGTTGCTTCCTGCCCGGATCTGCCGTCATCCACTGTATACTCATCCTCCAGTTCAAACTCGGTAACCCTAGTATAACTTCTTCACCTATTAGAAATTGGATTCATTCTCATATGTTTTGAGTGTATGGAAGGCCGAATTTGTCTGGATTTTGTGTTAAATCTGTTTCGATGCTGAAACCGGATTTGTGTTGATTTTTTGTTGATTTTGGATGATGAAACCGGATTTGTGTGGTGTTTATTTTAAGTATGGATGTTGAAACCGGATTTATGTGTTGATTTTGGATGATGAAACCGGATTTTTTGGTCATTTGCTGCCTCAAACTTGTCTTGGCTTTCGTTTTGGGTTATTTTAGCATTGTTAAACCAGTTTTGGGTCATTTTTGGGTGATTTGCAGCCTAGATCAGTTATTGGCTTCTGCTTTTGGTTATTTTTCTGTGTTGAAACCAGTTTTGGGTCATTTTTGGGTGATTTGCAGCCTAAATCAGGTATTGGCTTCTGCTTTTTGGTGATTTGCAACCTAAATCAGGTATTGGCTTCTGCTTTTGGTTATTTTTCATGGTGGACCCGGTTTTGGGTCATTTTTTGGTGATTTGCAGCCTAAATCAGATATTGGCTTCTGTTTTGGTTATTTTTCTGTGTTGAAACTAGTTTTGGGTAATTTTTGGGTGATTTGCAGTCTAAATCAAGTCTTGGCTTCTGTTTTTGGTTATTTTTCTGTGTTAAACCAGTTTTGGGTCATTTTTGGTGCGGAATGAGTACTAAGCTAGCTACTCGCTGCCATCCTGCTCTATGAATAAACCGTTCTTCCTGCCTTTTTTTTCTTTTTTTTTCCTTTTTTTTCCAAATTTCTTTTATAACAATTGCAAACTAAGTAAAAGCTACGCACCAAGTCAAATTAACTAAGAATTTTATATGCTGAGAAAATTGCATCCTGAATTACCAACTCATAGGACATATCGATTAGATGTATAACAAAACTAGGAGGCCAAATAAAGGTTTAGAAGATTTAGTGCCGATAGTTTAGTACTTGTAAGTTTGCTTGAAATATAGTTCAAGTGAACAAGAAATTACCGTAAAAACAAAGTTGTACCCCATCTGTAGAACAGAGCGAAGAAAATCAATCCTTTTCCACATCATCTTCAAGTAGTCTGGGGTCATCAAATATGCCTCTTGATGGAAATCAACTCCACTTGCAAGAGGGAAACAATATCTGTCAGAGCGAAAAATGGACTCACGGAAGAGGAATCGACGGAGACGGAGGGGAGTGTGTAAGGAAAGCCAACGGAAGAGGAGGACGAGAAGTTCTGGAGATAGCGGAGGGACTCGGAGCTCCTGCAGAGGACGAAGACGCAGAGAAATATGGCGGTCAAGAAGAGCGCGCGGTGGAAGAGGAGCGCGGGAGGTTTCCGGCGCAGCATGTTGGTGACGGCGGCCGAGGGGCCGGAATCCGTTGGGAGAGTCACCGGAAGAGATGGTCGGAGCCGGAGCGGAAAGGGAAGCCTGTTGGCGGCCATTGAGGAGTTGGGATCGGAAGAAAGCAATGGTCTTAGACGTCAGCCATGGACAGTCACTGGCCAAAGCTTCTCAGTATTGAAGCAGTTTTTTTTTTTTTTTTTTTCCCCAAATGTGTGTGATTATTTATTTATATTGAGTTTTCGTTTTGGCCGCAATAGTGGTTGTGATTAGAAAATGACTAAAAAGGAGGGGCACGACAGTGGAACACGTTACGTTGGCACTTGGAGATAATGACACGTTGGACATCGGTTATATAATTTCGAGATTATATATATATTTTTTTTTTTCTTTTTTTTTTAAGGAATTTCGAGATTAGATGATAATACGAGTAATTGTATTTTTGGTTATTATGCTCGAGTCTTGGTTGATGTCGGCCTTGCGGGTTTTGTTAAAGACACTATGGTGGTTGTACGTTATAGATAATGATAATATTATGTATGATGATCTTTTTAATCAAACAATATATTTGAAAGATTGTAATAAAAGATAATTCAGTAAGAATTGAAAAAAAAAACATTTTATAGATATAAATAAGACTTAAAAATTATTTTAAAATATGAGAGAATCATGATTTTAAGGAGAAGGTAAAAATCTTAATCTTAACTATAATAAAAAAAATAGATGAGGTGATTATTGTTTATTTTTATAGTTAAAAACGAACTGTTTTGGTGCCCATCTCTCCTTTTTGTTTTCCCTTTTTTTTTTTTAACTTTTTGATTGCCTCAGCAATATGCCACTGTGGAGCACCAATTCCAACACTGCAAGGCTCCACATGTACATAGGAAAACGATAAAATCTCTTTTCACAAAAGTGGAACCCACGTTTCTTCTCTTTTTTTTTTTAATAAAAAATGAAACCCACATTTTTTTTCGAATAATGATAAAATAAAACCACTCTCTCTCCCTCCCGTACATGCACGCGCTAAATATCTTTTATTTTCAATATCATAGATGATAATGGCAGCATATACTTTTCTTTTTCCCATATAAAGTTACAGCACAAATATTAAACAAATATTAAAATGAAAAATAAATAATCACATTTCACTTGTACCTATTCTTTTGGTAAAATTTTACTTGTTATTTCCATTTTACCTAAAGTTTTACATTTTTTTTTGTTGAAATTTTACTCGTAGTTTTAAAATAGGAATTTATGCTTTCAAAAAAAAAATATGAATTATAAAATCGTTTGGTGCCTTTTCTTATTTTTCTTTTTCCTCTCTTAAAGATTTTTCTTTTGATATCTAATATAAACTTTTTGACTAGAAAACTAATTTGTTTTTATAATCTTAATAGCTATATACTATGGAGAATTGGAATTTAGTATTCCTACTGGAAATGGAATTATTTTTTCATGCTTATGATCAAGTCTAATTGCATTAAGTTTTCTTTTCTTTTTTTCGACAATTTATGCGTATTTTTTTGAATTTTCACAATAGATTAAAGGAGGTTTTTTAATAATAAATATTCTATTTTCTTAACTTTTGATAATATTTGTGTGACTATTTTAATTTATATGATATTAAGAGAAGTTTTTATTTCCTTTAAAAAAAATTATAACCAACTCAATTTCGTCTCTTCCCTTTTTTTGTTGGGGTGGTTCCGATTTTATTTTTTAAAGTTGTTTGCCAAGCTTTTGGGAAAGGAGACCAATAGGCAATACTTTAACACAAATTATCAAATTATCTTATAACTTACAGTTTTTTTTTTAAGTGTGAAACGTTTTTTTAGTGTGCTTAGCTCTCTATTTCTAAGATGAATACTTTTAATTGAAAATGAATCTAAATTTACTTTTTAATTTTCATCTTATAATGGAGTCAATTATGTTCTATATGTTTATTTTTATGTATCGCAAATATCAATTCATTGCTGATTTTTAATTTAAAATTGATTTATTTTATTTCAAAATGGTATGCAAACGAAAGCTAAAGTAAAAATAAATAAATAAATAATATAATGAAGAAGAAGCTCTTAGTTTTTTTCTTTGTTGAAGAGAATGAAGGTAAATCTTATTTCAGTCATCCTGTCACTATCCTTCATGCTCTATTTTGAATTTTTTTTTTTAATTGAAAACCATTTGATATTCATTTCTCATTTAATTTTGTTCTATTTATTTTTATTTACTTGTCAACTTTTCTTGTTTGTTAAACCGCCTTCTATTTTGATTCTTCTTTCTAATTCATATTTATTTATTTTTCCTTATTTTTTAGCTTGTACTTCTACTTGTATTTTTTTTTCTTTCATTTTCTCCTCATTAAAATCTCACCATTTTAAATTTTTTAATTTTTTAAATTTCTCATCAAAAACATTCTTTCCTTAATTTTGATCATGTCTAATTATGCTAAGATATATTTTTTCCTTATTTTCATAATTAAATTTATTTATCTTTTTAGATCTTCCCAATCAATTATAGAGAATTGTTAAAGCTTTTCTCTCTCTCTCTGGCCTTATTTCTTGTTTCCAAAAAGAAGACTGTGGAGCTAATAATGCTAACTTCTTACTTGAAAATGTTTTATGATGTAAATAAAAAATATCATCATGCTGGTAGGATAAAATATAAATTCATAATTTAATTAAGTTATTAATTTTAAGACTTTGAATTTATTCATAATTCTAAATTGTTTTTCATGTTTTATATTATAAAAATTTTAATTGTAATTCAATACGTATGAACGCACACACGTTAACTAGTAAAAATAAAAAGGGAAAATGAGAGAGTGAGAAGAGCACAAAGCAAATAGAAAATGAAAGGGAAAAAAAAAGCACAAGTTTAAAAGGGGGAAAAAAAGTTTAAGAACATGATTTTGGGGAAAAAATAGAAAAGGAAAAAGTTTTTTTTTTTTAAAGTAAAATTCATTCAACTAAAAGGTCTTACTGACATCAAATATAATTCAGATGATAATATGGTACACAATACAAAATACTCAATAAAAATCGGTTCTATCAGTAAAATCTAATGAAGCACAGGAAAAACGATGCAAGACGAGACTTGATATTAAGAAAATTCCTCGACACATCAATTTGAGCACGCATAAAACTTTTTTTGAAACCACTACAATCGATGGACGCTTTCTATCCATCGAGTGCATGTAACATGTAGCACTAAAGCCACAACCATCTCTGCTAGGACTCATGGCTAGCCGAACTTCTAACTTGCCAAGTCCTAAATCTGGCGAACTAAAAAACAAACTCAAACGGTGGGAGAATAACCTACATTATTATATTAAAAATATTAAAACTATATGACGGAACTATCAATACCTTTATTAGACTAAAACATAAAAACTAAAGACTAAAGCACGACCGTCGCAAATACACATACTACCACCATCAACATCCAGATTCAAAATCACTACCTCCATAAGAAGCTTGCCACCATTCGGAACAAAACCCTAAAAGAGTACAACCATCAGACGAGAAAAGTGTCACAAAATACCTCCAAACCATCTAGAAACCATCATCTAAAGGACATCAAATCCGCTCTAATAAAGCCACCCCACCAAACACATCCACCACAATCAAAAAACTCACAACTATACGAACCAGTGACCAATTTTTAAGACCGTAGGTCCAACGACATGCTCAAAGACGATCCTAGAATCCGAGCTGACTCAGAAAGTTAGATTCAAATAAGCAGAAAAAAAAATGAAAATTATAAAATGTAAGGGGAAAAAATATAAAAGAGCAAAAGTGCCAGAAATGGGATTTATACTACAACCTCTCACAAGGAGAGAAGCGATTGTCAAGCGTGTTTTTTTGTTTTTTTTGCTTTTTTTTTTTTGTTTTTTTTTAATAGATAGGTTTTTACTACACCATTTGAGTAGTAGGCTTGCTCTTGCAAAATAATATACAAAATATAATGTAATAAAGAGCTAACCAAACAAAAAATGAAACAAACTTTTTGGATGACTCTAGTTAGGGATGGTAACGGGCAGGTCATGGATGATTATGCTTTCCTTACCTATATACCTGACTAATATAAGGCTGGTGCAGGCATGGAAAATTCCTAATTATTATATCCATATCCTATTCATTTACGTATTAAAAATAATAAAAAAATATATTCCACTAAAATTATCATAAAATTTTGCAACAAAATTAAAAAATATATAGATATCAAGGTTCCTTTTTTCTTTTTTCTTTTTTTTTTTCTTTTTTAATGAATGTGTTTCCCTTTTTGTACTCCAACAAAAATACGACAATCCAATAACACGATTCTGAATGACCTCTTGGCTAGGATACATAGAATTTGTTTATTTTAATAGTCTTAATAGTCTTCACCTACCAATTTAATTACCAGTTTGACAAAATAACATTTTTGAGGATTGTAATAAAGGCGGTGCGTACTTATTTAATAATAATAATTTGATTAAGGAGAAATTAGAAGAAAAAGGAATTTCGAATACATATATAAAAACATTGGCTTTAAAGAAAAAGGAACAGACACCTTCAAAAAAAAAAAAAAAGAAATAGTAAACAAGTGAGAAAAACTAATAATAACAACAACAACAATATATATATATATATAAATCACTACAAGAATTTTCACCTTCGGAGACTAAAAAATTGGTCCCAAAAGGTCTATTTTTTGGTCGCCGTTGCCTTCCGCGATCAAAATTTTTTGATCGCCATTTGGTCCCCGAAAGTTGGTCGCACTAGGTATCGGCGACCAAAAAAATTTGGTCTCCATAGGTTAAGGTATCTACATAGACCAAAAAAATTTGATCCCCGTAGGTATCGGCACCTACGGAGACCAAAAAAATTTGGTCCCCAAATGTATCGGAACCTACGGAGACCAAAAAAATTTGGTCCCCGAAGGTATCGGCGACCAAAAAAATTTGGGTCTTCGAAGATATCGGCGACCAAAAATATTTGGTCTCCGTAGGTATCGGAACCAATGGAGACCACAAAAATTTGGCCTCCGAAGGTATCAGCGATCAAAAAAAATTTGGTCTCCGTAGGTATCGACACCTACGAAGACCAAAAAATTTGGTCTCTGAAGGTATCCGCGATCAAAAAAATTTGGTCTCCGTAGGTATCTTTGAATTTTGCAAATTTCAAAATTGACGAATTTTTCAAAATTTTTTGAAGACCAAAAAACGTATTTTGCAAAGCTTTTTAGCTAGCAAATTTTTTTGTTACCGAAATTTTGAGCGACCAAAATTTTTTGATAGCAATAATGTTCATGGCCTGTTGAGAATAGTTACATACTTTTCAATCTATAAATATACAATTATAAAAAATGATAATACAAGAAAAATATGTTATATTAGCTAAAGAGACTCCAAATCTCTAAACACATTAAACAATTCATAGTAAATGTTTAATTATAATAAGTATCAAACGAAGGTAAACTATAATTAAAACAAAAGATAACTTAGGATATAGTGGCTGATGGTAGCGGTGGCGGCGGTGGCGGTCCATTTTGCCTCTGGGAGAAAAGTCCCGGATGATCTAAAGGTGGATTAAGATGTTGAAGAAGTTGTTGAATTAGCTCATCTTGTTTTTGCAACCTCTCATCTTGCATTTTCATCCTGCCCTCTATATCTATCACACGCTGTTTATGGACCGCAACTTCGGTTCTAAGGTTCTCGACCAACAATCGTTGTGTAGGTCCTCCAAAGCTGCTCAATTGTCTCTTTTTAATCACAGGACTTGTTTCACGCTTAAACCCATATTTTTCATACCTTTCATTAATCAATACTTGAGAGTAGATATCTTCTTTATCATCAGAATCGAGTTGCGAACCCTCTGGTAGTTGGCGTAATCTTTCATTACGTACTTCTATCATACGTCGCTGCAAGATTCAAAGTGTTATGAATATATATAAATAAAAATAATATAGTTGATAAAGTCTAACAATTAAGATTGATCTTACATAATCCGCCTCAGCTCGGTTAGTTTGCCAACCATGCTTTTCACTCCAATGAGTTAATTTAAAGACATCTAAATACTTTCCCGAGCTTGTCGAATCTGAACTTGATTGGGTGTTCTATATTCAAATCATTAATCAATAACAACATCATTTATTATCTCTTATTTTAGGAAAATATATGATTCAAATCGTAACAGTATTTAAAGTAAAGTCACCTACCGAATGTTCATTCAAATGTTGAATTAGAGATTTCGAGCCACCCATATAAGCACCTGACTTTTCACAATTAGATGTACCAGCAACTGACTTTTTCTAAAAATGAGAATGAAAAAACAATTAATTCACTTACATATGTCAACTTAATATTCTACAAAAATTTTGACAATACCTCCCTTATAATTGGGCCCATCCTAAAATTTAATAACCTGTAAATAAAATACACTTTCCAGAAAATACATTTCTCATATTAAACTCATATCAAACTTCATATAAATGTAAAAGTTTACTTTCCATTATTCAGATTCAAAGCATTCTGTGCACATCCACTTCCAATCGTCATCCTTCACATAAGGATACGGATTGTTGTCCAATGGATTCAACCCCTTCTCAACAATTTTTTTGTAATTGACATGACATTTGTATCGAAAATTTTTGAACCTCTTAAAAAAAGGGTTATTTATAATGTCATTCAAATGAGAATTTTCTTCTAAATCCATATCGAAATGTTCCTACAAAAACAGTTATTAAGTTTTATAAATTTTTTCTAACCATAATACAATAGTTACCATGAATAGTTAAGGAAATAATATACCTTTAATTTTTCAATGCACACTTTTTTCGTATCATCTGGAACTTTTCTACAACCGCTGTAATGAAGTGGACAATAATGTCATACAATAGAACCAATTGCATTAGCAAACTTTGGTGCATGTGTTCCATGTACACGAAGCTCCGTTTCTCTAAAATTTATGCTTAGTTTTCCCTCTTTTATCACTAACTTCTCAACACCCAAATTTCGAGTAGCTCCTCGAAATTTAGGTTGTTCTGTTCAGAATGAAAAATTCTAATTAAGAACATCATTGAAAATAATTTAGAAGATTTAATTAAATTGAACATACTTTGATTTTCAGTCACTAGATTCTCGATAAGTTGTTGTTCCTGAAGAGTTGATTCAATGGAATGCTCTATCTCAAATACCGACGAAGAGGATGAAACTAGTATCGCTTGAGATTGTTGGCCTTCAGATTGTTGGCCTCGTGTTTGTTGGTCATGTGATGATGTCTTGGTACTGGAACTAAATGACAAACGCTTTTTACCAGACATAATTGATATCCTGAAATGATATAAACAAGAATAAGTATACAAGAGATAACATTCAATTATCACTACAAGAATAAGGCTATTAGATAGCATTGGATAATAGCGGTTTCAAAAATAATAACGATAAGGGTAGTGTATAAAAACAGATACATAATATATATTACAATAAACAATATTGAAATAAAAAAATAAAAAAAAAACTAGTGTGTTTCACATAATACATTAAAATTCTTTCACATACTCATTCACTATAATCACTATCAATGTCATCATCGGTTTCCTTAGAACGATCATCAATTTCCTTATTAGAGTTTGAAATATCGAACTCATAAATGATTTCATCATCAGGATCAATCTGTAGGTCAATGTACAAGTTCTCTATTTCTGTTGGACTAATATCAGTACGATTCAGAGGAGCTTCTTCAACATTCGTGATGTCAAATGAAATGTCGACCTCATTTGATAACTCCTCTTGATAAGCATCATTGTCAACATCCTCTTCATCACTATCATCATTTGCCTGTAGTTTGGATGTATTTTCCAATATGTGACGATGATTAACTTTTTGAACCACCTTCCATGCCTCGCCATTCTTATTGTCATCAACATAAAATACTTTTTTGACTTGATCTGCCAATGCATATGGTTCTTCTTCAAACCATAATAAATTAGTTCTAATGCTGGTGAAGTTAAATTCTTTCTTTGTTCTTTTCTTTTTCTCATTGTCGTCAAACCATGAACACTTAAACAGAATCACTTTATTCCAATACAAGTATGAAACCTCTCAAACTTCATCAATTACGCCAAAAAAATCACTAGAATCACCATCATATAATTCTGCCTCAAAACAAACACCACAATTTTGTGTCGTGCATCTTTCATCTCGCATTCTTGAGTGGTATCGCACTCCATTCACCATACAACTTGGATAGGAATGAATATTGAGACTAGATTCATTCGCAAGAGCATATAAAGCATCTGAAACCTTTGACTCCGCATGCATAGCTCGAATCTACAACAACATAAATACTTTTAAGTATTAGAATATAGCTAAAGTTCACCACATGTAAGAAATACATGTCAAATTATCTTATCTCCAAACCATGTAGGAAATTTGGTTATTTGTGCAAGTGGAATATTTTGAATGCCTTGTGCTTGCAAAATTCTTGCATGTTCGCTGTCAATGATCAACAATTAAGCATCATAATTGTCTAAAGATGAAACATATGATGAAAAGTTAAGGCACGGTATAATATACTCCATATATGGTTGCACATCTAAACAATTATTTAGAATATACCAATGCACTTTGTCTCGTTCCTTTTGCGTAAAAAAAAAAAACAGATTTTTTCTTCCCAAACGGTCTTGCTAGTTGCCGAAACACTGAAACAGATGATGAAGATTGGTCCTGAACATAATCAGGATTGTGTTCGGGTCAATTAAAGCGGGTTTCAATCCCACATAGGTACATCGAACAGTATATCAAGGTCTCATTAATGATATAACCCTCCGCAATCGACCCTTCAGGACGAGATTTATTTTTAACATATTTCTTCAAATTCCCCAATGCCCTACAATACAACTTCTTTGTTTTAATTTCCTGTCAAGACTATAAAAACAAATTATTTAAGCCACTAAAGAGAAGATCAAATTACCTTTCAAAAGGGTACATCCACCTTGTATGCACTGGTCCCCCTAACTTCGCCTCCTGAGGCAAGTGCACTGCTAGATGAATCATGACATCAAAGAAAGCCGGAGGATAAATACTTTCTAGCTTGCACAAAGTGTACACGATGCCTTCTTGTAATGCGTCTAAGTCCTTTATTGACAACATCCTCGCACAAAATTGATGAAAGAACAAAGATATCTTAGAAATAGGACTTAACACTTTATCTTTCAGGTAGGGCCTTAACCCTACTGGCAAGAGTCTTTGCAACAGCCCGTGACAATCATGACTTTTCAATCCTGTGATTTTTCCATCTTGAGTGTTCACATTTCGGGATATATTTGCAGCGTATCCATCAAGAAATTTGACTGACTGTAGAAACATACAAAAAGCTTTCCGCTCTGCTGGAGACAATGTATAACATGCAGGTGGTTTTAGAGGCTTCTTATTCTCAACTTTCTTCAAGAGTAAGTCCTTGCGTATCTTCAAATTTTTTAAGTCCATACAAGCTTTATCTGTGTCCTTCGACTTGCCTTCTATACACAACAAAGTACCAACCAAGTTGTCGCATATGTTCTTCTCTATATGTATCACATCAAGATTATGTCGTAGCTTCAGCTTGGGCCAATACTCTAACTCCCAAAAAAAATACATTTTCGCTTCCAATTAGTGTCATTTGAGTACCCTTCTTCCTTCTTTTTTTGTTTATCTGCTGCAATAACACTAGGATGTTTCCCCGCGGTCAGAACCCATACCCTGTTTAGCTCCATTAGCAAAGCATCTCCGGACAATGATTTTGGGGGCTCTCTTTTTTCAACTTTACCATCAAAATTCTTGTCGAAATGCCAAGGGTGGTCTGGAGGTAAATATCGACGATGTCCTCCATAAGAAATCTTACTCCGTAAATGCTATGAAGCAGTTTCGTCCAAACATACTGGACAAGCCTTGTAACCTCCAGTTCTATAGCCAGACAGCGTCCTATATGCCGGAAAATCATTAATTGTCCATATCACTGCTGCAGGCAAGTTGAAATGTTTCTTCTCGACTACATCATATGTTCTCACTCCAGAAGCCCATAAATCTTTAAGCTTATCAATTAAAGGTCTCAAATAAATGTCTATGTCCTTCCCTAGAGCACATCGACCAGGTATTAACAAAGACATCATCAAAAACTCTTGCTTCATGCACTTCTAGTAGGGCAAGTTATAGGGCACTAGAAAAACTGGCCACATACTATACGTGTTCGACATATCTCCAAACAGATTGAAACCGTCGATGGCAAGACCCAATCTTACATTTCTTCGTTCAGCTGCAAAGTCCGGAAATTGTTTGTCAAAGTCTTTCCATGCCTCTCCATTATCAGGATGTTGAAGGAAATCTTCTACCTCAACACGCTGGTCTTTGTGCCACCTCATATCAAATGCAGTGTGTTGCGACATAAATAATCGTTGCAATCTTGGAGTGAGTGGAAAGTAATGCATCTTTTTGTGTGGAATGTTTCTCCCTTGGACAACACCACCTTTATATCTTTCATGACCACACACGGGACATCTTTTCAAATCCTTGTTTTCTTTATAATACAAAACGCAGTCATTCTTGCACATATGGATGACTTCATACCCCAGACCTAGGCTTCGCATCATTCGCTTCGAATCGTAATAACTTTCGGGAACTTTTGCTTCTAGGAATGCCTCTCGATTTAACTTCAATAACATATCAAATGAGTGGTTGCTCCATTTATTCAGTACTTTTATATGAAGCATCTTAACTATAAAACTTAATGCAGAGAACTTTGTACACCCAGAGTAGAACTCCTTCGCAGCTTCAGCAAACAAATCAGAAAAATCCGGGGACTCTTCTTTATAAGCATTACCTTCATTTCCATCTCCACCATCGTCGACTGCTTGTGATCTGTTGTGTGGAAGTACATCATTTAGCGCATTCATCATCTCGTCTTCGTCGTCAAAATCATCAGTCTCTTCTTCATCTACACATTCTTCATCCCGTACATTGTGACTAGCATTATCATCCCGTGCATTATGACTAGTACTTTCTTGGTCTTCACCATGTTGTGCCCACTTCACGTAACTCGTGTGAAAACCGTAGATATGTAAATGACGCTCCACCAAGTCTATGTGGTGGAAATTAAAATTCATGCATTTCTTACAAGGACATCGACACTTCCCATCCTTATCTAGGTGATTACGTGCTAGTTAAATAAACATTTTCACTCTATCCTTATACTTCTTCAAGAGACGATTCTTAATGTAAATCCAACTCTTGTCCATCTTTACCCCCTATTATATAACAAGTTTTTTATAAATTTAAAATGTTTTTAAAGTATAAATTGGATCTAGCAATACAATGGCAAGATCAGAAAAATAAGAGAACAACAAAAACAAAAACACAATTGATCTTTAATGAGAGAATTACCAAGCTGGCTATCTGCTTCTCCTCCTATTCCTATGACAATCTCCCAAAGTGATTTTTGGTTCTCCTCCCTACAATATAGATTGCAAAAAAAGACACCAAAAACATTATAACAAAATTAAATAAAAAAACAAAATAATACAAAACAGAACAATTTGAAATGGATTACTAAAATATGCAAAGTCCAGATAGCATTTCAGTCCAACATCCATGGCCAAAGGCTTCAAAGTCATTATTATGCACCAATACAAATTGGACAGCCTTGTGCCTGAACATGTTGTTTAGATTACCAAACACAAACCAAAACCGAAAAAAGCAGAAACCCGAAAACAAGCTTTGATTCTAAAATGGCTTAAACAATCTGAACAATTACGTAATTGATTTTGAAAATAATTACGAAAACAAGCTGAACATATCAAGTCTCATATCCACTCTGACCTCAACTATTGAACACAAGAAGGCTTAAACAATCAACAAATCGGATTCTCTCTCTTATCAACTAAAAACCCTGACTACATCTTCAACAATTATCAGAATTACGTAACAAAAAAAATCTTTTCAAGATATTCAAACGAAATTCAATACAACTTAAAGCAAAAATTACACACTAATAAGATTTTTTTAAAAAAAAAAAACCCATAAAACAATTCTAGAGATAACCCTAAAAAAAAATTCACGAGACTAGAACACAAACAGAACTAAAAAAATAATAATAATAAGACTAAGCGAGGACTCACCAAGGAGTAAAAGAAAAAACCAAGGAAATTTTTTCTCTTAATCCAAACTGATCAGAATACAAAACAAAACAAAACCAACTCTTCGATTTCTCCGTCAGTTTCAGTTTTCTTTTTTCGAATCTCTTACAACAAATACCAAAGTTGAGCTCCTTTGTTGTTGTTTTTTTTTTTTTTTGGTCCACGGTTTCTGAGCTGTATGCTCTCTGTGAGTACACGGGCATGTAATTGTGAATTAGAGAGACAAGAGAGTGAAAGAGGAGAAACGTTTTAAAGAGAGGAGAGATAAAAAGAGAGAGACTTTCGGGATCAAATTTTTGGTTCTCGTAAGTCACCTACGGTGTCCAAAAAATTTTGGTCACCATTTGATTTGTTCTTCAGGGACCAAATAAATTTGGTCTCGTAAGATGACCGACGGGGACAAAATTTTTGGTCCCCGTAAGTCACCTATGGCGACCAAAAAATTTTGGTCGCAATTAAGTTTGTTCATGATCAATTTTCAGAGACCAAATAAATTTGGTCCCTGAAGATAATCTACGGGGACCCAATTTTTGGTCCCCGTAAGTCACCTACCACGACCAAATATATTTTGGTCGCCGTTTGGTTTGTTCATAAGGGATTTTCAGTTACCAAAATTTTTTGGTCCCCGAACCAGACTTTTAGGGACTAAATTTTTGGTCCCCATAAGTCACCTATGGTGACCAAAAAATTTTGGTCGCCATTAGATTTGTTCATGATCGATCTTCGGAGACCAAATAAATTTGGTCCCCTAAGATAACCTATGAGGACCAAATTTTGGTTCTCGTAAGTCACCTACCGCGACCATAAATATTTTGGTCGTGGTTTGGTTTGTTCATCACGGATTTTTAGGGACCGAATTAATTTGGTCCCAGAAGGTGACTTACCGGGACCAAATTTTTTATCCCGGTAAATCACCTACGGCGACAAAAAAAATTTTGGCTGCCGTTTGGCTTGTTCATAAAGGATTTCAGGGACCAAAATTTTTTTGCCCCGAAGGAGAGTTTCGGGAACCAAATTTTTGGTCCCGTAAGTCTCCTGTGGCGACCAAAAAATTTTGGTCACCATTTGGTTTGTTCTTCAGGGACCAAATAAATTCGGTCCCAGAAGATGACCTATGGGGACTAAATTTTTTGTCCCCGTAAGTCACCTACGGCGACAAAAAAATTTTGGTCACAATTAGGTTTTTTCATGATCGATTTTCAGAAACCAAATAAATTTGGTCCCTGAGGATAACCTACGGGGACCAAATTTTTGGTCCCCGTAAGTCACCTACCGCGACCAAATATATTTTGGTCGCCATTTGGTTTGTTTGTAAAGGATTTTTAACGACCAAAATTTTTTAATCCCCGAAGGAGACTTTCAGGGACCAAATTTTTGGTCCCCGTAAGTCACCTACGGTGACCAAAAAATTTTGGTCGCCGTTAGATTTGTTCACGATCGATTTTCAGAGACCAAATAAATTTGGTCTCTGAGGATAACCTACGGGGACCAAATTTTTGGTCCCCGTAAGTCACCTACCGCAACCAAAAATATTTTGGTCACGGTTTGGTTTGTTTATCACGGATTTACAGGGACAAAATTAATTTGGTCCCAGAATGTGACTTATCGGGACCAAATTTTTGGTCCTGGTAAATCACCTCCGGGGACGAAAAAAATTTTGGTGGCCGTTTGGTTTGTTCATAAGGGATTTTCAGGGACCAAAATTTTTTGGTCCCTGAAGGAGACTTACGGGGACCAAATTTTTGGTCCCCGTTTGTCTCCTATGGCGACCAAAAAATTTTGGTCGCCATTTGGTTGTTCTTCAGGGTCCAAATAAATTTGGTCACGGAAAATGACCTACGGGGACCAAATTTTTGATCCCCGTAAGTCACCTACAGTGACCAAAATTATTTTGGTCGCCGTTTTTCTTTGGCGGGAATGAAATTATTTTTTGGCGCTCAACCATTAGCAACCAAAAATAATTTGGTCTCTAAATGTCACTTACAGGGACCAAATTTTGGTCGCTGAAGGCTTTGGCTTTCAGGGACCAAAAATTTGGTCGTGGAAACTACTCTTCAGGGACCAATTTTTTTTTTTTTGATCGCGGAAAGTCTGGTCGCTGAAAGTTCAAATTCTTGTAGTGTGTATATATATATATATATATATATATAAAGTAATAACAACAATAACGATAACGATAATAATAAGAATCCAACAATGCATGTTTTAAAAAGAATGGTGACTCTGTGGTAGAGACCATTGTATGGTCTCTACTGGTAAAGCTCTTTTTTTACGTCGTTGAGATTTAATCGAGCGATTGAAACGTTGATGGTATACGATACTTATCATACACCTTACCTCACATAATCTTTCTCACCCAAAGTCTTCTCCGTTACCCGCGATCTTCCCGCCACCGGCGACGGACCCCGGCGACTCACCCCCGATGCCGGTGACCCACCTCCAGCCCCCCAGCTCCGGACGTCGGCCACCGGCGACCCCATTCTCTCTCTCTTCCTCTTTCTCTCTCTTTTCTTCTCTCTCTTCCCCTCTCTCCTGCAGCCCCCCACCACCGGCCCCCCCACCACCGGCCCCAACCCCAACCGCCGGCGACCTCCCTCTCTTTCTTCCCCTTTCTCTCTCTTCTATTTTCTCTCTCTTCCCTTTTCTCTCTCTTCACAGGGCCGACCTACCGCCGGTTGCCCGACGCTCCCCTATCTCACCCCACCTATGAAGAGAGAGAGAGAGAGAGAAGAGAGGAAACGAGAGAGAAAGGGGAAGAGAAAGAGGGGGCCGCCGGGGGGGGGGTCGTCGGGGGAAGGTGCTAGAGGGGCGGGGGGGTGGGGTAGGCCGGGGGAAGGGGGCACCGGGGGCCGGGGGGCTGGCTGGGGAGAAGAGAAGAGAGATAAAGGGGAAGAGATAGCGAAAAAGAGAGAGAAGAGAAGAGAAGAGAAGAGAAGAGAAGAGAGAGAAGGAGGTCACCGGCGGCCGACCGACCAGGGCTGGGGCCGATGGTGGGGGGGCCGGGGATGGGGGGCGGTGGGAGAGAGGAAAAGAGAGAGAAAGGGGAAGAGAGAAGGGAGGGGAGAGAGAAGAGAAGAGAGAGAAAGGGGAAGAGAGAGAGGCAGCCGGCATCCGGGGCTGGGAGGTCGGAGGTGGGTCACCGGCGTCAGGGGTAAGTCGCCAACGTCCGTCGTTGGCAGCGGAAAGATAGCCAGTGACGGAGAAGACTTTGGGTGGGAAGGATCATGTAAGGTAAGATGTATGATAAGTATCGTACACGATTAACATTTCAACCGTTTGATTAAATCTCAACGGCCTAAAAAAGGACTTTACTGGTAGAGACCATACAAGGGTCTCTACCACAGACTCACCCTTAAAAGAAAACACTTATAGGAGAAGAAATGGTCAATCTATACAGTAAACGAAACGACAATCGCCATTAAATGTAGGAAAACAACGACAATGTAAAGGATGCGTTTTAGACCACCTGGTTTTGGACCGTGCAGGGAAACCACCTCTTTTAGTACACTTACGATTATGATTAGGATATATATATATATATATACTAGTTTATTTTATAATAATATTTTTCAGTAATGAATGTACTCTATATTAATAGTTTTAAATAATCTTTATCATAAAATTGTAAATAGAAAAATTACATGTAAATCTATTAATAATTACACGATATAGATCCAAAAAATATTAACCGTCGCTAAAGAGAATTCATATAAATTTATAACACAGTATCATATTCAACTGGTTATTCCCCATAGCATATAACATAGCTATCTTGCGCTCGAGAAGGTCCGGCAGTTCCTTCGCAGTGCCTCTCGGTGCATTTAGTTGTCTTAAATAAGACTTGAGATATTCCTCACTCCATGGCATTATAACGGTTCATTAAACCAAAATACCATTAGTATTTGGCTCAACAAGGCTTTTATAGAGGCCATTTGGAACATCAAATCAATAAGGAAATTTCTCATTCAATTCAAAACTTCTAGACCTTCATCTCACTTTCTTTCTCTCTTAAATTTTTATGAAGTTCAAAGTTCAAATATCCATAACTTTCTTATTTTAAGTCAAAATAAGTTTTTTTTAATAGAATAAAATCATAGAAAAACGAAACAAAGTCCATAATGCATATTGTTTTTCAAATACACTTCAAATTTATATATTACAGTTCAACCAAACACATACTTCAATTAAAATATATAAAATTCCAACTCCAACCGTTATTTCAAGCAGACCATACTTTCAAAGTCTTTAAATGATAAAGCTCACCATGAAGAAGAAACAAGATCCGATTGCCCTCTTTCGTCTGAAGGTTCTGCAATAAAAAGTCTCCATAGTTAGCTATAACATTAAAAATTGGAAAGGATGAAAACATTCTCTAACCTCGTTTCTATGGAATGTATAATATGATAGACTATTCTCATTATTACTTCTCTAATATAATTAAAATTCAGGGGAATTTTGTGATAAGACCTAAAATTCGAAGGAATTTTGTGATAAGACCTAAAATTCGAAGGGGGAAAAGAAAATTTATCCAAAAGCATAACAAAAAAAAAAAAAAAAGGTTAAAATGGAGTAGCAAACTAAAGCTTTCGTTCTCAGAAAATAAAGGATAGAAAGGACTTACCCGAGCGTTGAGGAGATGTTGGAGGTGAAGATAGAAAGGGATTCGGTGGCAAAAGTAAGGATTGAAGACTACCTTGCAGCATTTCCATCACACCATTCATTGATGGACGATCTGAAGGATTGGTTTGAATACACCACAAACTTACTAATATCATCTTCTTCGCAATTTCTTCTTCCTCTTCATTCTTAACCCCATCGAAATGTAAATCCGTACTTGCTTCAATATGCTTGTATATGTAGTGTGGAAGTATATTCTGCTAGTCTGTGACACATTGGGATCCAATTTTTTCTTCTTCCAACCATTTCGAGAACCATCATTCCGTAACTGTACACGTCCGACTTAAAAGAAACTCTTCCAAAGTGGTTGGAACAAACTTCCGGAGCAATGTACCCTCTAGTTCCTCTAGTACCAATCATAGACACCGAGCTTTGGTCTCTTTTGCTTAGTTTGGCGAGGCCAAAATCGGATATTTTGCACAAAAGTTCTCATCTAATAGAATATTGTGAGGTTTGATGTCGAAATGCAAAATCCTCATGTTGCACCCTCGGTGTAGGTACTCCAATCCTCGAGCAATGCCGATAGCAATTTCGTATAACATCTTCCATTCTAATTGGAAATTTGTACTCGAAGATCCCTGGTTGTATATCAACTTATCTAAAGATCCATTAGACATGTATTCGTAGATGAGAACTCTTTTAGGCTTATAACAGAAACCTAAAAGATATACAACGTTCACATGAGAAGTTTCTGCTGATACTCGAAACTTCGTTGATAAGTCTTCTCCATTGCTTTTTGAATCATTCAAGACTTTCACAGCCGCGAGACGACCGTCAGGTAATTTTCCTTTGTATACCCGCCGAACCCTCCTTGACCAATTTTATCCGTGAAAGAGTTGGTCATTTTCCTAATCTCCAATAGCTATATTGCCTAGGAATAAGCAAATCATGACTCCTCAAGAATGCCTTGATATTGCATTTTTTCTTCTCTTTCTTTCTACTAGTCATCCATATTGCCCCATAGAAGTTTTCTTTTGATGAGACAGTAGACTATTAAAGCAATAAGTACCAAGCCATTGTTGTACCAATTACAATACCTACGTAAATAAATAAAGAAATAAACATGTCATACATTGGATTAGAAACAAGGAAAAAACTTTGGCTTCCCATATAATTAGATGCTGAAACAATTCGTACATATTTACCTATGATAGCAGCTTATGTTGGCTATCAGTCTTATCATTGGGACGAAAGCCTCCAAAGAACCTACTAACCTCCAAAAGTACCTACATGAGATATTAAATGTGCATATATAAGGTAACTAATTAAGAAATGAAAATGTATGTCTTAGGGCAACTAAATATAGATGTACACTGGTGCTGTTGATGATGGTGACAAAGGAGGTCTATTAGACTTTCGTTTTTACAGGTTAACGGTTCAAGTCTTGTATCACACAGGTTATCACTTTGAACCATTGTGGGATAGACTCTGTGAGTCCCTGACATGTTAAATATTGAGGCCATAGATAGATCATTTGCCATCTCAGTAGTGGATTCAGATGTTGGGTCGGGGTGTAAAAGATCACCACTGATCTTCTTTTATTTTATTACGAAAAAGAAAAAACTAAGTATGTAGATGTGTCATAAGAAATTAATATGTACATGCAAATACTAGTATACTTGTCTATAGAAGTAGTACATATTATCAGACAATATATATTCTTTGGTTTCAAACCAATACAGGATATTATGATTTATCAATTGAAACGATAAACGTTTTTCTTTTAACTCAAAATAAAATGTCTAATTGTTATATCTTTAAAATTTAACAACGACAGTGATGATTTTATTCAGGGTTGCAAAGGCTATCTCTGCTACGATTCTTGTAACGACCGAATAATTGATTCATGATTAGGCAATAATAATTCAATTAGAGATTAATCTTAAATTTCTTAATCCTAACTAGTCGAGATTTAAATAAATATTAGAAAACCCCTGAAGTTTGAAGAAAATTCTCCTATGAGAAAATATTAGATGAAACAAAAATTGAAACTTGTAAGTTTCTCTAACCTGGATCACTTGGTTGTAAAGCGGATACCGGGGAAACACCTTTAAGATGCCATGTCAAAGGGCGAGGGGCGCAGATGGAGTTGGTGGGTGAGTTGGAGATAGATGCGAGTGGAGGTGAAGCTGAAGGTGAGGTAAGGTGTTGGTGGCAGCTGTGTTACATTATAATGGGAGTTGTATACTGAAATATAGTCATCAATAAAATGAGCCCCACAAGCTAGAGCAGCGAAGAACAAATAAACATTGATATTTACTATTAAAAAAACATTTTGCAATAGCCAAGAAATTATTTTGAAGGGAATAGAAATTATTAGCTGAGAGAGGAAGGAAATGGAAATGAAATTTGAACACACACAGGATGAGAGAACCAATTTTTTTTAATATACAATCAACATAATTTTAAAAACAACTTGAATATCATTTTTTTTAAATCATTTTTTATTTTCATACTTAAACTAGAATCATTTTCAAAATATTACCAAACGTGCCCGTATACCCACCATTGAACGATTGACATTAAAAAAATAAATAAAATAAATAAATAAATAATAACAACAACAACACAATGATTCGGATGATGAAAACTTTTAAAAGGCATCATAAATCAAGGCCTAGATGGCAATATATACATGCTCAGGCACATAATGTTCATGTTTGTTTGTTTTTTTTTTTTTTTTCTTCCTCGCTCTCATGTATGTGGTTTTTTTAAGCCACCTTATATATTTGCTACTACAGATTCAATATTTAAATAAGAAATGAACATTGGCATAGTTCAAATTGTTCATTAATAAGCCGTAATTATATATTAGACATCATTTCAACTAATTAGCCTTCATAGTAAGATAGAAAATCGATATTTTTTTATTAATAGTTTAATAATTCTTTCTGATTTCTTAGGATTCTAATATTCTTAAATTAGAACCTACATCTTCATCAATTTAGCGGTCAAACCATATTTAAAAAAAAAAAAAAAAAAAAAAAAGGTCTTTTGACAAGCAGATTTCTGATATGATTGACAGGAATAAATTAAATATATTAAATCCTTGAAGAAATGAAACTTCAATATTGAATTAAATTTGTTGAAAGTGATAGACTAATTACCTCCTGCAGCATTTTTGGAAATAGTTGATTTGGTACGGTAACTGGACTGCAAGTCAGCGCAGTCCGTGATTCTGTTGACTCCATGGGGAAGAAGAAGAAGAAGCTACTAATAAATAGTAATAATATAATTCTATTATTTATACAATCTATAACTATATATATATATATATATGTAGAAAGCAGATTGCTTTCACGCTGCAAACCATTTTGTCCAAAAGGACGAAAATGTTTTGTATTTGGTTTTTAACCCTTTAATTTTTTTTTTTTAATCTTGGCCTAACTTTTTTTTTTCAATATAGTACTTTTTTGTATTGATCAATTTTTTTCATTTTGATCATTTTATGTTTTTTTGTATTTCTTTCATGCCTCTCTTTTTTTTTTAGGTCCTTTGTTTCTTTTTTTTTTTTTTAATCTTGTGTGTCTATTTTTTTCATCTTGTTATTTTGAATTTTTCATGTGTAGATAATTTATTTTAAATACATCTAGCATGTCCATGCAATACTTTAGACTAGTACGAGGCTAATGCCCGTGCGTTGCACGGTAGCAGGGAAAAA
>CM046371.1:13614793-13644562 GCA_025413025.1 Ficus hispida | reverse complement strand
AAAAGAGTACAACCATCAGACGAGAAAAGTGTCACAAAATACCTCAAACCATCTAGAACCACATCTAAACGACATCAAATCCGCTCTAATAAAGCCACCCCACCAAACACATCCACCACAATCAAAAAACTCACAACTATATGAACCAGTGACCAATTTTTAGATCGTAGGTCCAACGACATGCTCAAAGACGATCCTAGAATCCGAGCCGACTCAGAAAGTTAGATTCAAATAGCAGAAAAAAAAAAATTATAAAATGTAAGGGGAAAAAAATATAAAAGAGCAAAAGTGCCAGAAATGGGATTTATACACAACCTCTCACAAGGAGAGAAGCGATTGTCAAGCGTGTTTTTAGTTTTTTTTTTTTGCTTTTTTAGTTTTTTTTTTAATAGATAGGTTTTTACTACACCATTTGAGTAGTAGGCTTGCTCTTGCAAAATATATACAAAATATAATGTAATAAAGAGCTAACCAAACAAAAAATGAAACAAACTTTTGGATGACTCTAGTTGGGATGGTAACGGGCAGGTCATGGATGATTATGCTTTCCTTACTATATACCTGACTAATATAAGGCTGGTGCAGGCATGGAAAATTCCTAATTATTATATCCATATCCTATTTATTTACGTATAAGAATAAAAAAAAATATATTCCACTAAAATTATCAAAAAATTTTGCAACAAAATTAAAAAATATATAGATATCAAGGTTCCTTTTTTCTTTTTTCTTTTTCTTTTTCTTTTTAATGAATGTGTTTCCCTTTTGTACTCCAACAAAATACGACAATCCAATAACACGATTCTGAATGACCTCTTGGCTAGGATACATAGAATTTGTTTATTTTAATAGTCTTAATAGTCTTCAACTACCAATTTAATTACCAGTTTGACAAAATAACATTTTTGAGGATTGTAATAAAGACGGTGCGTACTTATTTAATAATAATAATTTGATTAAGGAGAAATTAGAAGAAAAAGGAATTTCGAATACATATATAAAAACATTGGCTTTAAAGAAAAAGGAACAGACACCTTCAAAAAAAAAAAAAGAAATAGTAAACAAGTGAGAAAAACTAATAATTACAACAACAACAATATATATATATATATATATCACTACAAGAATTTTCACCTTCGGAGACTAAAAAATTGGTCCCAAAAGGTCTATTTTTTGGTCGCCGTTGCCTTCCGCGATCAAAATTTTTTGGTCGCCATTTGGTCCCCGAAAGTTGGTCGCACTAGGTATCGGCGACCAAAAAAACTTGGTCTCCATAGGTTAAGGCATCTACATAGACCAAAAAAATTTGATCCCCGTAGGTATCGGCACCTACGGAGACCAAAAAAATTTGGTCCCCAAATGTATCGGAACCTACGGAGACCAAAAAAATTTGGTCCCCGAAGGTATCGACGACCAAAAAAATTTGGGTCTTTGAAGATATCGGCGACCAAAAATATTTGGTCTCCGTAGGTATCGGAACCAATGGAGACCACAAAAATTTGGCCTCCGAAGGTATCAGCGATCAAAAAAAATTTGGTCTCCGTAGGTATCGACACCTACGAAGACCAAAAAATTTGGTCTCTGAAGGTGTCCGCGATCAAAAAAATTTGGTCTCCGTAGGTATCTTTGAATTTTGCAAATTTCAAAATTGACGAATTTTTCAAAATTTTTTGAAGACCAAAAAACGTATTTTGCAAAGCTTTTTAGCTAGCAAATTTTTTTGTTACCGAAATTTTGAGCGACCAAAATTTTTTGATAGCAGTAATGTTCATGGCCTATTGAGAATAGTTACATATTTTTCAATCTATAAATATACAATTATAAAAAATGATAATACAAGAAAAATATATTATATTAGCTAAAGAGACTCTAAATCTCTAAACACATTAAACAATTCATAGTAAATGTTTAATTATAATAAGTATCAAACGAAGGTAAACTATAATTAAAACAAAAGATAACTTAGGATATAGTGGCTGATGGTAGCAGCGGCGGCGGCGGCGGTCCATTTTGCCTCTGGGAGAAAAGTCCCGGATGATCTAAAGGTGGATTAAGATGTTGAAGAAGTTGTTGAATTAGCTCATCTTGTTTTTGCAACCTCTCATCTTGCATTTTCATCCTGCCCTCTATATCTATCACACGCTGTTTATGGTCCGCAACTTCGGTTCTAAGGTTCTCGACCAACAATCGTTGTGTAGGTCCTCCAAAGCTGCTCAATTGTCTCTTTTTAATCACAGGACCTGTTCCACGCTTAAACCCATATTTTTCATACCTTTCATTAATCAATACTTGAGAGTAGATATCTTCTTCATCATCAGAATCGAGTTGCGAATCCTCTGGTAGTTGGCGTAATCTTTCATTACGTACTTCTATCATACGTCGCTGCAAGATTCAAAGTGTTATGAATATATATAAATAAAAATAATATAGTTGATGAAGTCTAACAATTAAGATTGATCTTACATAATCCGCCTCAGCTCGGTTAGTTTGCCAACCATGCTTTTCACTCCAATGAGTTAATTTAAAGACATCTAAATACTTTCCCGAGCTTGTCAAATCTGAACTTGATTGGGTGTTCTATATTCAAATCATTAATCAATAACAACATCATTTATTATCTCTTATTTTAGGAAAATATATGATTCAAATCGTAACAGTATTTAAAGTAAAGTCACCTACCGGATGTTCGTTCAAATGTTGAATTAGAGATTTCGAGCCACCCATATAAGCACCTGACTTTTCACAATTAGATGTACCAGCAACTGACTTTTTCTAAAAATGAGAATGAAAAAACAATTAATTCACTTACATATGTCAACTTAATATTCTACAAAAATTTTGACAATACCTCCCTTATAATTGGGCCCATCCTAAAATTTAATAACCTATAAATAAAATACACTTTCCAGAAAATACATTTCTCATATTAAACTCATATCAAACTTCATATAAATGTAAAAGTTTACTTTCCATGATTCAGATTCAAAGTATTCTGTGCACATCCACTTCCAATCGTCATTCTTCACATAAGGATACGGATTGTTGTCCAATGGATTCAACCCCTTCTCAACAATTTTTTTGTAATTGACATGACATTTGTATCAAAAATTTTTGAACCTCTCAAAAAAAGTGTTATTTATGATGTCATTCAAATGAGAATTTTCTTCTAAATCCATATCGAAATGTTCCTACAAAAACAGTTATTAAGTTTTATAAATTTTTCTAACCATAATACAATAGTTACCATGAATAGTTAAGAAAATAATATACCTTTAATTTTTCAATGCACACTTTTTTCGTATCATCTGGAACTTTTCTACAACCGCTGTAATGAAGTGGACAATAATGTCATACAATAGAACCAATTGCATTAGCAAACTTTGGTGCATGTGCTCCATGTACACGAAGCTCCGTTTCTCTAAAATTTATGCTTAGTTTTCCCTCTTTTATCACTAACTTCTCAACACCCAAATTTCGAGTAGCTCCTCGAAATTTAGGTTGTTCTGTTCAGAATGAAAAATTCTAATTAAGAACATCATTGAAAATAATTTAGAATATTTAATTAAATTGAACATACTTTGATTTTCAGTCACTAGATTCTCGATAAGTTGTTGTTCCTGAAGAGTTGATTCAATGGAATGCTCTATCTCAATACCGACGAAGAGGATGAAACTAGTATCGCTTGAGATTGTTGGCCTCGTGTTTGTTGGTCATGTGATGATGTCTTGGTACTGGAACTAAATGACA
Organism: Ficus hispida; assembly: GCA_025413025.1. NCBI lineage: Eukaryota > Viridiplantae > Streptophyta > Magnoliopsida > Rosales > Moraceae > Ficus > Ficus hispida. The sequence goes on along the minus strand of CM046371.1, from coordinate 13,640,815 downwards.
AACGCTTTTTACCAGACATAATTGATATCCTGAAATGATATAAACAAGAATAAGTATACAAGAGATAACATTCAATTATCACTACAAGAATAAGGCTATTAGATAGCATTGGATAATAGCGGTTTCAAAAATAATAACGATAAGGGTAGTGTATAAAAACAGATACATAATATATATTACAATAAACAATATTGAAATAACAAAAAAAAAAAAAAAACTAGTGTGTTTCACATAATACATTAAAATTCTTTCACATACTCATTCACTATAATCACTATCAATGTCATCATTGGTTTCCTTAGAACGATCATCAATTTCCTTATCAGAGTTTGAAATATCGAACTCATAAATGATTTCATCATCAGGATCAATCTGTAGGTCAATGTACAAGTTCTCTATTTCTGTTGGACTAATATCAGTACGATTCAGAGGAGCTTCTTCAACATTCGTGGTGTCAAATGAAATGTCGACCTCATTTGATAACTCCTCTTGATAAGCATCATTGTCAACATCCTCTTCATCACTATCATCATTTGCCTGTAGTTTGGATGTATTTTCCAATATGTGACGATGATTAACTTTTTGAACCACCTTCCATGCCTTGCCATTCTTATTGTCATCAACATAAAATACTTTTTTGACTTGACCTGCCAATGCATATGGTTCTTCTTCAAACCATAATAAATTAGTTCTAATGCTGGTGAAGTTAAATTCTTTCTTTGTTCTTTCTTTTTCTCATTGTCGTCAAACCATGAACACTTAAACAGAATCACTTTATTCCAATACAAGTATGAAACCTCTCAAACTTCATCAATTACGCCAAAAAAATCACTAGAATCACCATCATATAATTCTGCCTCAAAACAAACACCACAATTTTGTGTCGTGCATCTTTCATCTCGCATTCTTGAGTGGTATCGCACTCCATTCACCATATAACTTGGATAGGAATGAATATTGAGACTAGATTCATTCGCAAGAGCATATAAAGCATCTGAAACCTTTGACTCCGCATGCATAGCTCGAATCTACAACAACATAAATACTTTTAAGTATTAGAATATAGCTAAAGTTCACCACATGTAAGAAATACATGTCAAATTATCTTATCTCCAAACCATGTAGGAAATTTGGTTATTTGTGCAAGTGGAATATTTTGAATGCCTTGTGCTTGCAAAATTCTTGCATGTTCGCTGTCAATGATCAACAATTAAGCATCATAATTGTCTAAAGATGAAACATATGATGAAAAGTTAAGGCACGGTATAATATACTCCATATATGGTTGCACATCTAAACAATTATTTAGAATATACCAATGCACTTTGTCTCGTTCCTTTTGCGTAAAAAAAAACAGATTTTTTCTTCCCAAACGGTCTTGCTAGTTGCCGAAACACTGAAATAGATGATGAAGATTGGTCCTGAACATAATCAGGATTGCGTTCGGGTCAATTAAAGCGGGTTTCAATCCCACATAGGTACATCGAACAGTATATCAAGTCTCATTAATGATATAACCCTCCGCAATCGACCTTTCAGGACGAGATTTATTTTTAACATATTTCTTCAAATTCCCCAATGCCCTACAATACAACTTCTTTGTTTTAATTTCCTGTCAAGACTATAAAAACAAAGTATTTAAGCCACTAAAGAGAAGATCAAATTACCTTTCAAAAGGGTACATCCACCTTGTATGCACTGGTCCCCCTAACTTCGCCTCCTGAGGCAAGTGCACTGCTAGATGAATCATGACATCAAAGAAAGCCGGAGGATAAATACTTTCTAGCTTGCACAAAGTGTACATGATGCCTTCTTGTAATGCGTCTAAGTCCTTTATTGACAACATCCTCGCACAAAATTGATGAAAGAACGAAGATATCTTAGAAATAGGACTTAACACTTTATCTTTCAAGTAGGGCCTTAACCCTACTGGCAAGAGTCTTTGCAACAGCTCGTGACAATCATGACTTTTCAATCCTGTGATTTTTCCATCTTGAGTGTTCACATTTCGGGATATATTTGCAGCGTATCCATCAAGAAATTTGACTGACTGTAGAAACATACAAAAAGCTTTCCGCTCTGCTGGAGACAATGTATAACATGCAGGTGGTTTTAGAGGCTTCTTATTCTCAACTTTCTTCAAGAGTAAGTCCTTGCGTATCTTCAAATCTTTTAAGTCCATACAAGCTTTATCTGTGTCCTTCGACTTGCCTTCTATACACAACAAAGTACCAACCAAGTTGTCACTTATGTTCTTCTCTATATGTATCACATCAAGATTATGTCGTAGCTTCAGCTTGGGCCAATACTCTAACTCCCAAAAAAATTACATTTTCGCTTCCAATTAGTGTCATTTGAGTACCCTTCTTCCTTCTTTTTTTGTTTATCTGCTGCAATAACACTAGGATGTTTCCCCGCGGTCAGAACCTATACCCTGTTTAGCTCCATTAGCAAAGCATCTCCGGACAATGATTTTGGAGGCTCTCTTTTTTCAACTTTACCATCAAAATTCTTGTCGAAATGCCAAGGGTGGTCTGGAGGTAAATATCGACGATGTCCTCCATAAGAAATCTTACTCCGTAAATGCTATGAAGCAGTTTCGTCCAAACATACTGGACAAGCCTTGTAACCTCTAGTTCTATAGCCAGACAGCGTCCTATATGCCGGAAAATCATTAATTGTCCATATCACTGCTGCAGGCAAGTTGAAATGTTTCTTCTCCACTACATCATATGTTCTCACTCCAGAAGCCCATAAATCTTTAAGCTCGTCAATTAAAGGTCTCAAATAAATGTCTATGTCCTTCCCTGGAGCACATCGACCAGGTATTAACAAAGACATCATCAAAAACTCTTGCTTCATGCACTTCTAGTAGGGCAAGTTATAGGGCACTAGAAAAACTGGCCACATACTATACGTGTTCGACATATCTCCAAACAGATTGAAACCGTCGGTGGCAAGACCCAATCTTACATTTCTTCGTTCAGCTGCAAAGTCCGGAAATTGTTTGTCAAAGTCTTTCCATGCCTCTCCATTATCAGGATGTTGAAGGAAATCTTCTACCTTAACACTTTGGTCTTTGTGCCACCTCATATCAAATGCAGTGTGTTGCGACATAAATAATCGTTGCAATCTTGGAGTGAGTGGAAAGTAATGCATCTTTTTGTGTGGAATGTTTCTCCCTTGGACAACACCACCTTTATATCTTTCATGACCACACACGGGACATCTTTTCAAATCCTTGTTTTCTTTATAATACAAAACGCAGTCATTCTTGCATATATGGATGACTTCATACCCCAGACCTAGGCTTCGCATCATTTGCTTCGAATCGTAATAACTTTCGGGAACTTTTGCTTCTAGGAATGCCTCTCGATTTAACTTCAATAACATATCAAATGAGTGGTTGCTCCATTTATTCAGTACTTTTATATGAAGCATCTTAACTATAAAACTTAATGCAGAGAACTTTGTACACCCATAGTAGAACTCCTTCCCAGCTTCAGCAAACAAATCAGAAAAATCCGGGGACTCTTCTTCATAAGCATTACCTTCATTTCCATCTCCACCATCGTCGACTGCTTATGATCTGTTGTGTGGAAGTGCATCATTTAGCGCATTCATCATCTCGTCTTCGTCGTCAAAATCATCAGTCTCTTCTTCATCTACACATTCTTCATCCCGTACATTGTGACTAGCATTATCATCCCGTGCATTATGACTAGTACTTTCTTGGTCTTCACCATGTTGTGCCCACTTCACGTAACTCGTGTGAAAACCGTAGATATGTAAATGACGCTCCACCAAGTCTATGTGGTGGAAATTAAAATTCATGCGTTTCTTACAAGGACATCGACACTTCCCATCCTTATCTAGGTGATTACGTGCTAGTTAAATAAACATTTTCACTCTATCCTTATACTTCTTCAAGAGACGATTCTTAATGTAAATCCAACTCTTGTCCATCTTTACCCCCTATTATGTAACAAGTTTTTTATAAATTTAAAATGTTTTTAAAGTATAAATTGGATCTAGCAATACAATGGCAAGATCAGAAAAATAAGAGAACAACAAAAACAAAAACACAATTGATCTTTAATGAGAGAATTACCAAGCTGGCTATCTGCTTCTCCTTCTATTCCTATGACAATCTCCCAAAGTGATTTTTGGTTCTCCTCCCTACAATATAGATTGCAAAAAAAGACACCAAAAACATTATAACAAAATTAAATAAAAAAACAAAATAATAAAAAACAGAACAATTTGAAATGGATTACTAAAATATGCAAAGTCCAGATAGCATTTCAGTCCAACATCCATGGCCAAAGGCTTCAAAGTCATTATTATGCACCAATACAAATTGGACAGCCTTGTGCCTGAACATGTTGTTTAGATTACCAAACACAAACCAAAACCGAAAAAAGCAGAAACCCGAAAACAAGCTTTGATTCTAAAATGGCTTAAACAATCAGAACAATTACGTAATTGATTTTGAAAATAATTACGAAAACAAGCTAAACATATCAAGTCTCATATCCACTCTGACCTCAACTATTGAACACAAAAAGGCTTAAACAATCAACAAATCGGATTCTCTCTCTTATCAACTAAAAACCCTGACTAAATCTTCAACAATTATCAGAATTACGTAACAAAAAAAAATCTTTCAAGATATTCAAACAAAATTCAATACAACTTAAAGCAAAAATTACACACTAATAAGATTTAAAAAAAAAAAACCCATAAAACAATTCTAGAGAGAACCTAAAAAAAAATTCACGAGACTAGAACACAAACAGAACTAAAAAAATAATAATAATAAGACTAAGCGAGGACTCACCAAGGAGTAAAAGAAAAAACCAAGGAAATTTTTTCTCTTAATCCAAACTGATCAGAATACAAAACAAAACAAAACCAACTCTTCGATTTCTCCGTCAGTTTCAGTTTTCTTTTTTCGAATCTCTTACAACAAATACCAAAGTTGAGCTCCTTTGTTGTTGTTGTTTTTTTTTTTTTGGTCCACGGTTTCTGAGCTGTATGCTCTCTGTGAGTACACGGGCATGTAATTGTGAATTAGAGAGACAAGAGAGTGAAAGAGGAGAAACGTTTTAGAGAGAGGAGAGATAAAAAGAGAGAGACAGAGAGAGAGTGTGAGTGTGGGTGTCCTTGCAGTCAAAATTGTATTCAATCCGATTGAATTTGCTTCATCGTACATCCCTTCTTATTTTTGGATGGAGACTCCCAAAATAGTTTGGAGGGAATACGAAACTCTTCACTATTTCGTATTTTTTCTACTGAATCTTGCCTCTTTTTTTTCTTTTTTTTCCTGCCTAACAGAATCGTTTTTTTTTTCTTTTACTTTAAACTCTTTTTTGTACAAATATAAACATCGTTTATTTTTGTGACTAAATTTTAGTCGCATGAAATATTTAGTAACTATAATTATTTAGTCACTGAAAGTATAATTTCTTGTAATGGCGGAAGTATATAAAAATATAGAAATTCATTTATTCTAACTAGAATACCGAAAATCATGCAACTCTATTGAGAAAACTCTCAAAGTGATTTCATTAATAATCACCAAAAACCTCCTCTACAAAATCACAAATAAGTCTTTAAATAGTAAATTGAATCCTAATCATGATCCTATTCAAATTTGAAATAGTAAAAGATAACTCATAGAATTTGATAATTTTGGGGAAAGTGATAGAGTGAGAGACTGAGAATGAATACTTTATATTTCGTGGAGCTGTGTTGTTAGATATTGAGAATTGATTATATCTTTTAGCTACAAAAATTTGACAGAAATGATCTTATTGAAATATTTATTTACAAAAATCTAAATAATATTTTTTGATTATTAATACGGAAAGATGATATTATTTTGTTATTGATATTATAATATATGATATAATAAATTGTTATTGATATTATAAATTTTAGTCACATGAAACATTTAGCGACTATGACTATTTAGTCACTAAAAGTACAAGTTCTTGTAATGGTGGAAGTATATAAAAACACAGAAATTCGTTGATTATTAAAGAATATCCGAAAATATGCAAGATAAGTTGTGTTAGATTCGTTGATTCTAACTAGAATACCGAAAATCATGCAACTCTATTTAGAAAACTCTCAAAGTGATTTCATTAATAATCACCAAAAAACTCCTCTACAAAATCACAAATAAGCCTTTAAATAGTAATTTGAATCCTAATCATAATCCTACTCAAATTTGAAATAGTAAAAGATAACTCCTAGAATTTGACAATTTTGGGGAAAGTGATAGAGTGAGTGAGAGACTGAGAATGAACACATTATATTTCATGGAGCTGTGTTGTTAGAGACTGAGAATTTATCATATTTTTTTGCTACAAAAATTTGACAGCAAATGATCTTATTTAAATATTTATTTATAAAAATTTAAATAATATTTTTTGATTATTAATACGGAGAGATGATATTATAAGTCCAGAAGGAGACTTACCGGGACCAAATTTTTGGTCCCCATAAGTCTCCTACCGTGACCAAAAAAAAATTTGATCGCCATTTGGTTTGTCCATGAAGGATTTTCAAGGACCAAATTCATTTGCTCCCGGAAGGAGACTTACGAGGACCAAATATTTGGCCCTCGTAAGTCACCTACCGCAACCAAAAATATTTTGGTCGCCGTTTGCTTTGTTCATCACGGATTTTCAGGAACCAATTGAATTTGCTCCCAGAAGAAGACTTACCAGGACCAAATTTTTAGTCCCTGTAAGTCACCTACCGCGACCAAAAATATTTTGGTTGCAGTTTGGTTTGTTCATCAAGGATTTTCAGGGACCAAATGACTTTGGCCCCGGAAGGAGACTTACCGGGACCAAATTTTTGGTCCCCGTAAATCATCTACAGCGACCAAAAAAATTTTGGTCGCCGTTTGGTTTGTTCATAAGGGATTTTCCGCAACCTAAATTTTTTGGTCCCCGAAAGAGACTTTCAGGAATCAAATTTTTGACCCCGTAAGTCACCTACGGTGAACAAAAAATTTTGGTCACCGTTAGGTTTGTTTATGATTGATTTTCAGAGACCAAATAAATTTGGTCCCTGAACATAACCTACGGGGACCAAATTTTTGGGCCCCGTATGACACCTCCCACGAGCAAATATATTTCGGTCGCCGTTTGGTTTGTTCATAAGGGATTTTCAGCGATCAAAATTTTTTGGTCTCCGAAGGAGACTTTTGGGGACCAAATTTTTGGTCCCCTTGAGTCACCTATGGCGACCAAAAAATTTTGGTCGCAGTTAGATTTGTTCATGATCGATTTTCAGAGACCAAATAAATTTGGTCCCTGAAGATAATCTACGGGGACCAAATTTTTGGTCCCCGTAAGTCACCTACCGCGACTAAATATATTTTGATCGCCGTTTGGTTTGTTCATCACGGATTTTCAAGGACCAAATGAATTTGGTCCCAGAAGGAGACTTACCGGGACCAAATTTTTGGTCCCCATAAGTCATCTACCGCGACCAAAAATATTTAGGCCGCGGTTTAGTTTGTTCATTAAGCATTTTCAGGGACCAAATGACTTTGGCCCCGGAAGGAGACTTACCAGAACCAAATCTTTGGTCACCGTAAATCACCTACAGCGACCAAAAAAATTTTGGTCGCTGTTTGGATTGTTCTTAAAGGATTTTCAACGACCAAAATTTTTTGGTCCCCGAAGGAGACTTACAGGGACCAAATTTTTGGTCCCCGTAAGTCACCTACCGCGACAAAATATATTTTGGTCGCCGTTTGGTTTGTTCATAAGGGATTTTCAGCGGACAAAATTTTTTGGTCCCTGAAGGAGACTTTCAGGGACTAAATTTTTGGTCCCCGTAACTTACCTATGATGACCAAAAAATTTTGGTCGCCGTTAGGTTTGTTCATGATCGATTTTCAGAGACCAAATAAATTTGGTCCCTGAAGATAACCTACGGGAACCAAATTTTTGGTCCTCGTAAGTCACCTACCGCGATCAAATATATTTTAGTCGCCGTTTGGTTTGTTCATAAGGGATTTTCAGCGACCAAAATTTTTTGGTCTTCGAAGGAGACTTTCGGGGACCAAATTTTTGGTCCCCGTAAGTCACCTACGACGACTAAAAAATTTTGGTCACAATTAGGTTTGTTCATGATCGATTTTCAGAGACCAAATAAATTTGGTCCCTGAAGATAACCTACGGGGACTAAATTTTTGGTCCCCGTAAGTCACCTATCGCAACCAAATATATTTTGGTCACCGTTTGGTTTGTTCATAAGGGATTTTCAGCAACCAAAATTTTTTGGTCCCCGAAAGAGACTTTCAGGGAACAAATTTTTGGTTCCCGTAACTCACCTATGGTGACCAAAAAATTTTGGTCACCGTTAGAATTGTTCATGATCGATTTTCAGATATCAAATAAATTTGGTCCCTGAAGATAACCTACGGGGACCAAATTTTGGTCCTCGTAAGTCACCTACCACGATCAAATATATTTTGGTCGCCGTTTCGTTTGTTCATAAGGGATTTTCAGCGACCAAAATTTTTTGGTCCTCGAAGGAGACTTTCGGGGACCAAATTTTTGGTCCCCGCAAGTCACCTACGACGACCAAAAAATTTTGGTCGCAGTTAAGTTTGTTCATGATCGATTTTCAGAGACCAAATAAATTTGGTCCCTGAAGATAACCTACGGAGACCAAATTTTTGGTCCCCGTAAGTCACCTACCGCGACCAAATATATTTTGGTCGCCGTTTGGTTTGTTCATAAGGGATTTTATGCGACCAAAATTTTTTGGTCCCCGAAGGAGACTTTCGGGATCAAATTTTTGGTCCTCGTAAGTCACCTACGGTGTCCAAAAAATTTTGGTCACCATTTGATTTGTTCTTCAGGGACCAAATAAATTTGGTCCCGTAAGATGACCTACGGGGACAAAATTTTTGGTCCCCGTAAGTCACCTACGGCGACCAAAAAATTTTGGTCGCAGTTAGGTTTGTTCATGATCAATTTTCAGAGGCCAAATAAATTTGGTCCCTGAAGATAACCTACGGGGACCCAATTTTTGGTCCCCGTAAGTCACCTACCACGACCAAATATATTTTGGTCGCCGTTTGGTTTGTTCATAAGGGATTTTCAGCGACCAAAATTTTTTGGTCCCCCGAAGCAGACTTTCGGGGACTAAATTTTTGGTCCCCATAAGTCACCTATGGTGACCAAAAAATTTTGGTCGCCATTAGATTTGTTCATGATCGATCTTCGGAGACCAAATAAATTTGGTCCCCGAAGATAACCTATGAGGACCAAATTTTTGGTCCTCGTAAGTCACCTACCGCGACCGTAAATATTTTGGTCGTGGTTTGGTTTGTTCATAACGGATTTTTAGGGACCAAATTAATTTGGTCCCAGAAGGTGACTTACCGGGACCAAATTTTTTATCCCGGTAAATCACCTATGGCGACAAAAAAAATTTTGGTTGCCGTTTGGCTTGTTCATAAGGGATTTCAGGGACCAAAATTTTTTTGTCCCCGAAGGAGAGTTTCGGGAACCAAATTTTTGGTCCCGTAAGTCTCCCGTGGCGACCAAAAAAATTTGGTCACCATTTGGTTTGTTCTTCAGGGACCAAATAAATTCGGTCCCAGAAGATGACCTATGGGGACTAAATTTTTTGTCCCCGTAAGTCACCTACGGCGACAAAAAAAATTTGACCTACGGCGACAAAAAAAATTTGGTCGTAATTAGGTTTTTTCATGATCGATTTTCAGAAACCAAATAAATTTGGTCCCTGAGGATAACCTACGGGGACCAAATTTTTGGTCCCCGTAAGTCACCTACCGCGATCAAATATATTTTGGTCGCCATTTGGTTTGTTTGTAAAGGATTTTTAACGACCAAAATTTTTTGATCCCCGAAGGAGACTTTCAGGGACCAAATTTTTGGTCCCCGTAAGTCACCTACGGTGACCAAAAAATTTTGGTCGCCGTTAGATTTGTTCACGATCGATTTTCAGAGACCAAATAAATTTGATCCCTGAGGATAACATACGGGGAACAAATTTTTGGTCCCCGTAAGTCACCTACCGCGACCAAAAATATTTTGGTCACGGTTTGGTTTGTTTATCACGGATTTTCATGGACCAAATTAATTTGGTCCCAGAATGTGACTTATCGGGACCAAATTTTTGGTCCTGGTAAATCACCTTCGGGGACGAAAAAAATTTTGGTGGCCGTTTGGTTTGTTCATAAGGGATTTTCAGGGACCAAAATTTTTTGGTCCCGAAGGAGACTTACGGGGACCAAATATTTGGTCCCCGTTTGTCTCCTATGGCGACCAAAAAATTTTGGTCGCCATTTGGTTTGTTCTTCAGGGTCCAAATAAATTTGGTCACGGAAGATGACCTATGGGGACCAAATTTTTGATCCCCGTAAGTCACCTACAGTGACCAAAATTATTTTGGTCGCCGTTTTTCTTTGGCGAGAATGAAATTATTTTTTGGCGCTCAACCATTAGCAACCAAAAATAATTTGGTCTCTAAAGTCACTTACAGGGACCAAATTTTGGTCGCTGAAGGCTTTGGCTTTCAGGGACCAAAAATTTGGTCGTGGAAACTACTCTTCAGGGACCATTTTTTTTTTTTTGATCGCGGAAGGTCTGGTCGCTGAAAGTTCAAATTCTTGTAGTGTATATATATATATATATATATATATATAAAGTAATAACAACAATAACGATAACGATAATAATAAGAATCCAACAATGCATGTTTTAAAAAGAATGGTGAGTCTGTGGTAGAGACCATTGTATGGTCTCTACTGGTAAAGCTCTTTTTTTACGTCGTTGAGATTTAATCGAACGATTGAAACGTTGATGGTATACGATACTTATCATACACCTTACCTCACATAATCTTTCTCACCCAAAGTCTTCTCCGTTACCCGCGATCTTCCGACCGCCGGCGACGGACCCCGGCGACTCACCCCCGATGCCGGTGACCCACCTCCAGCCCCCCAGCTCCAGACGCCGACCACCGGCGACCCCATTCTCTCTCTCTTCCTCTTTCTCTCTCTTCTCTTCTCTTCTCTCTCTTCCCCTCTCTCCTGCCGCCCCCTAACCCAGGCCCCCCCACCACCGGCCCCAACCCCGACTGCCGACGACCTCCCTCTCTTTCTTCCCCTTTCTCTCTCTTCTATTTTCTCTCTCTTCCCTTTTCTCTCTCTTCACAGGGCCGACCCACCGCCGGCTGCCCGACGCTCCCCTAGCTCACCCCACCTATGAAGAGAGAGAGGAGAGGAAACGAGAGAGAAAGGGGAAGAGAAAGAGGGGGCCGCCGGGAGGGGTGGTCGTCGGGGGAGGGTGCTGGGGGGGCGGGGGATGGGGGTAGGCCGGGGGTGGGGGTAGGCCGGGGGAGGGGGGGCACCGGGGGGCCGGGGGGCTGGCTGGGGAGAAGAGAAGAGAGATAAAGGGGAAGAGATAGGGGAAAAGAGGGAGAAGAGAAGAGAAAAGAAGAGAGAGAAAGGGGAAAAGAGAGAAGGAGGTCACCGGCCGGCCAGGGCTGGGGCCGATGGTGGGGGGGCCGGGGATGGGGGGCGGTGGGAGAGAGGAGAAGAGAGACAAAGGGGAAGAGAGAAGGGAGGGGAGAGAGAAGAGAAGAGAGAGAAAGGGTAAGAGAGAGAGGCGGCCGGCATCCGGGGCTGGGAGGTCCGAGGTGGGTCACCGGCGTCAGGGGTGAGTCGCCAACGTCCGTCGTTGGCAGCGGAAAGATAGCCAGTGACGGAGAAGACTTTGGGTGGGAAGGATTATGTGAGGTAAGATGTATGATAAGTATCGTACACGATTAACATTTCAACCATTTGATTAAATCTCAACGGCCTAAAAAATGACTTTACTGGTAGAGACCATACAAGAGTCTCTACCACAGACTCACCCTTAAAAGAAAACACTTATAGGAGAAGAAATGGTCAATCCATACAGTAAACGAAACGACAATCGCCATTAAACGTAGGAAAACAACGACAATGTAAAGGATGCGTTTTAGACCACCTGGTTTTGGACCGTGCAGGGAAACCACCTCTTTTAGTACACTTACGATTATGATTAGGATATATATATATATATATACTAGTTTATTTTATAATAATATTTTTCAGTAATGAATGTACTAATAGTTTTAAATAATCTTTATCATAAGATTGTAAATAGAAAAATTACATGTAAATCTATTAATAATTACACGATATAGATCCAAAAAATATTAACCGTCGCTAAAGAGAATTCATATAAATTTATAACACAGTATCATATTCAACTGGTTATTCCCCATAGCATATAACATAGCTATCTTGCGCTCGAGAAGGTCCGGCAGTTCCTTCGCAGTGCCTCTCGGTGCATTTAGTTGTCTTAAATAAGACTTGAGATATTCCTCACTCCATGACATTATAACGGTTCATTAAACCAAAATACCATTAGTATTTGGCTCAACAAGGCTTTTTATAGAGGCCATTTGGAACATCAAATCAATAAGGAAATTTCTCATTCAATTTCAAAACTTCTAGACCTTCATCTCACTTTCTTTCTCTCTTAAATTTTTATGAAGTTCAAAGTTCAAATATCCATAACTTTCTTATTTTAAGTCAAAATAAGTTTTTTTTTTTAAATAGAATAAAATCATAGAAAAACGAAACAAAGTCCATAATGCATATTGTTTTTCAAATACACTTCAAATTTATATATTACAGTTCAACCAAACACATACTTTAATTAGAACATATAAAATTCCAACTCCAACCGTTATTTCAAGCAGACCATACTTTCAAAGTCTTTAAATGATAAAGCTCACCATGAAGAAGAAACAAGATCCGATTGCCCACTTTCGTCTGAAGGTTCTGCAATAAAAAGTCTCCATAGTTAGCTATAACATTAAAAATTGGAAAGGATGAAAACATTCTCTTACCTCGTTTCTATGGAATGTATAATATGATAGACTATTCTCATTATTACTTCTCTAATATAATTAAAATTCAGGGGAATTTTGTGATAAGACCTAAAATTCGAAGGAATTTTGTGTACTTAAGGAATTTTATGATAAGACCTAAAATTCGAAGGGGGAAGAGAAAATTTATCCAAAAGCATAACAAAAAAAAAAAAAAAGGGTTAAAATGGAGTAGCAAACTAAAGCTTTCGTTCTCAGAAAATAAAGGATAGAAAGACTTACCCGAGCGTTGAGGAGATGTTGGAGGTGAAGATAGAAAGGGATTCGGTGGCAAAAGTAAGGATTGAAGACTACCTTGCAGCATTTCCATCACACCACTCATTGATGGACGATCTGAAGGATTGGTTTGAATACACCACAAACTTACTAATATCATCTTTTTCGCAATTTCTTCTTCCTCTTCATTCTTAACCCCATCGAAATGTAAATCCGTACTTGCTTCAATATGCTTGTATATGTAGTGTGGAAAGTATATTCTGCTAGTCTGTGACACATTGGGATCCAAATTTTTTCTTCTTCCAACCATTTCGAGAACCATCATTCCGTAACTGTACACGTCCGACTTAAAAGAAACTCTTCCAAAGTGGTTGGAACAAACTTCTGGAGCAATGTACCCTCTAGTTCCTCTAGCACCAATCATAGACACCGAGCTTTGGTCTCTTTTGCTTAGTTTGGCGAGGCCAAAATCGGATATTTTTGCACAAAAGTTCTCATCTAATAGAATATTGTGAGGTTTGATGTCGAAATGCAAAATCCTCATGTTGCACCCTCGGTGTAGGTACTCCAATCCTCGAGCAATGCCGATAGCAATTTCGTATAACATCTTCCATTCTAATTGGAAATTTGTACTCGAAGATCCCTGGTTGTATATCAACTTATCTAAAGATCCATTAGACATGTATTCGTAGATGAGAACTCTTTTAGGCTTATAACAGAAACCTAAAAGATATACAACGTTCACATGAGAAGTTCTGCTGATACTCGAAACTTCGTTGATAAAGTCTTCTCCATTGCTTTTTGAATCATTCAGGACTTTCACAGCCACGAGACGACCGTCAGGTAATTTTCCTTTGTATACCCCGCCGAACCCTCCTTGACCAATTTTATCCGTGAAAGAGTTGGTCATTTTCCTAATCTCCCAATAGCTATATTGCCTAGGAATAAGCAAATCATGACTCCTCAAGAATGCCTTGATATTTGCATTTTTCTTCTCTTTCTTTCTACTAGTCATCATATTGCCCCATAGAAGTTTTCTTTTGATGAGACAGTAGACTATTAAAGCAATAAGTACCAGAGCCATTGTTGTACCAATTACAATACCTACGTAAATAAATAAAGAAATAAACATGTCATACAATTGGATTAGAAACAAGGAAAAAACTTTGCTTCCCATATAATTAGATGCTTGAACAATTCGCACATATTTACCTATGATAGCAGCCTTATGTTGACTATCAGTCTTATCATTGGGAAGAAAGCCTCCAAAAGAACCTACGTGACCTCCAAAAGTACCTACATGAGATATTTAAATGTGCATATATAAGGTAACTAATTAAGAAATGAAAATGTATGTCTTAGGGGCAACTAAATATAGATGTACTACTGGTACTGTTGATGATGGTGACAAAGGAGGTCCTACTTAGACATTTCGTTTTTACCAGGTTAACGGTTCAAGTCTTGTATCACACAGGTTTATCACTTTGACAACCATTGTGGATAGACTCTGTGAGTCCCTGACATGTTAAATATTGAAGGCTCATAGATAGGATCATTTGCCATCTCAGTAGTGATTCAGATGTTGGGTCGGGGGTGTAAAAGACACCACTGATCTTCTTTTATTTTATTTACGAAAAAGAAAAAAACTAAGTATGTAAATGTGTGCATAGAAATTAATATGTACATGCAAATACTGGTATACTTGTCTATAGAAGTAGTACATATTATCAGACAATATATATTCTTTGGTTTCAGAAACCAATACAGGATATTATGATTTATCAATTGAAACGATAAATGTTGTTCTTTTAACTCAAAATAAAATGTCTAATTGTTATATCTTTAAAATTCAACAACGACAGTGATGATTTTATTCAGGGTTGCAAAGGCTATCTCTGCTACGATTCTTGTAACGACCAGAATAATTGATTCATGATTAGCAATAATTAATTCAAAATTAGAGATTAATCTTAAATTTCTTAATTCTAACTAGTCGAGATTTAAATAAATATTAGAAAACCCCCTGAAGTTTGAAGAAAATTCTCCTATGAGAAAATATTAGATGAAACAAAAATTGAAACTTGTAAGTTTCTCTAACCTGGATCACTTGGTTGTAAAGCGGATACCGGGGAAACACCTTTAAGATGCCATGTCGAAGGCGAGGGCGCAGATGGAGTTGGTGGAGGTCGAGGTGGAGATAGATGCGGAGGTGGAGGTGGAGGTGAAGCTGAAGGTGCAGGTGAAGGTGTTGGAAATGATTGTCTTGTTGACCTTTGTGTTACATTATTAGGGGATATGTATACTGAAATATAGTCATCAATAAAATGAGCCCCACAAGCTAGAGCAGCGAAGAACAAATAAACATTGATATTTACTATTGAAAAAACATTTTGCAATAGCCAAGAAATTATTTTGAAGGGAATAGAAATTATTAGCTGAGAGAGGAAGGAAATGGAAATGAAATTTGAACACACACAGGATGAGAGAACCAATTTTTTTTAATATACAATCCAACATAATTTTAAAAACAACTTCAATATCATTTTTTTTAAATCATTTTTTATTTTCATACTTAAACTAGAATCATTTTCAAAATATTATCAAACGTGCCCGTATACCCATCCTTGAACGATTGACATTAAAAAAATAAATAAAATAAATAAATAAATAATAACAACAACAACAACAATGATTCGGATGATGAAAGCTTTTAAAAGGCATCATAAATCAAGGCCTAGATGGCAATATATACATGCTCAGGCACATAATGTTCATGTTTTGTTTGTTTGGTTTTTTTTTTTTTTTTTTTTTTCCTTCCTCGCTCTCATGTATGTGGTTTTTTTAAGCCACCTTATATATTTGCTACTACAGATTCAATATTTAAATAAGAAATGAACATTGGGCATAGTTCAAATTGTTCATTAATAAGCCGTAATTATATATTAGACATCATTATCAACTAATTAGCCTTCATCGTAAGATAGAAAATCGATATTTTTTTATTAATAGTTTAATAATTCCTTCTGATTTCTTAGGATTCTAATATTCTTAAATTAGAACCTACATCTTCATCAATTTAGCAGTCAAACCATATTTAAAAAAAAAAAAAAAAAAGGTCTTTTGACAAGCAGATTTCTGATATGATTGACAGGAATAAATTAAATATATTAAATCCTTGAAGAAATGAAACTTCAATATTGAATTAAATTTGTTGACAGTGATAGACTAATTACCTGAATTTGAGCATTTTTTGGAAATAGTATATTTGGTACCGGTAACTGGACTGCAAGTCAGCGCACGCCGTGATTCTATTGACTCCATGGGGAAGAAGAAGAAGAAGCTACTAATAAATAGTAATAATATAATTCTATTATTTATACAATATATAACTATATATATATATGTAGAAAGCAGAATTGCTTTCATGCTGCAAACCATTTTCGTCCAAAAGGACGAAAATGTTTTGTATTTGGTTTTTAACCCTTTAATTTTTTTTTTTTAAATCTTGGCCTAACTTTTTTTTTTTCAATATAGTACTTTTTTGTATTGATCAATTTTTTTCATTTTGATCATTTTATCTTTTTTGTATTTCTTTCATGCCTCTCTTTTTTTTTTAGGTCCTTTGTTTCTTTTTTTTTTTAATCTTGTGTGTCTATTTTTTCATCTTATTATTTTGAATTTTTCATGTGTAGATAATTTATTTTAAATACATCTAGCATGTCCATAGCAATACTTTAGACTAGGATATGAAAGTGTCAAAAAGTTGTACCATTCTACCAACTTTCAACGCAAACTCACCGTTTTGGTTGAAACCTTTTATTGTATTTTATTTTATTTAACTTTCTCATTTGTTTTCTTTACTTTATATTTACACCTTTTCTACATTCCTTTTTTTTTTTTTCTCAACTTTTCCTCCCTAAAATTTTCTTTTATTGCTTTTTCTCCACTTTTTAGCTAATTCAAGTGTGGTCTTATAATAATACATACCTCTTTTAATATGATAATATTCACTTTAGGTCTCGGCCCATACGGTTTTATTCTTGAACTTTATCTAAAAAGCCTTATACTTTTAGGAGGTGATTTATTTATTTATGAATCATCACATATATCTATTCTCAAGCGATGCCGGTTGGATATAGGCTTTAATATCACGTAACGACAAATGCCTCTTTTTAGTATGATATTTTCCATTTTTGACCTCGGCCCGCATAGTTTTTCTCTTGAACCTAACCCCAAAAGACCTCATATCATTAGCATGTGATCTCTTTACTTATAAATCATTACATGTATTCATTTTCAAATGATATGAGATTGTACAGTTTATTTTTTTTTCTATAAGGACCGATGACTGTTATCATTTTTTTTTCCTTGTTTTTTTTTTTTCATATTTGTTTTCATCTTTGACTTTTCCCTTAAAATTTTGTGTCGTTTAAATACTCCTCGTTAGAAAATTTTCCTCCTCATTCGTCTTGATAAAATAATCTTTTAAATAAATCTCTATTTAAATTTTACATTTACATATCTAAAAATATATTGAATTAATAATTATGCACGGACACAGCACACGCTTAAAAACTAATATATATATATATATATATATATATATTTTTACATATCTGAACATCCAAACCCCCCTCCAAAAAAAAACATCTCTCGTTCTTTTTAGTAATTATAAAATTGTCACTAAAAAGCGTTTGGTTGCTCGCCTGCTTTCTAGAAATCAACTCATCTCCGATCAAACACCCCCTATGTTCGAAAAAAATATATCAATATAATCTTATTTTGTTTGTCTCAAAATTATATAATTTAAAAAGAAAAAAAAAAGTCATCTCATTTGGATTTAAAATCATAAAATTATATACTTTTAAAGTTTAAGGACTTGTTTGACATTTAAGTTTAACTCCAACTAAACTGTACTTTTTCATATCAATTTTTATCTTTATCTAAAAAGTCAAAAAAAAAATTATAACTAGTTTTTGAAAAGTCAACTAACTCCAACTTAAAATTTCAACTCCAACCACCGAACAAAATACATACTAAGTTCTTAAATTATAGTTAGAGCTAAGAATAGTAAAACTGAGTTAACATTTCAGAATAGATAAAAAAAACAATTAGAGTTGAGTTGAGTTGAGTAGATGAATTAAACAGCCACTAGAATCGTGAAGCTCTTCCTTGATGATGATCTTATCAATCTTTCGTCTTCTTCTCAGCGTTCTCACTAATATATTGAATTTTCCTACCTTATATGGCCTTTTTTTTTTGTTGAAGATCTACAAAATCTATCATTTCGTAGATACTATTTTCATAATACCTAATTTTACCCTCTCACATACACCTATTATGATTTTGATTTGATTTTTTTTTTAAGTAGATACAAATGTAAACATTAAAAATAATAATAATAAAAACTTTCCCTATTTTAATTTTTTTTAATAAATATCCTTCATTGTTTTAAAACCAAATTATTCACGACATTGTTCATTAAAAACTTCTTCTTCATTAATTTCTTCTACTGCTTCTTCATAACCCTCTTTTTTTTTTTTTTTTTTTTTTTTTTTTGCAAAAAAATAAAAATTGTTTTAAAAGAACTTCATAATGCTTAATGCTTACAGTAAACAACTGTAAAATTTTTTGATTCAAGACTTATAATTAAAGAAAAAAAAAAGTTTGTAAACATGGGTATGCTTTTTAATTTCTTTAAAAACATAATATATTTTTTTATAGGTAATGTGGGGTATAAAATGGTGTATTTTTAATGAGTGTTAATGTATAATAGGGTAAAATGGTAATAAAAATAATTCATAACTTACTTTTGTGGGTGCAAATAAAATCACCATTAATGTTTTATGTCCTGCCACACCCAACTATAATAAATGGGTCCATTTAGATATATGTCGTAGCCCAAACGTGCCTGTGTGTGATTGTACCCTTAACGTGTGTTTGCATATTAATCGTGCATAGAAAATTTGTAAATAAACCAGAAACATAAGTACGAAATATAATGGAAAACAATGATTTTCTTTTAAATAATCCCTATCTTTGTCATTTAAAATCTTATTAAGTAAAAACTCAAGTGAAATAAAATCATGGTAAGAAAAAAAGTACAGTAGTATATTATAAGTTTTATTTGAAAATTATACCCCAAAAAAATCATTAAAAAGAGTAACATTGTTGTGTTATAGTCTTGTTACTTATTATGCTCATGCTTGTGCTCGTGTCCTTAATGTGTTTGATGTCTAAAAATTAAGTTATGCACGGTTGATTCAATAAAGGTTTTTCCTCACCAATCAACAATAAAATTCTTTGAAATGTACCTAATAAATGATATGCATAGAACCCTAGTTGATAATTTGTATTTTTATTTTTATTTATCTTTTTTTTTTAGTAAAAGTTGATATTTTTTTAATATCTCTTCTTACATTAAATGACATTCGATAATTTAAAATACATTTAAAAATAAATAAATAACACTTTTGATAATAAATTCTATGCTTCTGTTTTTGTTATTTTCGAAAACAGAGGGACCAGGATACCTTTGCAAGTATTCTGATATTGGGGTTGGTTAGGTTTTAAGATTTAAGATAAATTGTTTGTTTATTTCTAATCTTTTTATGAATATGTTATTTAATCCTCGATCTTTTTCGCACTTGAAAATCTCTAAACTCTTTTAAAAAGATGCAATTTGATCATTTTTATTAACAAAGATTAAAAATTAAATAAAATAAATCACGTGTATAACATATGTAAGTTAAAAATTAAACAGAATAAATCAGATATATGATACATATAAATTGAATCATGTAATTATTTTTTTAATTATCTCTAAATTGTAAATCATATGATTGATGTATTATTTTCTTTTAAATTTTTACCTTTAATTGACAAAAAAAAATAAAAACAAAAATCATTTTACATCCTTTAATAGAGTTTTGCAACCTTTTTAGTCGTGAAAAGAGATAGGGAGGGAGGAAAAAAAAAACCTTAACTTTATAAGAAAATTAAGAGTATTTAATACTGATACATTTAAATTTGTCACTTTTTGATAACTTATCCCATAAACTTCTAATTTTAGTAATTTACCCCTTGAACTTGCTAAATTATTAGCAATGTACCCCTTATTAATCAATTTTCTATTAAATTGATTATGAAAAATCCATGTATTCCTCATGTGAAAACTAGAAAAACCCATTTTTAATTAAAAATTTTCAAAAATAATAGAAACCCTTATGTAAATATTCTAATTTCAAATCTTTAATTTAGTGTAAAATTAACTAAAAATGATACATTGTAATAATTTAGCAAGTTTATGAGATAAAATGTCAAAATTAAAAGTTTCAGGGGCAGGTTGTCAATGGGTGATAAATTTAAGGGGTATCAGTGTCAAATACGGGAAGATTAAGGACAAAATAAGTCATTTACCCTAAAATTTATAACCGCCTTTTTTTTTTTTTTTTTTTGGGGCAAAAGGGTTTTTAACTTGGCTATTCCTGCGCTGCGAACAAGACTCGTCTCGTCAGCAAGTGCAGCAACCACTGAAGACTGAATCAGCTAAATCAAAGGCAAGTGCGAAAACAATGGCCGAAGGAAAAAAAGAAGAAGAAACGACAACGAATGAGAAAACCGAACAAGTGCAAAAACAAAAGGAAACTAATGAACGACAGGAGATGAAGCCATGGGAGCAGCATGGGGGAGTTATAAGCATACCTCGCTTCAACTACAACGCACCTTCTTCTCTTATCCAACACTCCCACTCCGGTTTCCTCATCACCTGCACCATCAGTCTGTTCTTTCTCTTAATTTTCATTGCTTTTGCTTTTTACCTTTGAGTTGGGTTTGCTTTAACTTTGCTAAACAAAACTGATAGCAAGTGGGTTTTGTAATTTTTGCCGAATTCTTTAGATTTAAGCCAAATTTCGAATTGGGTATTTGGTATTTCGAAGTTGTGTTTTCATTTTTTTTGCCTTTTTTTTTTTTTTTTTAAGGAAATGGGTTTAATGGGAATTAAGCATACATCTGTTATCCTGCTCGCATTGTTGAATAGGAAGATTTGGGGTTGTGGGTGGCTACCAGGATATGCCGCTACCTGAATGTGATTTCCTAGTTCTGATATATATACACACACACACACTTTTCATGAGTCAAGTTTGAAATGAAGTTTAAACTCCAAAGTTTCTCTATTTTTTGTAGAGAGGGAGAAAAGTGCCACAAAAGAAGCAATATCCATTCTTGGGAAGGTCAGTTTTTAGGTTCATACTTTTTCGTTAAGTTTGGCTTGTACTATTTGATATCGTATTATCGCATTTTTAAGAAAGTGATGATGATGACTTAGAAAAAAAAAAAGGAATGTTAATGTTCGCATTTCCTCGAGCCCTATTTTGGAGGGAAGGAGCTGCTATATAGAAATGAATTTGTGGTCTTGATACTGCAATCTCATCCCTCCAACATCTATAAAGCATTGGTTACTCTTTTAGTTTAATCAGGGTAAACGCCTTTTGTTTTCTCTGAGATGTTGGTTGTCAAGTTTTGGAGGGTTACTCTCTTTTTATTCGCCAGTAAATTCCCATTTAAACTGTCTTCATGAGAAAATTGATGAAAAGTTTAAACGTCAAAATATGGTAAATTAAGCTATTTCTGCTAAAATATTCTTGGTCATCTATTTCTATATTTGTTTTGCAGTTTGTTGGGTCTTTATCGAGTTGGACAAAAGAAACTTTGGATGATTCTGTTGAAACCTCCACTTCTAAGAGAAGGAAAACATGCACAGAGGATTTAGATGGTGAACACGTCAATGTTGATGAAAGCAATGATGCTGCTGCTAATAACTCCGAGGAAAAACCCGGTAATTTTATGGTGATTATCACTCAGCATCATGCTGGGGTTTTGTCAAATCCTTTGCAATGGAGACAATTTGATGCTTTTGGTGATATACCTGACATTTCTTTCTGAATGACAGGGAATCATTCAAAAGAAATTTCTCTATCCTCCGCAAAGATTGGTACAAGTGAAGAGAGAAACTCTGTTCTTTCTCTGGTTAAGCTGACAAGGAGTGGCTTGCTCCTCTTTACCTTCACCAGAGGCACCTCTTTTGACACCGTTGATATTGTATCAAACATTATTTCGTCTCTGGAATCTGCAGGTTCTAGTTCACCCCAGTAAGTTGTAAATCATTTTTCTTTTTCCCCAACATGTTTTAAATTGAAATTGTGGTTAATTTTTCAATAAGTAGTTAAACTTGGTTCTTTCCCGCAATATGATTTAGTTTGAACCATGGTTAATATGGCGCAGGTGGTGTCACCGTATCTTTCCCATCCAAGCCACTTGTACTTTGAATGAGAAGGAACTACGTGCAGTTGTATCAAAGCTTATTCTCGAGTTTGTGAATGATAAAGAAAACAAACTTGAACGGCCTTTAAAGGTAGAAGTTATAATGTGTTATCATAGATACCTATTAGTCATAAAAGAGGTGTCAGTGTCAAGTCTCTTAGTTTCTCTATTTGCCCTCCATTTTATCCTTTTTGTGTGTGTGGGCACGCATGATGCCCTTTTCGTCGACGACATATCGAGGCCTGAAAAACACATATACGAGTCATCATAAGTGACCGGATGAGAGTCTCTGCCCGAGATTTTGTATGCTTAGATATTGCCAGAAGCTAACTTAATTTATAATCATGCTGATAATAGTTGCAAGCTTAAATCAAGACATGGAATCCTCCCCTCCCCAGGAGAGACAACATCATCTTATTGTCTCGTATTGCATCTCTTTCTGTTTTGGTCCAACAAATTTTTCATAGTAACAAAGATTTAAATCAATCGTATAGTTTGCAGTGGGATACAACAGAAAAGGAATCAAAGAGACGGAGATGAAGATTACAGAAGATACATCAACTGCATCAAATTTGTTGGATCGGAACAGCTGCTTTTCAACAGTGGCTGCTGCAGTAAAAGATGTTGTACCAGATTCAGTAGTGGACCTTAAATCTCCCGAGGTGAAAACCAAGACTCCACATTGTTCGCCAATTCAACAACATTTTTACTCTGTTTTGTTTTTATACTTATTCCGGCTATATGTCCAAATTTGCAGCTTTCAGTACTTGTTGAGCTACTACCTCTATCTGGGGTGCCGAATGGGTCGTTGGTAGTTGCAGTATCGATTCTTCCCCAAAATCTAGTCAGCACAAAGCCACGACTGTGTATCAAGGCACTGGTCTCAAATGTCAAAGCAAAGGGCGGAAAGCATTAAGCGCTGGATTAACCGGATATGCTGTGGGTTTTTGTTTGAGTTAATAGAGCTATGGAATTGAAAGACGCTCAAAGAGTGATTATGAATGTGCGATTCCGAATCATGTCGATCTATCTGCTTGGGCCACCCCTAGCTCGACAATGTTGTGCAATTTTTCCAAAGCCACTTTTATACTTGATTTGGGAACCCCCTTGCTATAAATTAGTTAGGAGATTGATAAAACACATCTTAACTTGAAAGAACTTCTGTGGTACTTTCAGTTATTCAAGCTCAACATCTCTAATCTCTACTTAATAAATCGATCTAAATAATCTGTTGCGGGTCCCTCTGTATGGCCGAACTAGGTACCCCCAGGTTCATAGAAGCGCATATCAGAATTTCATAAAAATGTTCAAAACTAGATAATCGTTATTGAGGTTGTGATTGCAGAGTTAACCAAGCAATAGTTTACATTAACCTTCATTATAAGATTATTGAGGTTAATGCCCGACCTTCAAATTCCAAAACACAAAAAAGAAATATATATATATATATATATATATATGTATGTATGTATCGTACTGTTGTTACTATATATTGTCATTAAATATACCAATCGACATTAAAAAAATTCACTCTACAACTACATATTAACCAAGGCTATTATGGGTCTAGCGGGCAGCCCAGAAGCCCAAGTTTAATGAGGCCCAAATAAATCAAGCCCAAGAACTTCAAACTAGCCCATTTTTAATGCAGCCGGACTAGTTATCGGAATATGAACAAATACTTTTCAGTCAGATGCAAAGAGAATTTTGCAATGGTGTAATTTATGTATCTCTCTCCTTGAGAACATAACAGAAAATATATACATATATATATATATATATATATATAATATATATTATTCCTAAAGCAAAATAGTAGTGCTCTATGGTCCAAACTAATTTGAACAAATGCTCTCAGTAGTGGAATATATTTTCTTGAAATTTGGCTAATAGTGTGTGGTGTTGTTTTCATTCTCTCTATTTTTTAGGTCACAAGTACACAAATCGGACACTTTCTCGGCGTATAATTGGCCAGCCTTTATATAGTCACTAAGAAATATGAGTCTTCAGTTTTATTATTATTTATTTTTTAAATAATTGTTTTGCTTCTACAACCTACTAGAAATATACCCCAACACTTGAAAAGCTACATTTGTTCATTGTGGTTGTTATTTTGGAGAATTTTATGGTCGACGGGGGTCGTATAAAATTACTTTTAGTGATAAGGCATAATTTCAAACGGCCAGATTCTACCGCACTCATTAAATTTAAGGGAAAAGGGCATATATGTCCTAACGTTAAAGTTCAATATTATTAAAAAAATATAATAAAATAAAAAAGGAGATATAAAAATGCATATGTCAGCTAGAATTGAAAAAGGTAACAATAACAAAGAGTACTATGAGACATATTCGTACGAGCACCCTTAATGTATGCCCTTTTTAAAATTGCAAAAGAAAGGCTGCATTAAAAGAAAATTATCATTTTTACTAAAATAATCCTTGTATGAAATTATGCCAACGCTTCATTCGAAAAAATAACAGAGAACAGAGAGAATTACTTGAGACGATTTCATTTTCTTAAAATCACTTGAGACCGTTTCACATTTTGAAAATAACAAAGGTCACGTTTCAAAATTCATGGGCAACATTATTTTAGTTATGTGGGGTAAAACTGGAGAGAGATTTTTAGAAATAGTCAGTGCTCATTTTTCTTCTCGAACGTATTACCAAACTATAAATTAGTACGAAAATCGTGAAGTGAGAGTCACTTTGAAAACTATACAAAGAGCCAAATAGAGAGAAACTATTGGACAAAACTTCAACAGAAAATAAAAATTAGAAATATGGAAATTAAGAGCATATTAAATCACAGGGCCTAAAATTTAGACAACAATTCTAGCTACAACTTGATCCTCTCTGTCTGTCTGTCTGTCTGTCTGATCAGTTGCCACATAGAGCAATGGAAAGGTCTAAATTAAGAGTAGTATGTTTTGCGGAAGAAGAGAAGCAGTCCTTGTAGGAAGCAGCAGACATCGAGTATGATGAGATTGCCTCGCTGAGTTCACTCGCTGAAGATGCGTTGTTACTTCGATTCGAAGACGGATACCGTTGATGCAGCGGGAGCGACAACGACAACTCACAACCCCCAGCTCCAATTATGCCTTCTTCCTGATCCGTCTTCCTGGTTCTTTCCTGTCTACATAACTGTTTCGTGTCTCACGCTTCCGTCATCCTCTCGTTTGTTCACCTGTTTAACACCCAAAGAACAAATGATATGAGTACAATCTCTCATTAGTTAGTGTAAAACTGTTTTACAATCTGATGCTAACGCAACAATTATACTCTACGACTTGCAAGAGATTTATGAACTGTCAGTGGAGGAATTCATACTCTCGTTGAAGACAAGCTTGGTTAAGCACGCGCAACCGCATAATTTGCGAGCAATTTGGTTCTCGCATTTATGTTTAAATATTCCACACAAGTTAATGCGACATAGTCACACTTTACTACCACAATAGACAGCTCTAGCAATTCAGCATGTTATATATTTACA
>CM046371.1:13307432-13614693 GCA_025413025.1 Ficus hispida | reverse complement strand
AGTATGTGGTGGAAATTAAAATTCATGCATTTCTTACAAGGACATCGACACTTCCCATCCTTATCTAGGTGATTACGTGCTAGTTAAAAAACATTTTCACTCTATCCTTATACTTCTTCAAGAGACGATTCTTAATGTAAATCCAACTCTTGTCCATCTTTACCCCTATTATATAACAAGTTTTTTATAAATTTAAAATGTTTTTAAAGTATAAATTGGATCTAGCAATACAATGGCAAGATCAGAAAAATAAGAGAACAACAAAAACAAAAACACAATTGATCTTTAATGAGAGAATTACCAAGCTGGCTATCTGCTTCTCCTCCTATTCCTATGACAATCTCCCAAAGTGATTTTTGGTTCTCCTCCCTACAATATAGATTGCAAAAAAAGACACCAAAAACATTATAACAAATTAAATAAAAAAACAAAATAATACAAACAGAACAATTTGAAATGGATTACTAAAATATGCAAAGTCCAGATAGCATTTCAGTCCAACATCCATGGCCAAAGGCTTCAAAGTCATTATTATGCACCAATACAAATTGGACAGCCTTGTGCCTGAACATGTTGTTTAGATTACCAAACACAAAACCAAAACCGAAAAAAGCAGAAACCCGAAAACAAGCTTTGATTCTAAAATGGCTTAAACAATCTGAACAATTACGTAATTGATTTTGAAAATAATTACGAAAACAAGCTGAACATATCAAGTCTCATATCCACTCTGACCTCAACTATTGAACACAAGAAGGCTTAAACAATCAACAAATCGGATTCTCTCTCTTATCAACTAAAAACCCTGACTACATCTTCAACAATTATCAGAATTACGTAACAAAAAAATCTTTTCAAGATATTCAAACGAAATTCAATACAACTTAAAGCAAAAATTACACACTAATAAGATTTTTTTAAAAAAAAAAAAACCCATAAAACAATTCTAGAGATAACCCTAAAAAAAATTCACGAGACTAGAACACAAACAGAACTAAAAAAATAATAATAATAAGACTAAGCGAGGACTCACCAAGGAGTAAAAGAAAAAACCAAGGAAATTTTTTCTCTTAATCCAAACTGATCAGAATACAAAACAAAACAAAACAACTCTTCGATTTCTCCGTCAGTTTCAGTTTTCTTTTTTCGAATCTCTTACAACAAATACCAAAGTTGAGCTCCTTTGTTGTTGTTTTTTTTTTTTTTTGGTCCACGGTTTCTGAGCTGTATGCTCTCTGTGAGTACACGGGCATGTAATTGTGAATTAGAGAGACAAGAGAGTGAAAGAGGAGAAACGTTTTAAAGAGAGGAGAGATAAAAAGAGAGAGACTTTCGGGATCAAATTTTTGGTTCTCGTAAGTCACCTACGGTGTCCAAAAAATTTTGGTCACCATTTGATTTGTTCTTCAGGGACAAATAATTTGGTCTCGTAAGATGACCGACGGGGACAAAATTTTTGGTCCCCGTAAGTCACCTATGGCGACCAAAAAATTTTGGTCGCATTAAGTTTGTTCATGATCAATTTTCAGAGACCAAATAAATTTGGTCCCTGAAGATAATCTACGGGGACCCAATTTTTGGTCCCCGTAAGTCACCTACCACGACCAAATATATTTTGGTCGCCGTTTGGTTTGTTCATAAGGGATTTTCAGTTACCAAAATTTTTTGGTCCCCGAACCAGACTTTTAGGGACTAAATTTTTGGTCCCCATAAGTCACCTATGGTGACCAAAAAATTTTGGTCGCCATTAGATTTGTTCATGATCGATCTTCGGAGACCAAATAAATTTGGTCCCCTAAGATAACCTATGAGGACCAAATTTTTGGTTCTCGTAAGTCACCTACCGCGACCATAAATATTTTGGTCGTGGTTTGGTTTGTTCATCACGGATTTTTAGGGACCGAATTAATTTGGTCCCAGAAGGTGACTTACCGGACCAAATTTTTTATCCCGGTAAATCACCTACGGCGACAAAAAAATTTTGGCTGCCGTTTGGCTTGTTCATAAAGGATTTCAGGACCAAAATTTTTTTGCCCCGAAGGAGAGTTTCGGGAACCAAATTTTTGGTCCCGTAAGTCTCCTGTGGCGACCAAAAAATTTGGTCACCATTTGGTTTGTTCTTCAGGGACCAAATAAATTCGGTCCCAGAAGATGACCTATGGGGACTAAATTTTTTGTCCCCGTAAGTCACCTACGGCGACAAAAAAATTTTGGTCACAATTAGGTTTTTTCATGATCGATTTTCAGAAACCAAATAAATTTGGTCCCTGAGGATAACCTACGGGGACCAAATTTTTGGTCCCCGTAAGTCACCTACCGCGACCAAATATATTTTGGTCGCCATTTGGTTTGTTTGTAAAGGATTTTTAACGACCAAAATTTTTTAATCCCCGAAGGAGACTTTCAGGGACCAAATTTTTGGTCCCCGTAAGTCACCTACGGTGACCAAAAAATTTTGGTCGCCGTTAGATTTGTTCACGATCGATTTTCAGAGACCAAATAAATTTGGTCTCTGAGGATAACCTACGGGGACCAAATTTTTGGTCCCCGTAAGTCACCTACCGCAACCAAAAATATTTTGGTCACGGTTTGGTTTGTTTATCACGGATTTACAGGGACAAAATTAATTTGGTCCCAGAATGTGACTTATCGGGACCAATTTTTGGTCCTGGTAAATCACCTCCGGGGACGAAAAAAATTTTGGTGGCCGTTTGGTTGTTCATAAGGATTTTCAGGGACCAAAATTTTTTGGTCCCTGAAGGAGACTTACGGGGACCAAATTTTTGGTCCCCGTTTGTCTCCTATGGCGACCAAAAAATTTTGGTCGCCATTTGGTTTGTTCTTCAGGGTCCAAATAAATTTGGTCACGGAAAATGACCTACGGGGACCAAATTTTTGATCCCCGTAAGTCACCTACAGTGACCAAAATTATTTTGGTCGCCGTTTTTCTTTGGCGGGAATGAAATTATTTTTTGGCGCTCAACCATTAGCAACCAAAAATAATTTGGTCTCTAAATGTCACTTACAGGGACCAAATTTTGGTCGCTGAAGGCTTTGGCTTTCAGGGACCAAAAATTTGGTCGTGGAAACTACTCTTCAGGGACCAATTTTTTTTTTTTGATCGCGGAAAGTCTGGTCGCTGAAAGTTCAAATTCTTGTAGTGTGTATATATATATATATATATATATATAAAGTAATAACAACAATAACGATAACGATAATAATAAGAATCCAACAATGCATGTTTTAAAAAGAATGGTGAGTCTGTGGTAGAGACCATTGTATGGTCTCTACTGGTAAAGCTCTTTTTTTACGTCGTTGAGATTTAATCGAGCGATTGAAACGTTGATGGTATACGATACTTATCATACACCTTACCTCACATAATCTTTCTCACCCAAAGTCTTCTCCGTTACCCGCGATCTTCCCGCCACCGGCGACGGACCCCGGCGACTCACCCCCGATGCCGGTGACCCACCTCCAGCCCCCCAGCTCCGGACGTCGGCCACCGGCGACCCCATTCTCTCTCTCTTCCTCTTTCTCTCTCTTTTCTTCTCTCTCTTCCCCTCTCTCCTGCAGCCCCCCACCACCGCCCCCCACCACCGGCCCCAACCCCAACCGCCGGCGACCTCCCTCTCTTTCTTCCCCTTTCTCTCTCTTCTATTTTCTCTCTCTTCCCTTTTCTCTCTCTTCACAGGGCCGACCTACCGCCGGTTGCCCGACGCTCCCCTATCTCACCCCACCTATGAAGAGAGAGAGAGAGAGAGAAGAGAGGAAACGAGAGAGAAAGGGGAAGAGAAAGAGGGGGCCGCCGGGGGGGGGGTCGTCGGGGGAAGGTGCTAGAGGGGCGGGGGGGTGGGGGTAGGCCGGGGGAAGGGGGCACCGGGGGGCCGGGGGCTGGCTGGGGAGAAGAGAAGAGAGATAAAGGGGAAGAGATAGCGAAAAAGAGAGAGAAGAGAAGAGAAGAGAAGAGAAGAGAAGAGAGAGAAGGAGGTCACCGGCGGCCGACCGACCAGGGCTGGGGCCGATGGTGGGGGGGCCGGGGATGGGGGCGGTGGGAGAGAGGAAAAGAGAGAGAAAGGGGAAGAGAGAAGGGAGGGGAGAGAGAAGAGAAGAGAGAGAAAGGGGAAGAGAGAGAGGCAGCCGGCATCCGGGGCTGGGAGGTCGGAGGTGGGTCACCGGCGTCAGGGGTAAGTCGCCAACGTCCGTCGTTGGCAGCGGAAAGATAGCCAGTGACGGAGAAGACTTTGGGTGGGAAGGATCATGTAAGGTAAGATGTATGATAAGTATCGTACACGATTAACATTTCAACCGTTTGATTAAATCTCAACGGCCTAAAAAAGGACTTTACTGGTAGAGACCATACAAGGGTCTCTACCACAGACTCACCCTTAAAAGAAAACACTTATAGGAGAAGAAATGGTCAATCTATACAGTAAACGAAACGACAATCGCCATTAAATGTAGGAAAACAACGACAATGTAAAGGATGCGTTTTAGACCACCTGGTTTTGGACCGTGCAGGGAAACCACCTCTTTTAGTACACTTACGATTATGATTAGGATATATATATATATATATATACTAGTTTATTTTATAATAATATTTTTCAGTAATGAATGTACTCTATATTAATAGTTTTAAATAATCTTTATCATAAAATTGTAAATAGAAAAATTACATGTAAATCTATTAATAATTACACGATATAGATCCAAAAAATATTAACCGTCGCTAAAGAGAATTCATATAAATTTATAACACAGTATCATATTCAACTGGTTATTCCCCATAGCATATAACATAGCTATCTTGCGCTCGAGAAGGTCCGGCAGTTCCTTCGCAGTGCCTCTCGGTGCATTTAGTTGTCTTAAATAAGACTTGAGATATTCCTCACTCCATGGCATTATAACGGTTCATTAAACCAAAATACCATTAGTATTTGGCTCAACAAGGCTTTTTATAGAGGCCATTTGGAACATCAAATCAATAAGGAAATTTCTCATTCAATTTCAAAACTTCTAGACCTTCATCTCACTTTCTTTCTCTCTTAAATTTTTATGAAGTTCAAAGTTCAAATATCCATAACTTTCTTATTTTAAGTCAAAATAAGTTTTTTTTAATAGAATAAAATCATAGAAAAACGAAACAAAGTCCATAATGCATATTGTTTTTCAAATACACTTCAAATTTATATATTACAGTTCAACCAAACACATACTTCAATTAAAATATATAAAATTCCAACTCCAACCGTTATTTCAAGCAGACCATACTTTCAAAGTCTTTAAATGATAAAGCTCACCATGAAGAAGAAACAAGATCCGATTGCCCTCTTTCGTCTGAAGGTTCTGCAATAAAAAGTCTCCATAGTTAGCTATAACATTAAAAATTGGAAAGGATGAAAACATTCTCTAACCTCGTTTCTATGGAATGTATAATATGATAGACTATTCTCATTATTACTTCTCTAATATAATTAAAATTCAGGGGAATTTTGTGATAAGACCTAAAATTCGAAGGAATTTTGTGATAAGACCTAAAATTCGAAGGGGGAAAAGAAAATTTATCCAAAAGCATAACAAAAAAAAAAAAAAAGGTTAAAATGGAGTAGCAAACTAAAGCTTTCGTTCTCAGAAAATAAAGGATAGAAAGGACTTACCCGAGCGTTGAGGAGATGTTGGAGGTGAAGATAGAAAGGGATTCGGTGGCAAAAGTAAGGATTGAAGACTACCTTGCAGCATTTCCATCACACCACTCATTGATGGACGATCTGAAGGATTGGTTTGAATACACCACAAACTTACTAATATCATCTTTTTCGCAATTTCTTCTTCCTCTTCATTCTTAACCCCATCGAAATGTAAATCCGTACTTGCTTCAATATGCTTGTATATGTAGTGTGGAAAGTATATTCTGCTAGTCTGTGACACATTGGGATCCAAATTTTTTCTTCTTCCAACCATTTCGAGAACCATCATTCCGTAACTGTACACGTCCGACTTAAAAGAAACTCTTCCAAAGTGGTTGGAACAAACTTCCGGAGCAATGTACCCTCTAGTTCCTCTAGTACCAATCATAGACACCGAGCTTTGGTCTCTTTTGCTTAGTTTGGCGAGGCCAAAATCGGATATTTTTGCACAAAAGTTCTCATCTAATAGAATATTGTGAGGTTTGATGTCGAAATGCAAAATCCTCATGTTGCACCCTCGGTGTAGGTACTCCAATCCTCGAGCAATGCCGATAGCAATTTCGTATAACATCTTCCATTCTAATTGGAAATTTGTACTCGAAGATCCCTGGTTGTATATCAACTTATCTAAAGATCCATTAGACATGTATTCGTAGATGAGAACTCTTTTAGGCTTATAACAGAAACCTAAAAGATATACAACGTTCACATGAGAAGTTCTGCTGATACTCGAAACTTCGTTGATAAAGTCTTCTCCATTGCTTTTTGAATCATTCAAGACTTTCACAGCCGCGAGACGACCGTCAGGTAATTTTCCTTTGTATACCCCGCCGAACCCTCCTTGACCAATTTTATCCGTGAAAGAGTTGGTCATTTTCCTAATCTCCCAATAGCTATATTGCCTAGGAATAAGCAAATCATGACTCCTCAAGAATGCCTTGATATTTGCATTTTTCTTCTCTTTCTTTCTACTAGTCATCATATTGCCCCATAGAAGTTTTCTTTTGATGAGACAGTAGACTATTAAAGCAATAAGTACCAGAGCCATTGTTGTACCAATTACAATACCTACGTAAATAAATAAAGAAATAAACATGTCATACAATTGGATTAGAAACAAGGAAAAAACTTTGCTTCCCATATAATTAGATGCTTGAACAATTCGTACATATTTACCTATGATAGCAGCCTTATGTTGGCTATCAGTCTGATCATTGGGACGAAAGCCTCCAAAAGAACCTACGTAACCTCCAAAAGTACCTACATGAGATATTTAAATGTGCATATATAAGGTAACTAATTAAGAAATGAAAATGTATGTCTTAGGGGCAACTAAATATAGATGTACTACTGGTGCTGTTGATGATGGTGACAAAGGAGGTCCTACTTAGACATTTCGTTTTTACCAGGTTAACGGTTCAAGTCTTGTATCACACAGGTTTATCACTTTGGCAACCATTGTGGATAGACTCTGTGAGTCCCTGACATGTTAAATATTGAAGGCTCATAGATAGGATCATTTGCCATCTCAGTAGTGATTCAGATGTTGGGTCGGGGGTGTAAAAGACACCACTGATCTTCTTTTATTTTATTTACGAAAAAGAAAAAAACTAAGTATGTAGATGTGTGCATAGAAATTAATATGTACATGCAAATACTAGTATACTTGTCTATAGAAGTAGTACATATTATCAGACAATATATATTCTTTGGTTTCATAAACCAATACAGGATATTATGATTTATCAATTGAAACGATAAACGTTATTCTTTTAACTCAAAATAAAATGTCTAATTGTTATATCTTTAAAATTCAACAACGACAGTGATGATTTTATTCAGGGTTGCAAAGGCTATCTCTGCTACGATTCTTGTAACGACCAGAATAATTGATTCATGATTAGCAATAATCAATTCAAAATTAGAGATTAATCTTAAATTTCTTAATCCTAACTAGTCGAGATTTAAATAAATATTAGAAAACCCCCTGAAGTTTGAAGAAAATTCTCCTATGAGAAAATATTAGATGAAACAAAAATTGAAACTTGTAAGTTTCTCTAACCTGGATCACTTGGTTGTAAAGCGGATACCGGGGAAACACCTTTAAGATGCCATGTCGAAGGCGAGGGCGCAGATGGAGTTGGTGGAGGTCGAGGTGGAGATAGATGCGGAGGTGGAGGTGGAGGTGAAGCTGAAGGTGCAGGTGAAGGTGTTGGAAGTGATTGTCTTATTGACCTTTGTGTTACATTATAATGGGAGTTGTATACTGAAATATAGTCATCAATAAAATGAGCCCCACAAGCTAGAGCAGCGAAGAACAAATAAATATTGATATTTACTATTAAAAAAACATTTTGCAATAGCCAAGAAATTATTTTGAAGGGAATAGAAATTATTAGCTGAGAGAGGAAGGAAATGGAAATGAAATTTGAACACACACAGGATGAGAGAACCAATTTTTTTTAATATACAATCCAACATAATTTTAAAAACAACTTGAATATCATTTTTTTTAAATCATTTTTTATTTTCATACTTAAACTAGAATCATTTTCAAAATATTACCAAACGTGCCCGTATACCCACCATTGAACGATTGACATTAAAAAAATAAATAAAATAAATAAATAAATAATAACAACAACAACAACAATGATTCGGATGATGAAAACTTTTAAAAGGCATCATAAATCAAGGCCTAGATGGCAATATATACATGCTCAGGCACATAATGTTCATGTTTTGTTTGTTTGTTTGCTTTTTTTTTTTCTTCCTCGCTCTCATGTATGTGGTTTTTTTAAGCCACCTTATATATTTGCTACTACAGATTCAATATTTAAATAAGAAATGAACATTGGGCATAGTCCAATTGTTCATTAATAAGCCGTAATTATATATTAGACATCATTCTCAACTAATTAGCCTTCATAGTAAGATAGAAAATCGATATTTTTTTATTAATAGTTTAATAATTCTTTCTGATTTCTTAGGATTCTAATATTCTTAAATTAGAACCTACATCTTCATCAATTTAGCGGTCAAACCATATTTAAAAAAAAAAAAAAAAAAAAAAAAAAAAAAAAGGTCTTTTGACAAGCAGATTTCTGATATGATTGACAGGAATAAATTAAATATATTAAATCCTTGAAGAAATGAAACTTCAATATTGAATTAAATTTGTTGAAAGTGATAGACTAATTACCTCCTGCGCAGTTTTTGGAAATAGTTGATTTGGTACTGTTAACTGGACTGCAAGTCAGCGCAGTCCGTGATTCTGTTGACTCCATGGGGAAGAAGAAGAAGAAGCTACTAATAAATAGTAATAATATAATTCTATTATTTATACAATCTATAACTATATATATATATATATATATGTAGAAAGCAGAGTTGCTTTCACGCTGCAAACCATTTTTGTCCAAAAGGACGAAAATGTTTTGTATTTGGTTTTTAACCCTTTAATTTTTTTTTTTTTTAATCTTGGCCTAACTTTTTTTTTCAATATAGTACTTTTTTGTATTGATCAATTTTTTTCATTTTGATCATTTTATGTTTTTTTCTTGTATTTCTTTCATGCCTCTCTTTTTTTTTTTAGGTCCTTTGTTTCTTTTTTTTTTTTTTAATCTTGTGTGTCTATTTTTTTCATCTTGTTATTTTGAATTTTTCATATGTAGATAATTTATTTTAAATACATCTAGCATGTCCATGGCAATACTTTAGACTAGTACGAGGCTAATGCCCGTGCGTTGCACGGTAGCAGGGAAAAAAAGTTAACAACAAAATTATGAGAATAAATAATGTATATCAAGCGTAGTTAAGTAAGGAAGGTAATATATTTATAGTAACTTTGAGAATTTAGTTGTTTTTTTTATTTAAATTTACATTATGATATCTGTATTATATATATTAGTATAGATATATATATATTTATATTTATAGATACAAAAATTTAAAAAAAAAAATTGGATCCTGAACATACCAAGACGGTTTTCCCCAAAAACCGTCGTGGAAGGGTCCAAAAATTAAAAACAAAAAAAAAATTGGACCCTAAACATACCACAACGGTTTTCCACAAAAACTGTCGTGGTAGGATCCAAAGATTAAAAAAAAATTTTGGACCTGAACATACCACGACGGTTTTCCCCAAAAACCGTCGTGGTAGAGTCCAAAAATTTAAAAAAAAAAAAATTTTGGACCCTGAACATACCACGACGGTTTTCCCCAAAAACCATCGTGGTAGGGTCCAAAGATTAAAAAAAAAAAAATTTTGGACCTGAACATACCACGACGGTTTTCCCCAAAAACTGTCGTGGTAGGGTCCAAAAATTTTAAAAAAAATTTTGGACCCTGAACGTACCACGACGGTTTTCCCCAAAAACCGTCGTGGTAGGGTCCAAAAATTAAAAAAAAAATTTTGGACCCTGAACATACCACGACGGTTTTGCCCAAAAACCGTCGTGGTAGGTTCCAAAAATTAAAAAAAAAAATTTTGGACCCTGAACATACCACGACGGTTTTGCCCAAAAACCGTCGTGGTAGGGTCCAAAGATTAAAAAAAATTTTGGACCTGAACATACCACGACGGTTTTCCCCAAAAACCGTCGTGGTAGGGTCCAAAAATTAAAAAAAAAATTTGGACCCTACCACAACGGTTGACAAAAACCGTCGTGGAAGCTCCACAGTCGTAAACATACCACGACGGTTTTCCCCAAAAACCGTCGTGGTAGGGTCCAAAAATTAAAAAAAAAAATTTGGCCTCTATGTACCACGACGGTTTTCCCCAAAAACCGTCGTGGTAGGGTCTAACAATTAAAAAAAAAATTTTGGACCCTACGTACCACGACGGTTTTCCCCAAAAACCGTCGTGGTAGGGTCTAAAAATTAAAAAAAAAAATTTTGGACCCTACCACGACGGTTGACAAAAACCCTCGTGGAAGCTCCACAGTCGTGAACATACCACGACGGTTTTCCCCAAAAACCGTCGTGGTAGGGTCCAAAAATTAAAACTTACCATCTCGAAAAACCCAGAAGCAAAACTCATTAAAAAATTTCTAGAAGAAAAAACATTTGGGAAAGGAAAAAAAAAAAAAAAAAAGCAAGAACAGTGGACAAAAATCAAACTTCCAACCAAACGAAAAAAAAAATCAACAATACAAACCCAAACCAACAAAAAGAAAATGATCGGCCAACACTACAAAACAACCCAAAATCTAGGGTTTGAACAGCAAAAACACAATGAATGATTGGAAGAACAAAATGAGTAGGCAAAGGAACAAAAAAACCCAAAAATCTAACATTCAAAACCCAAAAATCCGAAATAGATGGAGAGAGAGGTAGAGCAGTAGAGGGAGAAAGTCAAGAGATGAAAGATAGAGAGAGAAAATCGATACGGAAAAGGGTTGGCGAAAGAAAGAATTAGGGCATGGAATTCACAAAAAGATCCAAAAAAAAAAACTGAAACAAAAACAACAGTGAAAAGAACAAAAAATACCAAAAAAAAAAACATTTTATAGCCTTCGAAAACAACCACAAAAAAAATATAAACAAAATTTTAACAAAAAAATGCAAGAACAATGAATAAAAACCAAACTTGCAAATATGGAGAGAAAAAACACAACCAAACGAAAAAAACCATCAACAATACAAACCGAAACCAAGAAAGAGAAAATGACCGATCGAGAGTGCAAAAGAAACCCAAAATCTAGCGTTTGAATGCCAAAAATCCGAAAAAGAAGAAGAAGAAGAGAGAGAGAAACAGAGCGGTAGAGAGAGAGAAAATAGAGAAATATAATCGGCGATGAAAGAAAGAAAAGAAAGGGGAAAATGGGGTTTGAAACTCAAAAATGCAAAGAAGAACAAAAGAGAGAGAAAGAGAGCTGTAGAGAGAGAAAGGCAGAATGGAAAAATTAGAGAGAGCAAATGTAGGGTATGATGGGCGGTGGAAGAGGAAAAGACAAAGGGAAAAAAGAGTTTCGAGGGCAATTTCGTCCATCCACTATGGGATAACCAAAAGGCAGGCAAACGGAGGAGGGTAACAGCGTAATTTTACTGTTCTATACTGTTTGGGACTGTAGATTAAACGCCGAAAACCAAAAAAAAAAGGGGAAAAAGCACTGTTCAAAACTGTAGAAAGAACAGTGATTTTCCCCTTTCCTTTAGTATATAGTAATAATATGTCAAAAAGTTGTACTATTCTACCAACTTTCAACGCAAACTCACCGTTTTGGTTGAAACCTTTTATTTTATTTTATTTTATTTAACTTTTTCATTTGTTTTCTTTACTTTATATTTACACCTTTTCTGCGTTCCTTTTTTTTTTCCTCAACTTTTCCTCCCTAAAATTTTCTTTTATTGCTTTTTCTCCACTTTTTAGCTAATTCAAGTGTGGTCTTATAATAATACATGCCTCTTTTTAATATAATAATATTCATTTTAGGACTCAGCCCATACGGTTTTACTCTTAAGTTTTATCTAAAAAGCCTCATACTTTTAGGAGGTGATTTATTTATTTATGAATCATCACGTATATCTATTCTCAAACGAGACCGGTTGGATATAGGCTTTGATATCACATAATGACAAATACCTCTTTTTAGTATGATATTTTCCGTTTTTGGCCTCGGCCCACATAGTTTTTTTCTTGAACCTAACCCCAAAAGACCTCATATCATTAACATGTAATCTCTTTACTTATAAATCATTACATGTATTCATTTTCAAATGATATGAGATTGTACAATTTATCTTTTTTTCCTATAAGGACCGATGACTGTCATAATTTTTTATTTATTTATTTTTGTTTTCCTTGTTTTTTTTTTTTTCATATTTGTTTTCATCTTTGACTTTTCCCTTGAAATTTTGTGTCGTTTAAATACTCCTCGTTAGAAAATTTTCCTCCTCATTCGTCGTGGTAAAACAATCTTTTAAATAAATCTCTATTTAAATTTTACATTTACATATCTAAAAATATATTGAATTAATAATTATGCACGGACACTGCACACGCTTAAAAACTTATATATATATATATATATTTACATATCTGAACATCCAAACCGTTCCCCCCCCCCCCCCCCCCGCGTACACACACACACACACAAAGAAAAAAATAAAACATCTTTTTAGTAATTATAAAATTGTCATTAAAAAGCGTTTGGTTGCTCTCCTGTTTTCTAGAAATCAACTCATCTCGAATCAAACCACCCCCTATGTTGGAAAAAAATATATCAATATAATCTTTTTTTTATTTGTCTCAAAATTATATAATTTAAAAAGAAAAAAAAAAGTAATCTCATTTGGATTTAAAATCACAAAGTTATAGACTTTTAAAGTTTAAAGACTTGTTTGACGTTTAAGTTTAACTCCAATTAAACTGTATTTTTTTTATCTCAATTTTTATCTTTATCTGAAAAAAAAAATTATAACTAGTTTTTGAAAAGTCAACTAACTCCAACTTAAAATTTCAACTCCAACCAGCGAACAAAATATATACTAAGTTCTTAAGTTATAGTTAGAGCTGAGAATAGTAAAATTGAGTTAATATTTCAGAATAGATAAAAAAGACAATTGGAGTTGAGTAGATGAATTAAACAGTCAATAGATTTTGATTATTTAAAAAACGTAACAATTTGACAAATTATTTTGAATGCATTTCAACTTTTTTCTATAGCAATTTCTCACATAAAAATTTGAACTTTTGTTTGGATTATGAACTCATACCAAACGTGCTACTTTTCAGTTTTGGGCATCAACCCAACCCCCACGCCCGCACCCCCCACCCGCACCCCCCCACCCCCCGCCGGTTTTGTTTTTCCCTCTTTTTAGCACATCCCCGAAGCAAAAATTTTAGAGTCATTTGGTTCGCGTTTTAAAAGTATATAGTGAACTTCAAACATAGGTGGAAGTAAATTGATGTGGAAAAATAATTGAGCTAATAGAGTGGTTTGTGATTTTGAGATTAAAAAAAAATAGTAAAATAAAAAAAGAAATAAACCCCAACTGAGCTAGCCGAGTGGCAGACTCAACACTATGCCATCCACAAGCCACAGTGACCATGAAAAACCATCCTCAAAAACACTTCGTGAAGCTCTTCCTTGATGATGATCTTATTAATCTTTCGTCTTCTTCTCAGCGTTCACACTAATATATTGAATTTTCCTACCTTATATGGCCTTTTTTTTTTTTTTTTTTTGTTGAAGATCTACAAAATCTATCCTTTCGTAGATACTATTTTCATAATACCTAATTTTACCCTCTCACATACACCTATTATGATTTTGATTTGATTTTTTTTTAAATAGATACAAATGTAAACATTAAAAATAATAATAATAAAAACTTTCCCTATTTTAATTTTTTTTAATAAATATCCTTCATTGTTTTAAAACCAAATTATTCACGACATTGTTCATTAAAAACTTCTTCTTCATTAATTTCTTCTACTGCTTCTTCATAACCCTCTTTTTTTTTTTTTTTTTTGCAAAAAAATAAAAAATTGTTTTAAAAGAACTTCATAATGCTTAATGCTTACAGTAAACAACTGTAAAATTTTTTGATTCAAGA
This sequence comes from Ficus hispida, assembly GCA_025413025.1. Classification (NCBI taxonomy): domain Eukaryota; kingdom Viridiplantae; phylum Streptophyta; class Magnoliopsida; order Rosales; family Moraceae; genus Ficus; species Ficus hispida. Next base: position 13,600,438 of record CM046371.1, on the reverse strand, counting down.
CTTATAATTAAAGAAAAAAAAAGTTTGTAAACATGGGTATGCTTTTTAATTTCTTTAAAAACATACTATATTTTTTTATAGGTAACGTGGGGTATAAAATGGTGTATTTTTAATGAGTGTTAATGTATAATAGGGTAAAATGGTAATAAAAATAATTCATAACTTACTTTTGTGGGTGCAAATAAAATCACCATTAATGTTTTATGTCCTGCCACACCCAACTATAATAAATGGATCCATTTAGATATATGTCGTAGCCCAAACGTGCTTGTGTGTGATTGTACCCTTAACGTGTGTTTGCATCTAAATCGTGCATAGAAAATTTGTAAATAAACCAGAAACATAAGTACGAAATATAATGGAAAACAATGATTTTCTTTTAAATAATCCCTATCTTTGTCATTTAAAATCTTATTAAGTAAAAACTCAAGTGAAATAAAATCATGATAAGAAAAAAAGTACAGTAGTATATTATAAGTTTTATTTGAAAATTATACCCCAGAAAAATCATTAAAAAGAGTAACATTGTTGTGTTATAGTCTTGTTACTTATATGCTCATGCTTGTGCTCGTGTCCTTAACGTGTTTGATGTCTAAAAATTAAGTTATGCACGGTTGATTCAATAAAGGTGTTGGGTTTGGTCCATTTATGTCGTGTTATGTACATTTTTCCTCACCAATCAACAATAAAATTCTTTGAAATGTACCTAATAAATGATATGCATAGAACCCTAGTTGATAATTTGTATTTTTATTTTTATTTATCTTTTTTTTTTTAGTAAAAGTTGATATTTTTTTAATATCTCTTCTTACATTAAATGACATTCGATAATTTAAAATACATTTAAAAATAAATAAATAACACTTTTGATAATAAATTCTATGCTTCTGTTTTTGATATTTTCGAAAACAGAGGGACCAGGATACCTTTGCAAGTATTCTGATATTGGGGTTGGTTAGGTTTTAAGATTTAAGATAAATTGTTTGTTTATTTCTAATCTTTTTATGAATATGTTATTTAATCCTCGATCTTTTTCGCACTTGAAAATCTCTAAACTATTTTAAAAAGATGCAATTTTATCATTTTTATTAACAAAGATTAAAAATTAAATAAAATAAATCACGTGTATAACATATGTAAGTTAAAAATTAAACAGAATAAATCAGATATATGATACATATAAATTGAATCATGTAATTATTTTTTTAATTATTTTTAAATCGTAAATCATATGATTGATGTATTATTTTCTTTTAAATTTTTACCTTTAATTGATAAAAAAAATAAAAACAAAAATCATTTTACATCCTTTAATAGAGTTTTGCAACCTTTTTAGTCGTGAAAAGAGATAGGGAGGGAGGAAAAAAAAAACCTTAACTTTATAAGAAAATTAAGAGTATTTAACACTGATGCATTTAAACTTGTCACTTTTTGATAACTTATCCCATAAACTTCTAATTTTAGTAATTTACCCCTTGAACTTGCTAAATTATTAGCAATGTACCCCTTATTAATCAATTTTCTATTAAATTGATTATGAAAAATCAATGTATTCCTCATGTGAAGACTAGAAAAACCCATTTTTAATTAAAAATTTTCAAAAATAATAGAAAACCTTATGTAAATATTCTAATTTCAAATCTTTAATTTAGTGTAAAATTAACTAAAAATGGTACATTGTAATAATTTAGTAAGTTTAGGAGGTAAAATGTCAAAATTAAAAGTTTCAGGGGCAAGTTGTCAATGGGTGATAAATTTAAAGGGTATCAGTGTCAAATACGGGAAGATTAAGGACAAAATAAGTCATTTACCCTAAAATTTAAAACCGCTTTTTTTTTTTTTTGGGCAAAAGGGTTTTTAACTTGGCTATTCCTGCGCTGCGAACAAGACTCGTCTCGTCAGCAAGTGCAGCAACCACTGAAGACTGAATCAGCTAAATCAAAGGCAAGTGCGAAAACAATGGCCGAAGAAAAAAAAGAAGAAGAAACGACAACGAATGAGAAAACCGAACAAGTGCAAAAACAAAAGGAAACTAATGAACGACAGGAGATGAAGCCATGGGAGCAGCATGGGGGAGTTATAAGCATACCTCGCTTCAACTACAACGCACCTTCTTCTCTTATCCAACATTCCCACTCCGGTTTCCTCATCACCTGCACCATCAGTCTGTTCTTTCTCTTAATTTTCATTGCTTTTGCTTTTTACCTTTGAGTTGGGTTTGCTTTAACTTTGCTAAACAAAACTGATAGCAAGTGGGTTTTGTAATTTTTGCCGAATTCTTTAGATTTAAGCCAAATTTCGAATTGGGTATTTGGTATTTCGAAGTTGTGTTTTCATTTTTTTTGCCTTTTTTTTTTTTTTTTTTTTTTAAGGAAATGGGTTTAATGGGAATTAAGCATACATCTGTTATCCTGCTCGCATTGTTGAATAGGAAGATTTGGGGTTGTGGGTGGCTACCAGGATATGCCGCTACCTGAATGTGATTTCCTAGTTCTGATATACACACACACACACACACACTTTTCATGAGTCAAGTTTGAAATGAAGTTTAAACTCCAAAGTTTCTCTATTTTTTGTAGAGAGGGAGAAAAGTGCCACAAAAGAAGCAATATCCATTCTTGGGAAGGTCAGTTTTTAGGTTCATACTTTTTCGTTAAGTTTGGCTTGTACTATTTGATATCGTATTATCGCATTTTTAAGAAAGTGATGATGATGACTTAAAAAAAAAAAAAGGGAATGTTAATGTTCGCATTTCCTCGAGCCCTATTTTGGAGGGAAGGAGCTGCTATATAGAAATGAATTTGTGGTCTTGATACTGCAATCTCATCCCTCCAACATCTATAAAGCATTGGTTACTCTTTTAGTTTAATCAGGGTAAACGCCTTTTGTTTTCTCTGAGATGTTGGTTTTCAAGTTTTGGAGGGTTACTCTCTTTTTATTCGCCAGTAAATTCCCATTTAAACTGTCTTCATGAGAAAATTGATGAAAAGTTTAAACGTCAAAATATGGTAAATTAAGCTATTTCTGCTAAAATATTCTTGGTCATCTATTTCTATATTTGTTTTGCAGTTTGTTGGGTCTTTATCGAGTTGGACAAAAGAAACTTTGGATGATTCTGTTGAAACCTCCACTTCTAAGAGAAGGAAAACATGCACAGAGGATTTAGATGGTGAACACGTCAATGTTGATGAAAGCAATGATGCTGCTGCTAATAACTCTGAGGAAAAACCCGGTAATTTTATGGTGATTATCACTCAGCATCATGCTGGGGTTTTGTCAAATCCTTTGCAATGGAGACAATTTGATGCTTTTGGTGATATACCTGACATTTCTTTCTGAATGACAGGGAATCATTCAAAAGAAATTTCTCTATCCTCCGCAAAGATTGGTACAAGTGAAGAGAGAAACTCTGTTCTTTCTCTGGTTAAGCTGACGAGGAGTGGCTTGCTCCTCTTTACCTTCACCAGAGGCACCTCTTTTGACACCGTTGATATTGTATCAAACATTATTGGGTCTCTGGAATCTGCAGGTTCTAGTTCACCCCAGTAAGTCGTAAATCATTTTTCTTTTTCCCCAACATGTTTTAAATTGAAATTGTGGTTAATTTTTCAATAAGTAGTTAAACTTGGTTCTTTCCCGCAATATGATTTAGTTTGAACCATGGTTAATATGGCGCAGGTGGTGTCACCGTATCTTTCCCATCCAAGCCACTTGTACTTTGAATGAGAAGGAACTACGTGCAGTTGTATCAAAGCTTATTCTCGAGTTTGTGAATGATAAAGAAAACAAACTTGAACGGCCTTTAAAGGTAGAAGTTATAATGTGTTATCATAGATACCTATTAGTCATAAAAGAGGTGTCAGTGTCAAGTCTCTTAGTTTCTCTATTTGCCCTCCATTTTATCCTTTTTGTGTGTGTGGGCACGCATGATGCCCTTTTCGTCGACGACATATCGAGGCCTGAAAAACACATATACGAGTCATCATAAGTGACCGGATGAGAGTCTCTGCCCGAGATTTTGTATACTTAGATATTGCCAGAAGCTAACTTAATTTATAATCATGCTGATAATAGTTGCAAGCTTAAATCAAGACATGGAATCCTCCCCTCCCCAGGAGAGACAACATCATCTTATTGTCTCGTATTGCATCTCTTTCTGTTTTGGTCCAACAAATTTTTCATAGTAACAAAGATTTAAATCAATCGTATAGTTTGCAGTGGGATACAACAGAAGAGGAATCAAAGAGACGGAGATGAAGATTACAAAAGATACATCAACTGCATCAAATTTGTTGGATCGGAACAGCTGCTTTTCAACAGTGGCTGCTGCAGTAAAAGATGTTGTACCAGATTCAGTAGTGGACCTTAAATCTCCCGAGGTGAAAACCAAGACTCCACATTGTTCGCCAATTCAACAACATTTTTACTCTGTTTTGTTTTTATACTTGTTCCGGCTATATGTCCAAATTTGCAGCTTTCAGTACTTGTTGAGCTACTACCTCTCTCTGGGGTGCCGAATGGGTCGTTGGTAGTTGCAGTATCGATTCTTCCCCAAAATCTAGTCAGCACAAAGCCACGACTGTGTATCAAGGCACTGGTCTCAAATGTCAAAGCAAAGGGCGGAAAGCATTAAGCGCTGGATTAACCGGATATGCTGTGGGTTTTTGTTTGAGGTAATAGAGCTATGGAATTGAAAGACGCTCAAAGAGTGATTATGAATGTGCGATTCCGAATCATGTCGATCTATCTGCTTGGGCCACCCCTAGCTCGACAATGTTGTGCAATTTTTCCAAAGCCACTTTTATACTTCATTTGGGAACCCCCTTGCTATAAATTAGTTAGGAGATTGATAAAACACATCTTAACTTGAAAGAACTTCTGTGGTACTTTCAGTTATTCAAGCTTAACATCTCTAATCTCTACTTAATAAATCGATCTAAATCATCTGTTGCGGGTCCCTCTGTATGGCCGAACTAGGTACCCCCAGGTTCAGAATTTCATAAAAATGTTCAAAACTAGATAATCGTTATTGAGGTTGTGATTGCAGAGTTAACCAAGCAATAGTTTACATTAACCTTCATTATAAGATTTATTGAGGTTAATGCCCGACCTTCAAATTCCAAAACATAAAAAAGAAATATATATATATATATATGTATGTATCGTACTGTTGTTACTATATATTGTCATTAAATATACCAATCGACATTAAAAAAATTCACTCTACAACTACATATTAACCAAGGCTATTATGGGTCTAGCGGGCAGCCCAGAAGCCCAAGTTTAATGAGGCCCAAATAAATTAAGCCCAAGAACTTCAAACTAGCCCATTTTTAATGCAGCCGGACTAGTTATCGGAATATGAACAAATACTTTTCAGTCAGATGCAAAGAGAATTTTGCAATGGTGTAATTTATTTATATCTCTCCTTGAGAACATAACAGGAAATATATACATATATATATATATATATATTATTCCTAAAGCAAAATAGTAGTGCTCTATGGTCCAAACTAATTTGAACAAATGCTCTCAGTAGTGGAATATATTTTCTTGAAATTTGGCTAATAGTGTGTGGTGTTGTTTTCATTCTCTCTATTTTTTTAGGTCACAAGTACACAAATCGGACACTTTCTCGGCGTATAATTGGCCAGCCTTTATATAGTCACTAAGAAATATGAGTCTTCAGTTTTATTATTATTTATTTTTTAAATAATTGTTTTGCTTCTACAACCTACTAGAAATATACCCCAACACTTGAAAAGCTACATTTGTTCATTGTGGTTGTTATTTTGGAGAATTTTATGGTCGACGGGGGTCGTATAAAATTACTTTTAGTGACAAGGCATAATTTCAAACGGCCAGATTCTACCGCACTCATTAAATTTAAGGGAAAAGGGCATATATGTCCTAACGTTAAAGTTCAATATTATTAAAAAAATATAATAAAATAAAAAAGGAGATATAAAAATGCATATGTCAGCTAGAATTGAAAAAGGTAACAATAACAAAGAGTACTATGAGACATATTCGTACGAGCACCCTTAATGTATGCCCTTTTTTAAATTGCAAAAGAAAGGCTGCATTAAAAGAAAATTATCATTTTTACTAAAATAATCCTTGTATGAAATTATGCCAACGCTTTCATTCGAAAAAATAACAGAGAACAGAGAGAATTACTTGAGATGATTTCATTTTTCTTAAAATCACTTTGAGACCGTTTCACATTTTGAAAATAACAAAGGTCACGTTTCAAAATTCATGAGGCAACATTATTTAGTTATGTGGGGTTAAAACTGGAGAGAGATTTTTAGAAATAGTCAGTGCTCATTTTTCTTCTCGAACGTATTACCAAACTATAAATTAGTACGAAAATCGTGAAGTGAGAGTCACTTTGAAAAACTATACCAAAGAGCCAAATAGAGAGAAACTATTGGACAAAACTTCAACAGAAAATAAAAATTAGAAATATGGGAAATTAAGAGCATATTAAATCACAGGGCCCTAAAATTTAGACAACAATTCTAGCTACAACTTGATCCTCTCTGTCTGTCTGTCTGTCTGTCTGATCAGTTGCCACATAGAGCAATGGAAAGGTCTAAATTAAGAGTAGTATGTTTTGCGGAAGAAGAGAAGCAGTCCTTGTAGGAAGCAGCAGACATCGAGTATGATGAGATTGCCTCGCTGAGTTCACTCGCTGAAGATGCGTTGTTACTTCGATTCGAAGACGGATACCGTTGATGCAGCGGGAGCGACAACGACAACTCACAACCCCCAGCTCCAATTATGCCTTCTTCCTGATCCGCCTTCCTGGTTCTTTCCTGTCTACATAACTGTTTCGTGGTCTCACGCTTTCCGACATCCTCTCGTTTGTTCACCTGTTTAACACCCAAAGAACAAATGATATGAGTACAATCTCTCATTAGTTAGTGTAAAACTGTTTTACAATCTGATGCTAACGCAACAATTATACTCTACGACTTGCAAGAGATTTATGAACTGTCAGTGGAGGAATTCATACTCTCGTTGAAGACAAGCTTGGTTAAGCACGCGCAACCGCATAATTTGCGAGCAATTTGGTTCTCGCATTTATGTTTAAATATTCCACACAAGTTAATGCGACATAGTCACCACTTTACTACCACAATAGACAGCTCTAGCAATTCAGCATGTTATATATTTACATATATATATAAATATACGCTAAATATAGAAGTAATTAAGGATTAAGGTAATGAGTGTATATAAAGCATATATTAGATTAATGAACCTAAGTAAACATGGATCTAAATATCTACAATATTAAAAGTAGAGTACCAAATTAGATACCGACATTCTACACTGAGGTATCCTTTCAAATTTGGCCCCTAAGCAAAGACTATTTCCTCTATACCAGTACGATATATAATATATATATATATATATATATCCCGTAGAGTGCAATAAAGGGGTTATTGTAAATTTCCAATTTGGCAAGCCATAGAATAGGGACGGGTCCCCTACGCCTAGAGAGTCACGAGGGACCACAAAGAATATAAGAAAAAAGGTAATTTCTTCCAAATATCAGAGAACCGTACAATCCATTTTCTAGGAATGTTAAGTCACTTGGAAACACCTAAAAAAAAAAAAAGGAAAGAGAAAAATCCAAAAAGATAATGACAATAATAATATAAAAAAAATCTGATGGGATAGCACGTGCAAGGCACGGATATAATTAAAAAAAAAATAGAAGAAAATATATAAACAAACATATATACATATATACATGTAAATGAAGCTACTTTTTTTAGGGGGACATCCAAAAAAGGGAATTGCTAGAGAGAGCCAGTAACGTTACTACTCTATGTCAAAGGATTTCCTTCTTTCCTCTTTTTATCCCCTAAATACACAACGAATATTATGAAGTCACCAAATGTTCCTTTTCCCATTTTGAGAGGAAAACGTCCAGATATACATATTATATAATATCTAGAGAGAGAAAGGGAGATATGCAGGAACAAAGGTATTTGCACTGTAAAGCTGCAAAGTGAGAATATATAAAATTTTTTAGAGGACATCCGTTGACCTAAAGAGGGTAAAAAAAAAAAACAAAAGGCAAAAATGCCTTCGTGTGGTCACAACTCACAACAGCATCTACTCACATTTCCAACATGTATAATTATACACAGCTTGGTTAAACCAGAAAAACCAAAACCAAATCTACACTCAACCCCAGTTTACACACACACACACACACACACATATATATAGCTAGAGATAGAGAGAGAGAGAGAGAGAGTGGAGAGAGAAAGAGAGAGAGGTGATATATCATAGTTTTGTAGAGTAGTGTAGAGTAATGAATTAGTACCTTGAAGAAATCAGATTCCTGAACAGCGTATTTGAAAGGGTTGAGATTCATATAAAGATGTCGAGGCGGTGGCAGAGAGAAGGCTGTTGTCGTTGTTGTTGTTGTTGCGGAATAATATTGATGATGAGGAAGAGCCAGCTCCTTTATTCCATTCCGCTCGGCTAATGCCATCATATAATCATCAAAATTGTACGGATCATTCGACACTTCTGTCTCACACGATATTCTTTCCTTTTCTTGTTCTTGTTTTTGCCTCTCACACACATTTGAACTTCTTGTCTCGATTCTTGCCCTAGTGTTCATTATTGTTATTATTATCAGCAGTGAGAACATAAGTATATATAAACAATATATGTATATCAGAAAGAAGAATATCAAGAAAATATATATATATATATAGCACAATATATGTAGTAATAAAAGTCCATAAAAGCTGATATGATACGTCATATCATATCATATAATGCATATGCCAATAACTACTACTACTGCTACTACTCCTACTACTACCCCTTTTTGTTTCCTTCCCATGGGATTTTTGGCCTCTATAAAGAATCTGAAACCAAAGAGACGTAAAACGAGTAAAGACAAAAAAAAAAAAAAAAAAAAAAAAAAAAAAAAAAAAGAGGAAATAATGAGTAATAATAGTGTGTTTTTTTTTTTTTGGAATTACCTTTTCGAAGGGAGAGAAATGTAAAGCTCATGAGAATCTGATTCTCTAATGGGTTTCGTAGATGGCCGGTTAAAACCCACAACACCATTTACTTGATCATGCTCATTAAAACATTGCTTCGCTTGTTGGGATAATCCTCTATCTGAAAAAAAAAAAAAAAAAAAACAAATATATATATGTATATATGGGGCACCAAACAAACGGCATGAGACGGAGCGAAGATATAATATTTATGAAAACAAAATACTTCTGAAGATGGGAAGGAAAATTGAAGGAGAAAAAAATGGTAACTAAAAAATTCTAAAACTTTAAATGACAGATGTGACTGAGGTTGTGGGTTTCATAACAAGTGCCAATATTAGAAGATTTTGAAAGAGTAATGGTTTCTCTTTCTCTCACCTTATTTTGGCATACACATACACACACACACACACACACATATATAGTGTCCAATACTATAAGAAAGGGACTAATAAAATAAATGAAGCCACAGCTGGGAGAAAAAAAAAAAAAAAAGAATGCAAACTTTGGGAAGTAAATAGAAAATGATTTTTTTGGCTTCGGAAAAAGAGCAATCTTAATGGAAAGTGCCTCCAAATCTTAATGAATCTCAGTAAAGTGGTGGCGATAAAGATACAAATTCATTAGAGTTATATATAACATATATGTACACAAAAAGTATATATACCTTGTCTACCCAGATCACCTCTCATGCTCCGATACATCTGGTTAATTTAAACAAAAGAAGAAACCAAAATAAACAAAGCGAAAAAGACAAAAAAAAAAAAAAAAAAGAAAAGAAAAGGAAACAAGGACGGACAAAAAGAGGAGGGTAGGAGGAAAAGAAAAGAGTGTGTATCTAAAACTAAAGTCGTCAGACGAAGAACGCATTATTGATTAAAAAAACGTGAAAAAAAAATAATTGAGCTTGAAAAGAAAGACAAACCTGGAGATGGCTTTTGACATGTGAAATAGTGAGTCCTTTTACATCCATCAACTGAAGAACAAGCTTCGGTGTAGCCTCTACACAAACAGAAGAACCAACAGAATTAATAAATATATACATACATATATATATATATAAATAGAAGAAGAAAAAGAGAGAGAGAATATGAACTGACTTTTGTGGCCTCCAAGCCTCTCGATAGCATGAACAAAACAGTGATGAAGTTCAGGAGTCCATCTCAAACGAGGCACTTTTGATCTTATGTATTGCCTAACAGCTCCATTTCTTCCACAACTGCTACTTGTCATTTCTTTTCTCTTGATCTTGCTCTCCTTTTGATCCAAATGGGTACTCCAAAAATTATCTATTTTTCACTCCAAACGACAATCCACCCACTGGGTCCTTCTCAAATTTCTCAAAAAACTTCTCCTTCTTCTTCTTTACTTTTGATGAGACAACCCTTTGGCCGGTTGGTCCTCTTCTAGAAGAAAAGACCTCTCTTTGGTCTCTTTTCTTAATTCTTGTTTCTCTCTCTAAATCTCTCTTCTCTCTCTTTCTCTCTCTCTCTCTCTCTCAAAATCCCGTTGGAGCTGTGTAGGTAGGTTTTAGAGCAGCGATATGCTCACAGTCACAGCCCCAGCCCCTTAAAAAGTGTTAGAAAAGGAGGGGAATTTTTTTTTTTTTTTGTTTGGTTAGAAGCGAAGCACACATAAAGAGAAACAAGAGAGAGAAAGAGAGATCATAGAGAGAGAAAGATCACGAGAAAAGGAAAAGACGAAGCTGAGAGGCTCTGTAAATTCCTTAAGGAGTCTGATAATACCTGCCTGCTGTGCCTTCCGTTCTTTTCTTACCACACAGACACACTCTCTCTCTAAAAAAACAAAAAATGAAAAGAAAGCAAAAGAGAAAATATTTATTGATCTTCTATCCTTCTTCTTCTTTTTTTTTTTTTTCCTCTCTCACAATTCACGAACAAGAAGAAAAATAATACAAATAATAATATGTGGTACGACTCACGAGCTTAGCTTTTTTTTTTTTTTTTTTGTCTGATGAAATTCTGATCTTTCTTCGCCACCACCACTTCTCTCTAAATCATTACCCCTACGCCATACTACAACTGCTTTGCTTTGACCTTTGCTTCCCTCTCTCTCTCTCTTACTCTTTCTCTCTCTTAAATTCAATTCTTCTGATAATATACGCCAACGTCGTCATGATCACAAAAAGGCCCCCATCAGAATTATTATTACCAGAATTTTCCTTTCTTTTGTTCTTTTTTTCTTTTCTTTTTCCCTCTGTCTGCTTTGTACATTTTGCATTTTTTCAATTCTCTAGACATGAATAGACGATTTTGTCCCTCAGGGCAAGATACTTGGAGAGCAGAGCCTAGGGATCTGCTACGTCGCCTAATGGGTAGGACACTGTGGGGGTGGGGGTAGAGACGGGCCAATTTGGTGGGTCCCTGTTCCCTAATTATAAAGGTAAAAATGAAAAATGAAAAACGGGGCTGACCAAGTATGGTACGAAAATCTGCATGTAAATATCATGGAATCCACATTATGACCCTCTTTTTAACTCTATCCGCGTAAAACGAAAAACTAGCCGGTCTTTTTCCGTTTAAAAACAACAAAATATAAATAACCCCTCTCTATGGACTTTTATTTACGGTTGTCTCTGAATGAAAATCTGATTCTCTGATGCCCTGTGAATACGTTAACCCAAGAAAAAACAAATTTTAATGGTTTATTTCACTATTATTTTACTGGTTTAAAGTTTTCCAATAATGATTACACACTTCTTTTTTTTTTTTTGGCTGGTAAAATGCGAATAAATTTCAAAACCTTGGGAGCAAATTTCAAGCAAAAAGAAAAAAAAAATCAACTCAAAGACTTCTCTGGCATATCTCTGGCATTATATGAACTGTTATAAGGTAAGGCATTTATACCTCACTTCCTATGAATAACATTTTCAATAGAAAGATATTCACTTTTGATGAGTTAAAGACATTAGTAGTTACTCTTCAACAATCACGTAGCATTTTTTCTTGAGTATGAGATTTTTTATCGGTACTTATTAAGTTTTTATAAAAAAAAAAAAAAAAATCACATTTTTATTTGCTAAACTAGCCCCAACGTAACAGATGAACAATGTAGAAGATTACATTGATATATATACATATCAGGTAAGAGCCTCTGGAAAACGCACACACGTATGCATGTACGGGCTTTCTCTAGTGTGGGTATTTCCGACCTCTTCAGCAACTTTTTGTCATTTTTACAACTTCAGTCGTCTGTGTGGATGGGGTTTATCTCCACTGTAATATAATTATGTATATATATATCTATATATCTATATATGTGTGTGTGTTTCCTGTGCAATATTCTCGTGCTAGCTAGCTAACTAACTTCATTTCATTTGCGTTTGGGAAAATAGCATTTAACCAAACCAGCGTGTCATATTTTACAATACACATGAGAAAACGTTGAAGAGATTATGTGAATCTACTTTATATATATTGAGAATTTTGTCAACCACTTATTACTTCTCTCTCTCTCTCTCCTTTTTTTTTTTTTTTTATTAAACGAGCTATAAAACTCATCGTCAAAAGAGAGCATATTCAGTACAAATTTATTACTACTCCCCCTTAAACTTTTAAGTGATTTAAAAATTTATTGTTCAAAATTTTATTTGTGCTCAAATCCCCTTTAAACAAAATTTCTAGCTTTGTCCTTTTTTATAATGAATTATTAGTTACATATTTTTTTTTTTTAAATTTAGGATGCAAGATTCAGGTTCTGCATATTTGATAAAATCATACATGGAATTATCATTAAATTATTCCTGCAACCACAATTATTCGTTATATCAGTATATTTGTTATATTGATATTGATGTTTTTCAAGATCTACAAGAAATTATGATATTTGATGAAGGTAAATTACCACCTTATTAAAATAGACATATATATGAATTTTTTTAATATAATCATTAATCTAATTCCAATTATTTTTTAATTACATCATAATAAATTGTCAATTTTTTTTATGGAATAAGCTGCATTTTTTATTAAATAATATGATAAATAAAGGTTTATTAATTGAAAAATGATAACTCATACATAATGTAAAATTATATTGAAAATAGTTAAAAATAGAATCGGGATGTTTAGATACACAATTCAAACCTTAAAATTATAATCTGATTTTTATCATTTTCCCTCAGTTTCATTATTCATACAGTTTTATAACTTAAACTTTAAAAGTTCATAACTGTAAATAAACAAGTTCAAATGAAATTTTTTTTTTATAAATTATATATAATTTCGAGACGAATAAAACAAGCTTTAAATTAATTTTTTTCTCCATGTTTTTATACTTTTTAACTCCAATAATTCAAACGTCTCGATAAATACATAATCAATTCAAATTCAAATTTTATAATCTAAATCTTAGCACCAAACGTCTGCTTAGTAATATAGAATTATACTAAAAATAGTTAAAATTAGAATTAGTATGATTAATTTCGATACATTCACAGTTGGGTGGGAATTGATCACGATCAAATGGGTCATTCCATTTATTTAAAAAAAAAAAGAGTAAATGTTTTTTATATATATATAAAAGTATTTTATTATTTACCATATACGGGCCACATATCTAGCCAGTTGTTCTTGTTGTTGTTTTTTATCCGGCCGGTTGTTTTACCTCCTCAAATTCCAGTCAATGACCGTGGCTCTGATTTTTTACTATTAATATGTTACTGTGTGAATATATATGTGTAATTGTTCCCTGACCCTACTGAATGGCAGGACCCCAAACGTATATAAGGATTATTATAAATTCTTTGGTCGTACGTTTAATAAGAGACAAATAGATAAGTGGTTATAATGAAAAAAGTATCCCAGCCTCTGTCCTCTATCATGATCTGCACCTATATTTAAGGCTTGTGTCTTAATAAATAAACAAATAAATAAATACAAAGATGTACGAATGAGATAAGAAAGAAAATTACATGAAAAATCAGTTGTTCATCCCTAGTAGATTTTCCAAATTTTTTACTACGTACATTGATAGAATAAATTATTCATCTATGTAAAAATAAATAAATAAATATAAATGTCACAAAAATAAACTATTGAACACATTTTCTGCTTTAGCTTTGTGTTCAGTACATGGATTTAGAATGAAATTTTTAAATTGAAATTGGTTGATTTTGAAAAATTAATTCAAAAACTAAAATAAAAACTTTGAATTTGCACACTATCCTCAAATATAACTTCTTTTAGGAGTCTAGGTGAACTTGGAGCATATCTTTTATGGTTTGAAACAAATGTGCCGATATCAAATTATATTGTACTTAATTAGACATTTAAAAAAAAAAAAGATCATTTGGGTAATAGCATATGCAATTCTATAAATAACCAAATATTATAACTATAAATGCAAGTTCAGACTCACAATTACTATCCATAACCCTTCCTAACCCTCGCTCTCCATGCCATTTGACCATAGGGCCTTAGGCAAAATATTGTTTATTAATTAGTATTTGAGTGAAAAAAACTACTCTTTTATGTATTGCTATTTTTTATGACAAATTTAGCATATGTTAAATTTGATTATTGATACTAATAACAAATACCTTTTTTTTTAAGGAAATAACAAATATATTTTATTGTTATTGATTAGTGTCTTTTTTCATCTAACCATTACAAATTTTATCATCTTTAAATTATTTAAATACAAAAAACTTTATAATTACGAATTCCAAAACTTAACAATAACGATTAAAAAAAATATGTGGCGTTACCTATTATAGTACATAGTCTTAAAAATGTTGTTTTTACATTGTTTTATATCAAAAATATCATTAACATTGACATTTACATTAAAAATAGATTTACATCTCATTGTTGCGAATGACGTCACATAGGGATGACAATGAAACGGCATGGTTTTCTCATTAACCCGCCCTATGAATTAAAACATTCCATATGCATATCCCATTACCTTTTAACTTGACCAGATTGGGACAAGTTTTTTCTGTTATAAGTTCAGGCACTCGCTAGGTACTCCATTTACCCGATGGCTATATTGTTCATTAAAAAAAAAACTTAGAAGAAAATATAGATAAAACTTTAGGCTAAAATAAATGAAAACCTTATAATTCTCATGTTTTAAATAGGTTAAAGAAATATTTTTAATGACTCGTGCCTTCCTTTAATATGATATTGTCCGTTTTGGGTCTTGTAACTGCACGGTTTTACTTGAGCTTAATCCCAAAATACCTCATACCATTAAAAGGTGATCTCTTTACTTATAAATCATCACATATATTTATTCCCAAACGATGTTAAACTACATATATTACTATTTTCTTTATAGGGATTGATAACTATTACAAAATAGATATCGAGGCTAAATCCATCCCTGTTGCGTAATTTGTTACGGGTTAAATTTAAGTCGTTCATAACCCAAATCCCATTTAGATCCAGGTTTGTTCCATCTCATTTAAGATGAATCCTCATAAATTAATGAATTCATGAATAAATGTATCATCCCTAAAGATCACATGACCCTAATGTAATTTATTAAGTACTAAAATATTTTTGAGTAATTAGCTGATGAAGGTTCACTTCATTTTTTTTTTTTCACTCATTGGATATATATTAAAAAGGTTTAAAACGATATTCTTATCCATAAAAGTTTTGTCAATCGACGTTGGTAGCAATAATAATAATAATACAGTACCATTTTCTCTTACCATTTAATGGCTTGAAAAAAAATAATAAAGTACACGAATTTCAAACTAATAGACAAGCCCAACTCCCTCCAATACTTCTTGCATGAGTTTTTTATTAATTTTTATTTTTGGGATAAAGAACTTCTTGCATGAGTTAAGGGCCCCTTTGGAGTAATATTTACGAATGGTGTTTTAAATATTAAGTTGAAAATATATATTTAGGAAAAAGCTTTTTAAAAAGTTATGTGATATAGAAAATAATGCAAAGTTTAAAATATATTAAAAAAATAAAATATATCTTGTTTTGTTCTTTTTGTCTTTATGAGTATTTTGACAATAAAAATCATCTTATTTTATTTAAAAAGAGAAACTTACGAATTTTTAAAATTTAAATTTTTTAAAAATAAAAAAAAAAAAAGTATAATGTAAAATTAAAATTTAAAATCTATATAATAAAATGATATTTAAAAATGATACCCAAACATGTCGTTACAAAATGAGCTAAAAAATTAGTACTAATTTGTGTGCTGAAAATCCATCATTGTGTTAGGAATACGGCCCAAGGGCTCTCCCATTTCAGTTTTTAGGTGTAGGAAGTTGTGCGGATTAATTAAGCTACTCATTTTTCAGCCAAAAAAAAAAAAAAAAAAGAAGAAGAAGAAAAAGAAGGAGAAAATTACATGAATAATCATCTTTTTTTATCTATTAATTAATATGATAGAAAATTTTAATTCTTCATTAATATGATATAAATTTAAACTAACTTTAATTTAATTTTATGTTTATTGATTTAATTTTAAATTTTTATATCATGTTGGTGAAATAATTTTTAATTTTATATCATTTAGATATTTTTTTCAAAAAATAATTAAGTTCAGAATCCGTGTGGATGTATATCTAGCATCTGATTTCAGAAAATTTTTTAATCTTTTTTTTTAATCTAAAAATATTTTTCATTATTCACATCAATAAATATTTATAATAAACTTAAATTTTAAAAGTTTATAATTTTATCTTTTTAAATTTTATATAAAATTTAAAAAAAATAAAACATGATTTATATTGATATTTCTTCTAAATTTATTTTAAATTATATATTTTTTCATATTCTAAATAATTTTTTTTTTCAAAAATACATATTTCTAAAATACTATATAATTTTTAATCAAAAATACATCTACAGTACCTGCTTAAAAAAAAAAGGGGTCCTAAATTGAAAGTTACTCTTTTGACACCTACAATCATTCTCTCTCTCTCTCTCTCTCTTACTCACTTTCTCTCTCTTCGGAACAGGTCAAAATTACAATCCCCTTACGCTTCTGTCAAGGTTTTGGAACATTGTGCTAATTGAGGCCCTTAAGTCAAATTTAAAGTCAACCAAACCAAACAAATGCAAAACGAAAACCACCATAAAAGCCAAACAAGACAAGTTAAAAGAAGGAAACGATCAAAGGAATATATATATATATATATATATATATGTGTATGTGTGTGCGTATGTCGATCACCTCATGGTGAAATATCGACCGTTCACTTCCCCCAAGGTGATAGAATAGCACGAATTTCGAGGATAGGTCAACGGTTGGGATTTGAGGAATGGAGCACGTAAGTAGGACAATAAGATAATAATGAATTTCCGTAGATGGAATTTAATTCAATCAGATCAATGTTAAAAATATAAAAATAAAAATAAAAATAAATAAATAAATAAATAATAAAAAATTTGAAAACTCAAAAATCAAAAGAAGGGTTAATGGAGTTTATTATTGAAACGGAGACAGGAGTGTAGTTGGATTTGTATGAAGACGGTGCCGACTATTGATTATTGAAAAAGCTACAAAGATACTCATACAAGCCTACAAGCTTAGCTATTCCCTAATGAAATAGCCAGCCCAATTTCTCTCCCATTTTTCCTTTCAGTTGTCATTGTTCTGTTGATTAATAAAAAAAAAAATGTTTTACTTTTAAAGGTTTTTTTAACAATAACAATAATTAGGAGAGTATTTTAAACTAATGAAACTACTATTGTCTACAGATATACTTTACACTCATGAATCAGGTCACCCCACTTGTTTTTCTTTTTTTTTTTTTTTTTAATTAATGAATCCAATAAATTTACAATTTAAAATTTTCAATTATCACGCATTGTATACATGATTAAATCTCCAAAATCCTTCGTTGTTTTAGAGATAAAATCAAAAGGTCTTGTAGAAGAAAACAAGATTAACACGACAATTACTTATACAAAACAATATTGAGAATTTTTTCGTCTCCTATTTTTTTTTTTTTTTAATTGGCGTGCACATAACTATGCAATGGATATAAAATCGAACAACACGAGAAATTATTCGAATATGACACACTTAAATTAATCTTCCATAGTTGACATTCATGAAAATAAAGGTCTTAATATTGAATTGGATATTTTCTTTAGTAGCGATAATCAAGATGATGATGCATTAAAGAGAAACCAACTACAAAAACAATTTATTTAGAATTATTCATATAGTTTGATTCCATACATAGTTTAATCATAATTTCACATTTGATTTTATTGATAGAATTTAAATCTCCCATTCCATATTTTTTTTTTAAAGGAAAAAACAACACAAGAATTTAGTTCTATCAACTCAACAAAATTTATTATGAACTTTTCTTTTCCGGGAAAAACAGAATCATTGCCCGAGTGAACAATATTCAGCGACAACAATTGAAAACTTTTAGCCACCAACTTTCACCAACGAATTTTAGCTACGACATTGTCATCGTTAACAATTTTCACAATGGGTTTTGGACTTATATCAATGACAAATGTCTTCACCAAATACATCATTTTCTTGCAGTCAAATTTTACACTACGCCTATGTCTTGTAAGAAGAAAATAGAAGTAGAGGGAAAGGGGAAATGGAAGGAAAAGAAAATAAGAGTGAGAAGAAAATTTTGTTTTTCCTTTATATTGTTTGGTATTATGAAAAGAGAGAAAACAAAAAAAAAAAAAAAAGATTGTGTTAATTATTATTTTATTTGTCTATGTATACTACTTTACTATTAAAACAAGGATAAAAAAGTAATTTTAACAGTTATTGGATGGATTTAGTTGTCCTTCTACTTTTTGAGAGAATAAAAAAATGGATCCGCTATAATATTTTTTCCTCCTATTTTCATTTCAATTCTTTATATTCTATAACTTTTAAAAAGCAGGAGAAATTGTTAGAATTCTATGAAAGAATCTCAAGAGCTAGGATACATGCCAGTTTCAATCCATACGACCAGGTAGGGTGGCACAAGATCTCCCTCTTAACTTAATTATATCAAGATATTAATGATTCATCTACTACCACAATTTACTTCTCGTATCGAAGAATTAGAGATGTCAATCGACAATTGTATCGTTGTGGAAACAACGATTTGTGAATATCGGTACCATCACTGCAAGCAAGCAAAGACTTGGGGATTAATTATTAGTGTAATTTACGAGAATATTTACAAACTAATCTTATTAAAAATATGCTTTGCAAATAAATAATTTATAATTATATTTTATTTACTATGTATATCTTCATAAAAAAAACCATTTAAAACCCACTAAGAGTACCATGGTAATTTTTGTGGGCTTAAAAGAACTTTGGTTAGATTATAGATTTATCTAATAACAAAGGAAACATTTCATCTCAAACAGTTAAACAATTACTTTTATGGAATAATAGGGTGCATATTTTTGTACAATTATTTGACTCATGTTTATATAACTCCAGAAAGGGATAAAGTTCAGTTTCACAATAAATATAATTTTTGACTCCTTCAAAACGCCTTTGGTTTACGGTAGTATTCTTCGACAATGGATTGATGCCTATCTAAAAACTTTCAAATGTAGGGCCCCAGGACACCACAAAATTAAATAGCAAAATATAATCTTTTCAAGATATTAATCGAACGCGTGCAATATATACAAATAAAGTATAGCAAAACAAAAAACAAAACAATAAAAAAATCATAACTATCATGTGACGGATCTATATTGGATGCGGACTTAATAAAGAGACGGAATGATATTGTAAAAATGTTGTTTGCTCCTTTAAAAATGTAGTAGTTTAAGATGAAAGTGACATATAATTTCAGTTAAAGAATTTTAACTCACAACACAACCAATATTTAAAAACAGCAAAATATCAAATTTACTTGAAATTCTTTTGTACTTTGTGAAAAATGACCTATTATTAGGGTATTGTTTTGAACGGTTTTATCTTTTTATATTCTATAACTTATTTTATTAGGACTGATTTTGATTAAGTTTAGCATTTTCATAGACAGAACATGCACTATAAGCAAGCATACCATATGGTAGAAATTCATTCTTTTTTTTTAATCAATTAAAAAAATTTCTCCTTTTTTTTTTTTTTCTTTGGTTCTCATTCCCAAAGAGTTCCATAAAACTTTAAGCTTAAAGATCGAAGACATAATAAAAGAGATAAAATTTAGCAGGACATGAAGAAAAAATATTTAATTATTTAATATAGATCATCATATTATCATCAAATTTGAAAATTTTTTATATTTCTTTTAATATTATGTGATTGTGATTTTTTTTTGCCCAATCTTTTAAGTCGTAAATGTTCACGGTATTTTTTAAAATTCCACTGAAATTTCAGTTCTTGAGGGTACCACAATATATTTTAAACTTTTATGTCAAATATCAGGGAAATATAAACAAAAATATCATTATCGGTAAAAACTTAATTTAATTTGTACCAAATATCAGGATATATTGGCGAAATTCAAAAAATTTCATCGAAAATATTTGTCAGAATTTTGGATTTCGTCTTTTATTGTTCTTTTTGAACATGCTAAAATTTTCTTCATGAAAATACAATGAGATAAAATATCAACAAATCTACATATAACATGTTCATAACTATATTCAACCACATTCAAATAATGTCATAATTATTACTTAAATCAAGATGGTATCCCAATCATTTTGAACTTCATAGAACTTCTTTTTTATATTGAGATATGTAAGACATAAGTTTTGGATGTAAAACTTGTGTATTTATGTATATTCTTAATGTTTATGATATCATAAAATGTTATAAATATTTTTCATTGTAAATTCTATTATTTTTGTTTTTATTTTTATTTTTTTGATATTTTCACCAATATTTGTAATATATATTTATGAAGTTTTTGTAAAACTAGAGTACTGATATTGATATTTCTAGGAGAACTATTATGGGCAACCCAATGTTTTTTATTTATTAAAGAAGACCATCCTCTGATAAACAAGTTAGCTTATGAAGATCTATGCTTCGTTTTGGCGATTCAATATCACTCCAACTAAATTATGCTCTTTCATCTCAATTTTCATCTTTTAAAAAAAAAGTGAACAAAATTTATAATTATTTTTTAAAAAGTTAACAAATGCTAACTTAAAATTTTCATCTCTAACCAACGAACCAAACGCAAGCCTAGAGTGATGATCTTTACTCTCCCATAAATAATCATAGTGTTACCGTTTTTTTCATTTTACTAAGTTTGGTCATTCCATTGAGTTGAGGATTGAAGATATCGATATTTTAATAAAAAAATAAGGGTCCGAAAAATTTATCTAAAAAAAAGTTATACAAATTTCATGAATCCTCGAGGATAATTATCCTAAAGTTCCATTTTTTTTTTGGAAGCAATAATTTTGTTAAAGTTAAATTTGTAGAAACACCCATAAGTTTCAATATGCATAAATACATATATAAGGAGGATTACTATCCGATACAATCTTTATATAATATTTATGGAGAGGCTATGGTAGAGCTCTCCCAGAAACCTTATCGGTAGAGCTCTTTTTTTAACCGTTAGATTTTAATCGAACGGTTGATATATCATTATTATCATAGACCTTACTTCATATAAACTTTTCCACCCCAAGTCTTCTCCGCCGTCGGCGACCTATCCACCGCCGGTGACCGACGCCAGTGACTCACCCCGATGCCGGCGACCCACCTCCAGCACTTTTTCCGGCCGCCGGTGCCCCTTTCTCTCTCTTCTCTTCTCTCTTCCCCACCTCCGGCTGCCGGCGACCCCCCTTTCTCTCTCTCTTCCCCTTTCTCTCTCTCTCTCTCTTCCCCACCCGACTGCCCCAGTCCCCCCTCCCCCGCTGGCCTCCAGCTCGATGAGCCCCCACCTCTGCCACCCCCCGCCCTGCGCCCGCCTCGCCCTCGTGAAATCGCGATTTCACGATTGGGTGAGGGGCGGGGGCGCGGGGCGAAGGGCGGGGGGTGGGGGGAGGCCGGGGGAGGGGGGTGCCAAGGTGGAGGCCTCATCGGGCTGGGGGCCGGCGGGGGAGGGGGGGACTGGGGCAGCCGGGGTGGGGAAGAGAGAGAGATGATAAGAGAGAGGGGAAGAGAAAGAGAGAAAGGGAAGGAGAGAGAAATTGGGTCGCCGCCGGCCGGAAAAAGTACCGAGGTGGGTCGCCGGCGTCGGTCGCCGGCGGTGGACAGGTCACCGGCGGGAACAGGTCGCCGTCAGTGGAGAAGATTGAGGTGGAAAGTTTATATGAGTAAGGTCTATGATAACAATGATATATCAACCGTTCGATTAAAATCGAACGGTTAAAAAAAAACTCTACCGATAGGATTTCTGAAAGAATTATATCACAGTCTCTCCCAATCTGTATAACTTTTTTGTATATGTTATATTAATTATATGATTCTAATATAATTTTTTTAATTTTTTCGATTAATGTGATGGGAAGAGATTTTAAATAAAAAATTATAAATAAATAAATTATTGTTATAAGTTTTTTATATTTTATAATGGAGGGCATTCAATACAAAAAAACTTTTCCTATATATGTACATATATATATATTACATATATATATACACACATATATACATATACCTATATAAAAGTGCGACCCTGTTCCCCGTCTGGCTGAACACACGACAAAGCGCATTTAGTATTTGGCAGAAGGAGCAGCTGCTGCTTCCCTCCCAATCCTCTGAAAGAATATGCTTTCCCCTCTCCCTTTCCCTTTCCCTTTCCCTCCTGTCTTAAGGAATTATCATGCTCCTGTCCTGCACCAGACCAACAGCCACCCCACCCCCCTCCATTTCCCTCTTTTCCTTACTCGCGCACTCGCGCGTGTCATCATGCGCTATCACGATCTCAAAAAGCCCTTTAATCAGTCCGAAATCTGCGGATGCGTGTCGAAGTGTTTGAATCACACTCTCGCATGAAAGCGCGTTTGACTTAGACGAGGGGGAATTCCTTTTTCTTTTTTCTTTTTTCTTTTTTTTGTGTTTTTTCTCTTTTATCCCCAAAGTGATCTGGTATTTCAACGGTGAGTTTCTGATGAGCAGGGACAGGGATTTTTTTTTTCTTTTCTTTTTTAATCTGATGCGCTAGGGTCTAGGAGAAGTTTAGGTAGGCTT
Organism: Ficus hispida; assembly: GCA_025413025.1. Taxonomy (NCBI): domain Eukaryota; kingdom Viridiplantae; phylum Streptophyta; class Magnoliopsida; order Rosales; family Moraceae; genus Ficus; species Ficus hispida. The sequence goes on along the minus strand of CM046371.1, from coordinate 13,577,309 downwards.
GACCAGAGGGGCCAAGTTAAGATGCCCGTACGACGTAATACAGCTTGCAAATACTAGTAGAGGGTGTGGCTTTAGGCCTTCGTTATGCCCCACCTCACTGTTCTTGTTTGGTCAACCAATAAGCCCCAACGGCTTTATTTACTAATTTATTTTTAAGTTTAATTATTTATTTATTATACAAGAGTGTGTATAATAGTCAAATAAAATTAAATACAACTTACCAAGAATAGACATATAAAGCAAAAAAAAAAAAAAAAAAAAAAACATAATGGCAATTGGGGTCATCATATGTCGACACTACAACAATGATCAAAAGGTTACCGTAAATCATGGATTCATTCTTTTATATTTAGTTAGGTTGGGGGGTGTGGGGTGGGGGAGTATCTCTCACTTAAATTTACTAAAAATAAATGAAAACATAAGTTTTAAAAAATTCAAAATACAAGCTCAATAGCAGATAGAACCAAAAAAGTAAAAGACAATAGAAGGCAATCCTTCAAAGAAGGCATAAGCACTAAAAAAAAAACAGAAAGTGTCATATATATAAATATATATATTAAAATCTTTTCCTTTTCGAGCATGAAATTAAGCACTTTTTTTTTTAGATTCAGTCGTTATGTCTCCTTTTAAGTTACTGAGTTCTTCCGGTTTTTCCTAAGATAACCACAATCTTTATTTTTCTCTCAGCAAGAGCATAATTTACTGGCTTGATAGTGTTTGGAATCTCTTCAATATCTAACGTCCTATTTGGAGATAGTGTACACTGATTCTTGTTGTTGCGTTATTTTCTCAATTTGACAAACATAAGTACTAATTTTGTTTGCTCAACCAGATCCATCCTAAAAAGTGTTGCGACTGCATTGACCTACAATGCTTGATAACTGTTTGATAACTGTTTTAAAAAAATTAACATGATAGAAATAGAATTTGATTGATCTACAATGCTTTTTATTTATTTTTGGGTTAGTAAGGTACAACATCACATTCAAAAATTGAAAAAAACAATTTTTTTTGGGTGAAAATTGGAGTTAATAAATTTAAATTGATAGATTGGAGATTTTTATGCCAGGAATTGTCACTTCTCACAATTAAAAATAAATTGTACGGTATCAAATGTTAGATTAACTGTTTAACCGTCTGAATTAAATAGATTTGTACCACGCGTTGAAATTTTCTAACTCATATATATATATATATATAATATGTATGTGCACAGATGAGATCATCCAATGACTAAGCCACGATAACTCTTAATATTACTACAAAATATAGATTCCAATATGGAGCTTTCATGGCTGTTTTAAAAAAAAAAACCGTCGTAGAAAATGCAGTAAAAATACGGAGCGGAACAGAATTTCCAAAAACTGTCGTGGAAGCTTCCGCTTCCACGACGGTTATAGAAAATTATCGTGGAAGATCATGCTTCCACGACGGTTTTCTAGAAACGGTTGTGGAAGCCTGAAGCTTCGATAACCGTTTTTAAAAATCCGTCGTGCAAAATTTATGAAAATTTTGACAAAACGCTGAGTGTTATTGCCATCAATTTTTCTCATTAATAACTCTGCATATCCCAAAATAAGATCAGATCACTCCGAAAACAGTAAGTACACCATTGGATGTCACCACCATCATCTACTATATCCATCAATATAATCTCTCTGTAAATTATAACTAATTAATGTCTTCTTCTTGTAATGTTTTCCTTAGTATTAATATTATTGATTTGTATGATTTTATAAGGTGTTTATATATATATATATATATATGTTTTGGGATTGATTTAGAGTTAAATTGTGCAATGGGTGTTAAATTAAGTGGTCAATAAATATTAATTTTCCCCCAGTATTTAAACTTAATTAATTATGATTTTAGATGGTTTTGTATTTTAATTAGTTTTGTTATGTTCTTTCGATTTTTAATTGTTGATCAACTAATGGGCTAGTGTTAATTAACGAAAATGATATATATACATGTTAAAATATAGTACTTTGACTTCTAAGTTTTTTAATTTTTTTATTTAAGATTTGCAAATTATATATAGAAAATGGATGTGGTTTGATAGATTGTCTAAAGCATATGAAGATGATGTTGAAGAATTTTTGTCATTTGCCAAAGCTCACATATAAGATGATAAGATTCCATGTCCATATCAAATTTGTGATAATCATAGATCTCATTTCATTGATGTTGTTAGAGGGCATTTGCACTCTTATGGGATTATTTGTTCTTACCAAATATGGTATTTATATGACGAAGATTTTTTTGATATTAATATAAATCGACGAGTTCTAAAAGTAAATAGCCTATTGTTGAGGAAGATGGTGATAATATATTCACTATGATAAATGATTTGGAAGAAAACTTTATGCATCATCCGGAGTTATTTAAGGCAATAATTAATTATGCCGAAACGCCCGTGTTTGTCGGGTGTATAAAATATACAAAATTAGGGGCATTGGTTAAATTATGGAATATAAAAGCGTCGGAAGGGTGGACGAATTCTAGTATCACGACTTTTTTAAAATTTCTAAAATATGTTCTACCGATTGATAACAAAGTGCCACCTAGTATGTACGAGGTGAAGAAGACGTTGAGCACTTTGGGAATGGAATATGAAAAGATACATGCTTCTCCAAATGATTACGTCATTTACTGGAAAAAATATGAAGATTTAAATGAATGTCCGGTTTGTAACGAGTAAAGATGGAAGAAAGGCAAGATGCCATCGAATGATAGAAAATGAGTGCTGGTTAAGGTGTTATGGTACATTCTATCGGCTCCACGTTTACGTCGTTTATTCCGTAATGCCGAGTATGCTAAGAATTTGACATGCCACCATGATAAATGTGTTGACGATGGCAAACTTAGGCATCTAGCCGACGCACCACAATGGAAGACTTTGGATGACAATCATCTAGATTTTAGTGCAGAATCAAGGAATTTATATCTCGATTTGTCGACAAATAGAATGAACCCACATAGTAACATGAGTAGTCGACATAGTACCTGGCCAATCATACTTGTCAACTATAATCTTTTTCCCGAATTGTGCATGAAGCAGAAGTTTTTGATGTTGACATTATTGATCTTAGGCTCTAAACAACCAGGGAAGGACATTGACGTGTACTTGGCACCATTAATTTATGACCTAAAAAGCTTGTGAGAAGATAGTTTACAAGTTAAAGATTCTTATCGTCAAGATATGTTCAATCTTTGTTCAATGTTGATTTGGTCAATTAATGACTTTCCTGCATTTGACAACCTCTCTGGTTATGCTATGAAAAGTTCTATAGGTTGTTCAGTTTGTAAGAATCTCAGGAGAATGGTAAGAAAACTGTTTACCTTGGTCACGGGAGATTCTTGTCAAAAAATCATCGATACTGCAAACAAAAGAAGGCTTTTGATGGTAATACCGAAGAAAGAACCGTTCCTCGGATTTTGACTGGTAAATATGTATTTGAGATGGTTAAAGATGTGAAAGTAGTTTTAGGAAAGAGAAAACGTAAGGCTCCAGTTGTCGATGGACCTTAGAAGAATAAGTCAATCTTCTATGAACTTCCATATTGGAAGTCACTTTACGTTCGTCATTACTTAAATGTTATGCATATTGAGAAAAATATTTGTGCATCGATAGTGGACACATTGCTTGACATTCCAAACAAAACTAAAGATGGTGAAAAGGCATGGTTGGATCTTAAAGAGATGAAAACTACACCAAATTTACTCCCCAATAAAAGATTGAATGACACATACTGACCTCCGGCAAAGCATACATTATCGAGACAAGAAAAGAGAAAGCTCTATGAATGACTTGCATCCGTGAAAATGCCAAGTGGGTACTCTTCCAACTTCAAAAGGTTGGTATCGACAAAGGATTTGAGGCTCATTGAAATGAAAACTCATAATTGTCATATCTTGATACAACAATTATTACCTCTTACATTGTGGGGAGTTTTAACAAAAAATGTGAGATATGCAATTTCGAAGTTATGCTCATTTTTCAATTCAATATGCTCCAAGATAATCGATCCACTTATGCTAGATTCGCTATAATTAGAATTGGTGATGACTTTGTGCCTGCTTGAAAAGTATATCCCACCAGCCTTTTTTGATATAATGATCTACCTAACAGTGCACTTAGTTGAGGAAGTTAAGCTATATGGACCGGTTCATTTTAGGTGGATTTATCCTTTCGAATGGTACATGAAAGTCTTGCAGGGTTATGTGAAGAACAGAAATAGGCCGAATGGATGTATATTAGAAAACTACATAGCCGAGGAATTAATTGAATTTTGTTCTGAGTATTTGTCCAATACGGACCCAATAGGGTTGCTAACGAGCGGGCTATTTACGTCGAAAGGACTATCCGTAGGCGTTCACTTACCAGTAAATCAAGATGAATGGGAAAAAAGCTTGTTGTATGTTTTGCACAATGTAAGGAAATGGAGCCTTTTATTGAGGTTCACATGACCAAATTAAGAGATGGAATCCAAGAAAAACAAGATGGGAGAAGTGGATTCAAGATGAATATAACCGGACATTTCGGGAGTGGATAAGAAAATATTTGCATATGATGGTTGGTGTTTTCCAAGACTTAATGAAGTTAGCAAGAGAACCGTCATTAATAGTCACAAGATATACATTGTACTTTATTAATGGCTACTCTTTCTACACTTGCGAAAGAGATGAGAAGCATCCTGTCCAAAATAATGATGCGAGCCTTCGTGTCGAGTCTATACATATTTCATCTGCAAAGGACAAGAACCCGGTATACAGTTCCATGAACTACTTGGGGTTCATTGAAGATATTTGAGAACTTGATTATTGCGGCTTGCGGATAGCACTCTTTAAATGCAAGTGAGCTGACAATAATTTGTTAAGATTGATAGGGACGGTGTGATAGTGATGGACTTTAGGCGATTGGGATACAAAATTGATCCTTTCATTATGATGTCGCAAGCGGTATAAGTCTTTTACACAACGGATCCTGACAATTTATAGTTATCTTTAATTGTGCCAATGAAGCCAAAAATAATCTGGGATGGTAAAGAAGATATTGAAGATTGTACCGACATTCTATCTTTCACAAACGAATTGCTATCAGTAGAGGAGATTGATAATTTGGATGATGATGCTCACACGTACTTCGTTTAGATGTTGAGTGGACACGTGTTGAGAAGACTAAAAAAAAAAAAAAAACTTGACAGTGTTTTTTTTTTCTGTTATATATAATTTATAAGTTGTATTAACTATGTTAATTGTGCACATTATTTATTTATATATGCCTTTGTATTAATGAATACAAGAACAGAAGTTATTGATGGGTTGGTTTATGCATAATACACAGGTTTGGCCGCCTGTAGGATTATAGTTGAAAAAAATATATATTTTAAAAAATTTCTGATCACAATACCATGACGGTTTTTTTAAAAAATCATCCTGGTATTTGATAAACTACGATGGTTTTTAGAAAAAAACCATCGTAGTATCTGATCGGGAGTTTTTTAAAATTTTGTAAAAAAGGGAATTAAAAAAAAATAGATATCATGATGGTTTTTTGAAAAAACCATCATTGTATCCTATATACCATGACGGTTTGTTAAATAAACCGTCGTGATAATTTTTTCGGGTATTTTTAAAAATGTGTTAAAATTTTTAAAAAATTGAAGAAGAATTTAAAAAAAATAAAAAATTTGGCTACTACGATGGTTTTTTAACAAAAGCGTCGTGCTATCTCAAGCTGATGGAATTTTTAAATATTCGTTTAAATTTTGAAAAATTTTGGGATTTTTTAAAAAATTAAAAAAATCGGATACCACGACGCTTTTGAAATCGTCGTGATATCTTTTCTGGGAAATTTTAAAAACTTCCTAAAAATCATGCGCGCGTGCATGTGTTGAAAATTTTGCTCTCTATATATAAAAGCAAAATAAAAACCTTATTCCCTCCACTTTCTCTCTCAATATGCAAACTCTCCCTTCATTCTCTCTCTTTGCTTGCCGTGCATCCTCCCTCCATTGTCTCTCTGGGCTAGCTGTGCCTCCTCCCTCCATTGTCTCTCTTGGTTCCTATCTCCATTCTCTCTCATCCTCGCCCTCTCTACCTCGTCTCCTTCTCTCTATCGCCACAACCAAACACTTGAGTACTTGGTACTCACACTTGAGTACTTGGTAGGTCGAGGTCTCTCTTTCACCGCACAATTTATGGAAGTGAATTTGGTTGATTGTAAACTTGATTTTCGGTGATTGTTGATTGTTGTTGTGATTTTGGGTGATTTTTTCCATGAAAATAAGTGTTGATTTTGCACGTTAAATTTTGCATACTACATGTTCGACAAAATGCCTCTTTGAGTGAACTTAGTTTTGGATTGTTTTACAATAGTTGGGTGAGGCAACAGTTTACTAAATTTTCGGAAAAAAGTGTTGATTTTGCATGTGAAATTTTACATACTACATGTTCAACAAAATGCCTCTTTGAGTGATACTTAGTTTTGGATTGTTGTATAATAATTGGGTGAGGCGACGGTTTAGAGATTTTTTAGGAAAAAAATGTTGATTTTGTTGATAGTTGATTTGGGAATTTTCCATCAAAATCCGTCCCTATATCTTGGTGATTGTTGATTGTGGACGTGATGTAGATTGCTTTAAAATTGCTTGGGTAAGGCATGGATTGACAATTTTGCGGAAAAAGTGTTGATTTTGTGACTTATAAGTTAGCATTTGACATGTTCGATAAAATACCGATTTGAGTTACAATTAGTTTTAGATTGAATTAAATTGCTTGGTTTATGCACGGATTCAGCAATTTTCTGGAAAAATTGTTGATTTTGTGAGTTAAATTTTCGCATATGACATGTTCGATGAAATGCCTTTTTGAGTTAGAAATAGTTTCAGATTGAATTAAATTGCTTGTGTAAGGCACGGATTTGGAAATTTTCTGGAAAAAGGTTTGATTTTGTGCCTTAGATGTTAGCATATGATATGTTCGATAAATTGCATCTTTGATTAGGTTGTGTATCATTTTCGTAATTAAGTAAAGTATATGTTTAGTTGTATGGATTTATAATGATTTAATATATGCTTTAGTTTGCTTTTTATGTGTTTCGGTGCCATGATTTTATAAGATTTAATGACAAATATTTTTTGTTTTTCAACGTATTTCGGTGCGGAGTTGCTTTATTTTGATTTAAAATGTCACAAAATCTCGAGGAGGAATACTCAACTCAAACTCAAATTGAAAAACCGTGAGAACCAACTCACCTAGATTCAATCCGAGAAGATGGTAAACGAAGAGCAACTCTTATAAGAAGAGTCCACCTTGTTAGGACAAAAGGAAAACGAATTGAAGTTTCATTCGATACGAAAGGGCAACCATTAGAGAAGAAAGGTGATGAATTACAAAGTTGGATTATAGTGCTTGCTCGAGAACACATTTCCATTTAGATATCTACTTTAGAAATGACGATTTAGCCCTAAGGAGAGAAAGGGTATGGGTGGAAGTCGTAACTTCTTTCACTGTGGAGCCATTGTTTAAAAAACAAACTTTAAAGTCATGTGCAGTATCAGTAAAAAATTTTAGATATGATCTTTACCAAGCTTTTGTCAGGGATCATATGAATGAAGAAAATATATGGCAACTACTACCAAAAGTAGTTCATAATTACCCCATCATCAGCCAGGATGATTGGGAAAAATTCATTGTGTATTGACGTACCCCGGATTTCAAACGACTATCCGAACAAGGAAGTGAGATAAGAAATAAGAGCAAATACGGATCAATCGGGGGCCGAGATGGATATAGGAAACGTGACCAAGCTCATGTACGTGAATTACGTAGACAAAATGTGTAAATGGTATGTTGTACTTCCAATTTCTTCCTTTATGTTTACTAACAGTAATTATTAAACTGTAGTTCGAGAAGACAGAAAATAGGCAGAGCGGTATACTAGGTGCTGGACATGCGTGTCAAACCGATGGAGAGTTCAAGAATAAAGCATTTAAAATTATTGCCGATATAATAGTAAGTTTTTGAATTCATTTAAAATATGTTCATCTCGTACAATCTTTTATGTTTACGAGTTCATAACATATTCTCTGATTGTTACAGGATGACTTTACTGAACAATAGACACAAGGAAGTTTCGAATATGTGGGGACAAATGACATATTGATCAAAGCATTAGGCAATGCCGAGCATGTGGGTTGGATTCGGATCAAGCTAAGTTTGTCAAGTAGTCACAATACTTCAACCTTGTACAAAGTTCAAGGGAAAATGCTAAAGTATTTGATATGAAACGACAGCTTGTCGCATTGAAAAGAACCGTACAGGAACTTTGTGCGAAGTACGGTATTAACCGAGAGACTATGACCGAGGAGATAACCGCATTGACTATTGATCAACACAACAGCTTCAAGGCTAGTTGTACCCTGAATGAAAAAGAAGCTGGGCCGTCAGATCTATAGCCCATGCTGGATGCAAGTAAGGAATGCCAGCTCTTTCTTCCTGATTTAGTTAACGGAGAAGATATGCTTGTTGCAATCGGTAGGGCATACATGGACTGTGTTCTAGCCGACATAATTCATGGGATTCCTTTAGGTGAGGAGAATGTACGAATAACAATTACAGTTCCAAAACTAAAACGTGCACTCCTACTTATTCCGACGAGCGAAGCCACATGTCTTGAAGAAGCTGGCAGTAGATTTGTTGCTTGGCCGAAATATTAGTCGTCGTTCAAACAAGTTTGAGCCAGAAAAGTCAAGGTCCTAGTCATGCTCCTAACGAGAAGTTGAAGGAAGCAAACGAACTAAAAAGAGAGCAGAGAGGAAGAAAATACAGTCATAACCGGAGATACAACAATAACTGGTGCAACAAGAACTACCTTCGTTCGACTTTATTGAAATTCCTTTCGAATTGAGATCTTTGGCATATTACGCACAAAGTTCCATGCGTAACGGTACCCAAATAGTGTACCCATTACAACAGTTCGTCATTGGCGATAACATGTACATATATATTGGGTTTGAAGATGCATACCATTTCATAAAATTTAAAGAAATTAGTACAACAACATAATGATTTACATCAGATAATACATTTATCCTTAAAAAATTTAATTATTTATCCTTCTTAATCTTATACATATTGTTTTTACATAACAAGTGTGCCTAATTATATTTACAGATACTTAGCGGATTGTTGTGCAAGATTAGATATGGATCAATGGTTTGAGTTTATTTCTCTAGTCCTTGACTCACTAGTTCAATAGAATGTAGATCGCGCCGTCTACGTTCGAGAGAGGGCCGAAAATATTCTATGGATCTTAAGAAACGCACCAAAGGGAAAGCTGTTTCTCATGTCATATAACAACGGCCCACATTGGATATTGACAGTTATTGATCCGTGGGATGATTCGGTCCTATAATTTAATTCCCTAGGAAATGAACCGGGTGATGATTTTAAAGACCTAATTACGATGTTAGTATTTTTTTATGTTCATATCTCTGATTAGACATAAAATAATTGTTGTTGTAATTGTTTTGAAATTTGTCAAATTGGTAGGGCACTTAATTATTGGAAATTATTGGTGGGAAGAGGAATAAAATAGCAACGCAACTGCCCGATATTGATTGATACTGTTTGATGTCCAATACAGAAAGGTTATGTAGAATACGGTTATTTTGTGTTAGTTTTCATGCGAGAAATAACCTTTACTGTTGATGGACTAGCCGTCCTTCAAACCAAGGATTTTTATACTATTGCTGACATGAGTTTGGTTAGGCAAGAGTGGGCTATATTTATCATGTGGTTTTTATAATATTGACTAAAAACAATATATAAATTTTGTACTCTCGTTATATTAATTGTTGTATATGGTGATCTAGGTAATTACAGATTATTTATCATTTTATTCTTGCTGTGTAATAATGGATAACACATGGGATTTGCCACCCATGGAAAATGAAACGAATTCGTAATTTTTTTTTCGTTGTTATCTACTACGATGGTTTCCGTGCCTACCACGACGATTTCTCAGGAAATCGTCGTGGCAGGGGGATCTACACGACGGTTTCTCAAGGAAACCATCGTGGTAGGTTTCCTTATCATGATTTTTTTTTTTTTTATGTAAAACCGTCATAATATGTTCTTAAATGTTCACATTTTGACCCTATTTTTACCCATTACACGACGGTTACAAAACTGTCGTGAATTTAAAAGATTCCATGACCCTGGAGATTTCATGACGGTTAGAAAATCATCATAGAATCCACATTCTGTATTAGTGTAAGAAGTTTTAATATAATTTTAATTTTTGAACAATTTTAACTAAGCAATTACATATGTTTAAACAATCATAATCATAATACAATATCTATATGTACATATATATATATATATTATTTGGTGTTTCCTTTCATCTCTCCATGGAATGGTTGTTTCATAGGTATATTTATTATTAGCATTTTCTTTTTGAATTTAAGCGACTATTTGAATGTACAAAAAGATTGTAAATTGATGTTTGAATAGTAAATTAAAAAGTGGTCTCCTTTTTAAAGTTAGGATGGATTTTTTTTAAAGAGCATAGAAGAACTCAAATGTGTTACCAAATAGTTTCTGCAGTCCATTTTAAAAATGCATATGTGAGCCAAACATGACATTTTTCTTATTAAATGTCCAAATAAATATTTGACATCCTTTGAATCGCATTCTAATGTTGAATTTTGAAGAGTACTCAATTCAAACACTATACAATATTCATTTGGATACTCTGTGTATTTTTGCACTGTAAACTCAATGATTTTGTTCATCCATCCCGATTATTCTTATTTTCTTCGTCAACGTTTTTGTACTCTTTCTTTTTTGTATTTTATAATTGGTTTAATTAAAAGGTGAAAATATAAATTTTATTAGTGATACTAACAATTTAAAGGATAAAATTATAATTTAGTTAGTAATAATGTTAATAAAATTATAATTTAGTTATTAGAAGTGTTTATAATTTAATTTTTTGATGATAAAATGATTCGGTATTTTTTTGACATTGAAAGTAATTACTATTAAAATATAAATAACCCAAACACATATTATATTTGAAAACAATGTTCAGTAGTCAAACAAACACATGGGATTCTTACATTCCATTAAAATCAAAGACAAATACAATAATAATAATTAAAAAAAAAAATGAATAACTTCATTAGTGCCATTTGAACTATATACCCTTTTCCATTTTGCTCCTGATTTTCCAAACCATTCAAAATGGCCCCTGTTATTTTCAAAACCAGTTAACATTCCCCTTCTACAGTTAAAATTCCCCATCTATCCTGTTTCGATTGATAAAATTAACAATTATGCTGATGTGGCATATTTTTAGAGGTTAGGATTAATTAAGAAATACCCCAACACTAGAAATCTTTATTTATTATTTTTTTTTGCCCCGGATTTCGGAAAACAGTTCAAAAACCCCTTATTATATTAGGATCCTGTAAAAAAAAAAAAAAAACCCCAAAAAAACAATTATCTTTTATTAAAAATCTGGAAAAATAAAAAAAAATCTATACTCATCTCAGCCATCTATCAGCTAATCTTAGATTTTATTTAATATATTGGTTTAATTTAACTAAATTATATTTTTTTTATTAATTTTTTTTTCTAAAAAATCAATAAATATTATAATAATTTTTAAAAATAATTAATTCTAATTTAAAAATTTTAATTCTAATTAATTATTTAAACGGACACTTAATTTTGGCATTGAGCTACTTAACTACATGTTTAAGAAACCCAAGCAGCCAACCTAAATCAACACCTCAAATACACCTTCTGCAGCAGCATCGCCGCCCCCATCGACATCCCACCCACGACGATTCGCAGCCCTCCGAGCTAACTCCATTAATTTAAGGTCTTACTAATTTAATATTTTTAAACTTTATTTGATTTATATCAAAAATTGTTGGTCTATTATTGTTACTTATTTTAATATTTAAGATTTTATTCAAAATACTTGATTAACTTTTAATAATATGTCACGTCAGTAAAAACATTGACTTTGAAGACGGATCAAATATTTTGACTTGTTTTATATATAGCTGAACGGATTTGGAAAATTATGGGGTAAAATGAAAAAGAGTAACATCTGTTTGTGAAGGGTTTAAATAATTAGGTCCGTTTTTGAAACACACTTTTATTATATATTCCGTATAATGTAACGGGTATTTGGTTATTCATTCATTTATTATTTATCTATTTATTTTTTAAATCTAATTTTATTAATTATATCATATAATCTATATATCTCATCAATATATATTAAAATAATTATTTAAATATATAATCTAAACATATATTATATTTTGAAACAATGTATTAAAGAGATATATAAATACATATTATATTCTATATAATACATTAAAATAAAATACAGAGTGAACGTATTTTCAAACATGTTAAAGATACTTAAACCAAAATTTTTTTATGGATTTATAGTATGATTGTTTATTATTTATTTATGTATTTATTTATTTTGAGGAAGAGAGTTTTTAATTCCTTTTCCGAAATTGATGAAAGGCAATTGAGATGTACAGAAGAGGGTCAAATCAAATTCAGTGGTGCATGGGGCTATACACCTATAAATATAAATTTAATAGATATATATATATTTCTAGATAGACATTGGACATTAGCCGTCGTGACCAGTGTCCCACTCCAATACGTAGCCAAACAGAAGGACTACAACCAAAAGTCTCCTTCACCCAATGCGTACGTGTTACACAGGCAGCTGACTGAGCCGGACCCTAAACTTTTAACACATTTTTCAGAAAATCCTTTTTCACTTTTATTTTTATTTCATTTCATCTTTTGTTGTTCTTAAAAACTGGTCAAGAACAGACAACACGACGCACTGTTGCAAATCAGGTAGACAGGTTTTTGGATATTCAAATTAAAAAAAAAAAAAAAAAACAGGTAAACAGGCGTGGGTAGATGAATGGACAGAGGGGAACCAAGAGGGAGTTGTTGGCGTTTGGCGCAATCATTTAGGAAAATTTGACGAAATTCATTTAAATGTAACAATAATTTAAAAGGAACCAAAATGCTTTTTTTTTTTTTTTTTTTTTTTAACATAATTGTAAATGAAGTACCCAAATGTCATTTGACTTTTTGTTTTTAAAAGACAAAAAAATCCTACTCAAAATTTACTTCCATGTATCCAGATAAATTTTCTACATTGGTTTAAAAAAAATTCTTCAAAATCATTATTGGTAGGTAGCCGAGATCGCAGGTACCTCGGCATCCTAGCATGACTGGATACGCTCATAGCAGTAATGGTATCCACGAATCCCATAGATGTAATTTCAGGTGTTTGAATCTCAAATATTGATTAAGATTATCAAATATTTTCAGCCGGAATCTTCTACTTAGAAGATTATCTTGACATTCAAATTCAATCATGTAATGTTTATTTTTCAAATATTAGTTAAAAGAGTTATCTTTTAGGAGGCTATAAATTTATAGTAAAATGCCTCCAGAAGTCCCATCTCACAATATAACAAATTACATCACTTTTAATTCTGAAAAAGAAAGTAAAATCCCAGGTAACAGAAAGGACGTAACTAGCTAATTGATGTGAACCTCTATCAATCTTTATGTTATTTATTTTCTGTATTTTTCCTTGATTGTTTTGTGTTGACTTGCGGCCATGATAGTTCTCATGGATCACTACGATCGTGGGATTTGTTAGGCGAGTTTTACTTGTCAACAACCATCTCAGATATTATTTTTCTATATATCTTTTTAAGTCTTTTCGGATAACTATTTCTAAATATATATATTTAAATATTTATGTTCAAATATCAACTTGGATTACAGTTTTTATGTTTTTGTTCAAAATTTTTAATTCAAATGTTTTCATCCGAAATTTTTTCATTTGTATGCTTCCCCAAGTGGTCCCAAGCAAGAAACATTGGATCATTTAGGAATATTTTAAAAATGATTTTAACTTTAATATTATTACATATAAATTTGAACGTTTTCAGGAATTGTTTTGAGAATTTTTTTTAAAATTTATTTGATTGTATTTTTAGATATATTGGTTTCAATAGAAGAGCAATGTTTATGAAAATATTTATTGAATGTATAAGTTCTTGAAAATGAAAAAAAAAAAGAGAAAAAAACTATATATTATTTTCTCATTCTTTAATAAACTATGAAACCGATGTTTTTGTTTTCGCTTGCTGTTCCATAAACGATATTTTGAAATCGTTTCTGCCCTTTTATCAGAGAGCGTGAGAAACTTTTTGAAATTAAATGAGACCAAGCACGATCATTGTACGTTCCTCCAAAATTTTCTTTTAAAAAGAAAATAAAAAAAAGTAAAGCTGTTGATTATATTGCAAATTACAATACTCTCATGTGGCCCTAATTTTTTTTTTTTTTCCTTTCAAAACTACCTCTGAAAGTGTTTGAGTGATTCTCAAAAGAGATTTACCTCCGAAAGGGGGGAGAGGGCAGGGGGGTGGGGGAACTTTTAGACAAAACAATAAAATGTGAGTTAAAAAAAAATCTTCTAAATTGGTTTTTAAACTTACATAAGAGTTTCGATAAGATATTATAAACTTTCCTATATAAATTTTTTTAAATAATTGCGATTTATTAAACTCTTTAAAAAAATATATCACAATTACTTATTGGAATATGGCTTTGTAAACCAAATTTGGATATCGATTTTAAGGCTTAATTTTGAGTGGAACCCGTAACATTTTTGTGATAGATTTAGTTAGATTTATGTTCTCGTCTATGAGGAGTTTGAAACAGTCTATTCACATGCTCAAAATTGATGAACGGATGAATGAGAAATGGACTCTTAATGTGCAATAGTAAATTACAATATTTTCTTGACAGTTCTACACAAATGACGCAACCATCTAGGGTTTAAAAAAAAAAAACTAGAAGTAGATTTCATGAATCCTTGGCACGATTGAAAATCATCAGAATCCATATATCGTTTAGATCTTAGGTCTTCCATAGAATACATAAGTATGTAATTGAAATCAACTTTTACCCCTAAAACATAGCAAATATTTGGTTTAGTGCTAAACATTGCATGGATAAGACTACCCACAAAATATGCATATATGACACTTTATTATTTTACCCAATTTCTTCAGACATTTTATGGTAGTTATCTTTAGAAAGTTTAATTCCAGTTTCTTCGAATTATTTATGATAAAGTTTTTGAGAATCTTGTCTATTTTTGTAGCTTCTGATGAAGCTAACATCTTGTTCTATTTATCTCTTAAAAGTTGGATTCCCAACACATAATTAGCTTCTTTCATGTTAAAATATTTAGTTAACCGGATTTGAACAATGACAGTGTCCCTACATATCATTCCTAAAGAATAACAGTGTCCCTACATATCATTCCTAAAGAATAGAATGTCATCAAGAGTATTAGAAAAACCACCTTCTCATCTTTGATACGTTTATACATACATGATCCATAAATATTTTGCTCGAAAATCAGAGGACTTGACTGCTTGGTCAAATCTAATGTTACAAGTACGTGAAGCTTGCTTTAATAGATTTAAGCAACACATAAATCTTACCATCTTGGCCTTAATTTGCTTTTAACTCATTCAGATCTGTTACATACTTTCCTCAAGATGGTAGTCAATTTACCGGTGCATGATTCAAAGCAGATATTACGGACAAGAGAACGATTACGGACAAAAGAGATCGATGCTTTTCTTTTGCATGTGTTCCTTTTGCGGACCTAATTTACTTTATACTATTACCCCGTATATATATCTTCGTGTATTTATGATCCGTCTATATATATATATATATACATATATATATATTCAAGGCTTAGATTTCTTTAGTGTTTGTACTTGTTTGCTTGTTAAATTTTTACCATAAAAAACCCTAGTATTTAGGACATATATGATCGTGCGAAATAAATAAACAAGTAAATTTAATTGATATAAAATATTAGAATTAAATTAATTGCATTTTGCCCTAGTGTAGTATGCCTAAAATGAGAAACTCCTTATCGGATCTCACAATGAGTTTGAGCAATACCGTCTTAGAACTTGCAACCCCAAGATCAATCACCCCGGCCCTTTGGATCCTATGACGACGAGCATCCATCTCCTTACAACCCTCACGATGGCAAGCCCCCTCCCCCAGCTTCGATTTCATGATCATCCTCCCCTACCTCGTGACGGAGAACCCCCATCCTTCCCCTTCGCTTAAAAATTATATCACCTAAATTACAATTTAAATTTTTTTTCCCCACTTAATTTGGTGGGCAGTCTTGCTCATTGACGTTAATAATTGAAAAGGGTATAAATTCTATTCCCGAAACTAATAAAAAGAGTAAATTTGTTATAGTTATAGATCTAGGTGAACGAATATTAAAATTTGTCGTTTGAAGGTCTAAAATTTGATGAGAAGACATGAAATTAAGCCAAGGAAAACTTAAAAAAAATGTGATTTTTTTTTTCAATTGGATTGTAATGAA
Organism: Ficus hispida; assembly: GCA_025413025.1. Taxonomy (NCBI): domain Eukaryota; kingdom Viridiplantae; phylum Streptophyta; class Magnoliopsida; order Rosales; family Moraceae; genus Ficus; species Ficus hispida. Next base: position 13,560,793 of record CM046371.1, on the reverse strand, counting down.
GTAGGCAAAGCTTAAGATATAGTTGTAATTTTACTTTATCACTAGGTAATGCATTTCGAGGTCTTCTTGAAATATTGTTTCCAATTGAAATTAATTTTTCAACTAAACTCTAAAACTTCTAAATCTACATCTCACTTTCTCTTTCTTTTATTTCTAAAACACACAAATTTTAAAAAGATCCATAACTTTCAAATTTCGAGTAAAAATGAAAACTGATTTTTCCATTTAAAAAAAATTAAAATTTCAAATCGAATAGAATGACACGAATAACGAAATATAATTCATATTGCATATTTTTTCTGAATACATTTAATATTTTTATATTATTTTCTGTATCACAGTTTATTTTGAATTCACATTTCAACTAAACATATTTTAATTCTAACCTATAAAACTCCAACTATTTTTCCAAACAGGTCTTTAATCATTAGATTAATTTTCTAAAATTTGATCTGTGAACATTTATTTTAAAAATTTACAACGCAATATGTAAAATTATTTGATGTTTAAAAATGATTTTGATGACTATAATAATAATGTGCATCGTTAGTAAGGACAAATTTCACATATCGAATGTTTAAAAATGATTTTAATGACTATAATAATAATTTGCATCATTATAATAAGGACAAATTTCACCCCTCTCCACTCGCATATTTTAGACTTTGTCACAAAATACATCATGAACTTTAATTTGTAACATTCTTTCCCCTGAATTTTGAACATTTACATATTTCCCCATTAGTTAAAATTTTTACGAAAAAATGTACTTGACAGCAACATTAAATATAAAATTATGAAGTGACATTCATTGACAGCACAAGTTATTCTTATTAAATATGAAATTACGAAGTTAAACATGAGAGAGTAGTATGAGAAAAAATGACAATCAGTCCTAAATATTTACTCATTTGACCTAATTATAAAGGTAACATTGTAATTTCATACTTAACACCCCCAACTAATAGTGTCAATAGGTGTCATGCACATTTTTCCATAAAAAATTCAACTGAGGGGAAAAGTGTGTAAGTGTTTTGAAGTTCAAGGGGAAAAAAAATTATAAATTAAAGTTTAGGAGCATTTTATGATAAGACCTAAAATTTAAAGGGAAAAAGTGAAATTTGTACTTATAATAAAGGCTTTTTGTATTGGTGCACCATAAATTTATTATACAGTTATAATTTACACTCTGAATTTTTAATTTTAGTAATTTGTACCATAAATTAACTTACAAATCTGTAATAATTTACACCATATTGATAAATAATGTTAGTTTTTTTTAATAAATATTGATACTTCACTTGTATATAATTATTAATTAATAAAATAAAAATGATATAAATTATTAATTAATAAAAATAAAAATATTATTTATATAATGAATTAATATTTATATATGAATCATATATCAATTTGTTTTAAAGAATAATATTATTTTTAATAAAATATAAATTATTATATATTTACAAATTCATTATATAAATTATTAAAATTCAAAATTAAAAATATAAATTATAATTCTACTAAAAATTTGGGATATATCAATGTAAAAAAAGCATATAATAAAGATACAGCTCGTGGTATAAGATTTTCTAGTTAGGTAAAGCCAAAAAACTGATGTCCATTGGGGCACTAGTCAAAGGGTAGCAGTAACTTTTTTTTTTTTTTTTTTTGTTCCTTTTCTTTCCTTCTCTTTTTTTTTTTTTTTTTGGTTTTTTATTTTCTCAAAATAAAATGTTGTCTGTTTAGGTGAGAAAAATGGCAGAATGTTAATGATGGTATTGTCAGGCAGACCTCAGATAGGTGGAAGTGAAGAATATGGAATGATGGAAATTCCTGCACCAAGGAGAAAAAAGAATGATGCCATATGGGATATAGCCAATACTCCCAAAACCCCAAAAATTACTCCCTTTTTTATTTTTTTTTATTTTATTTTTTCTTCTTCATTTATTGCACCTTGGAATCTGATTTCTGAAAATTCTTGCAGCAGAATAGTACAAAAAGATCTCTATTCATTTACGTAAGGTGTGTTTGGAATACTATGGGAGCCAAAATTACTCGCATTTATTTTTCAAAATTATTCCTCTCACCATTTACACTATTTCTATTATGTTTGAAAACACATATAATTTGATACCTCATATATTCTCATATAAATATATTTTAACAGTAAGCTAATAAAATTACTTTTTATCATTATTTTTTATTTTTATTTTTATAAATCTATTTTATCAATAATATCACATACTCATATATATTAATATCTATTTTATTAATCACATGAACACATTCTCTCTCACCATTAACTTTAATATACATTATATTTGAATACAATAAAAGAAAAAAAAATCAAAATATATATTACATTCTATCATATTATATTTAAATATGTGCTTTTAAAAAAACTATTAATATCATAATTTATTTTTTTAATCAAACAAAATTTTAAATATTCACTTATTTTTATTACAAAAAGGTTAAAACTCAAACTTTAATGTGTTTCAAACGGACCCTAACATTTTGCATTGTTTGGGCGTTTCTCTCCCAAAATTAAAATGAAAATTTATTTTAATTTTGAAAGTTTTTACCAAGAAAATAATAATAACCGGGGAAAAAAGGGAGGCGGTGGTGAATGGTGGCTTCGAGGACGCCGGTCCACTTTGGCGTGTGCATGCAGATGCAAAACGTAATGAGCTTTCTCAACTTGCCTCTAGAAGTCAGCTTTGTTTGCTCTCCTAAAAACCCTTCTATTCTTATTTATTTTTACAATTAAAAAAATAACAATTTGAATCGTATGTTTATTTTTGAAAATGAAAAATTTTTACTTGAAATAAAAAAATAATTTTATTTTAAAAATGAGATGATATTTGGATATGTCAAAAATTTTTATTTTTTAAAACAAAAAGTTGTTTGAATTAAAAGAAACGGTGTTGAGAATACTGTATTGGATGAAGATTCTAAAAAGATACTTTATAAAGTAATTTTGAAAATAAAATAGATTTCTTTTTTCAAAATGAGAAGGAGATGAAAAAATAGGGAAAAAACACTTTTATTATTTTTTTAAAAAAAAAAATCCATTTTCGAAAATGGACATGCAAAATAAACAAGAGATAAGAAATTCGTACTATGAAATCATGTGTAAAATTACCTATACACCATGCCTACTGCCATGTTTTATTATTATTTTTTAATTATTCCATGTATCATTTTTGAAGCCCTATTATTAGGGGTGTTCATTGGTCGGTGACCGACAAATTTTGCCGGTTCAGTCATTGACTGACACCGTCAATTTCTAGAAAATAGAAACCGAACACCGCCCGATAAAGTGGGAAACCGATCAATCACCAATAGTTTCACAAAAAAACCTACAGTGTTGATTACGGGTGGTGTTCGGTTTCTATTTTAATGAATTTTCTTCTTTTGAATTTAGTCTCTAATTTATTAATATGAAAGATCATGCTTAAATATTGATTATAAAGGGTATTTTTGACATTTTAAATAATTTGACCCATTAAATGGATTTTTTATTAAATTCTTTTAAAAACACAAATGATACTTTTTTGGATTACCAAAAAATACAAGGGGAAAACTATGGATTTAAGAAAAACTAGAAGATAATCTTTGGAGTTTATCTCATTTTTAAAGCTCTATTATGCACGTACGTTGCTCTCTTGGTTTAGTTTTGAAAAAGAAGGACGATTTATGTAGAGTGAGGAGGCTAACAATAGCATCACACCGTGAACGACATCTTGCATAGGGAGGAAATCCGCGGTGAGATTGTTGTCGATACCATGGGTTACATGATCGATAATGAAAGTTGTTATAAGTGTCATTCGTGCATTTATTTAAATTAAGAATCGGAATCAATATTTATAAGTTTATTATAATATAGCTCTTAACGATTGTGTTTTCAAATGTGAACAAATTATGACAATAATAAGACTACAAAATAATAATATATGTTGCATTATTAATTGTTTAGAAAATTAAAATAGACTGTAAAAACTTTAATTCAAAAATAAGTGAAATAAAAAAACAAATTTCCAAAATTGATACAAATAAAATCCTTATTAATTACAAAGGGACAGATTAGTAGATGGTGTTGCTACAATTGGTGGCGAATTCAGCTTTGGGGAAAAACATATTTACTTATATGTATACTGGAAGGTTACCATTTTGAGAATACAATACTTATTAATGAGCTTCTGATATATGAGGATATTTATATATCTTTTCATATATGAAAATATGAAATTCAGACTCACGTGATAAATCACAGGCCGCTCAATGACTATAGAAGATGCTTACGGGATCGGGTGTGACACTAAATTAATCCTGGTTTTAAATCCATAACCGAGGAACTCACAAACCCATTACAAATGTGGAATGTGGAGTGCGGCTTTTATATTTTGCATTACATGTGCGACATAATAAATGGCAGAGTTCAAATGCTTCAAATTATGAAGTCCAGTATATAATCGCCCTGGAATCGTAATTTTATACTGGTATATGTAGAACAAGACACTAATTCATTAGTAAAGTGAAAAAAAAAAAATCCATATCCAGTCGTAAGGATCAAAGAAGAAAATAAGAAGGACAATAATAAACAATCTATGTTGCGTTTGCTTAAGCGTCATCATCGGAATGTGAGTGAATAGATTTAGAATAAATATGATTCGGAGTTCGAATAAATTATTTACTTGACTCTAAGATCCGAAATCAGAATCACTATAAATCCCATTCATTTGTTTATTTAAACATGGTATCGTATGATCATTTGTTGTAAATTTACTTGTATCTATAGCTCTTCATAATCAGGTTTTTACAAGTTAAAAATTGATTAGTTTGCAAATTTAATATCATAATAAAACTAACTATAATATTAAGACAATAAACGATGAGTTCTAATTAAAAAAAAAGGGAAAAAATAGAAAAACGTAAATAAAAATAGGGAAAATAAAAAATAAAAGTGTAAAAGATGGATACTTATTATTTATATACCAATCCATTTTTTATTTATTATAACAAAAAATAAATATATAAATTGATAAATTAAATGATTAATATATGTTGTTACTATTGTTTTTCATTTTATTTTTATTTTGTTACTATACAAGATAGCAATTTTATTTCAATGTCATGATTCCAAGTCACAATTCAAATGGGACTTGAGATTGTCAATATCATTTGATTCTTTAATTCCAAATTGACATATTTATGGAACAAAATGAGCAAGTAAATAAATAATTGACTCTCATTCCCCACTTTCATTTCTCAATCATGACAAGTAAACATTTCAATGTATAAAAGAACTAAAAGAGTCGAAATGTAAAAGGATCTACTACTTTAATGGTTAGTTTACCAATTCTTCCAAAAACTTTAGGTATTAGAAGGTGGACTAACAATAGTTTTATATTTTAACACTTCCCCTCATGTGAATGCAAGATAATGGACAAACGTGCGGACAAATATTAATTTTGAAAGATTAACACAAATATTTAAGAAGTCCAAAATATATTAAAGGCCAACATGCGATCATATTAATAAAGGGGTTAAATATGTTAGTGTATCATTTTATCTCAAAAGCTTAAACTATTAAAAGTTAGGCTAACAATAGACAATGGGCAAATGTGCGGACAAATATTAATTTGAAAGTCCAACATAAATTATAAGAAGTCCGAAACATATTAAAGGCCCAACACACAATGGAAATAAATAGGTTATAAAAGTGTAATTGTAGGAGTTTGAATTTATGATCTTTCGCTCTGATTAACCATGTTAGTATACTAATCAAAACTTTTAGGATGGATTGATAAACTAATATTAATAAATAATTAAAACACCTCCCAATTTGGTTTTATTTACCAAATTTAAAACCCTCCACTTCGAGCACGAAGAGACGAAGGGGTTTTTTTTTTCGTAGTAGTTTCTCGTATTAAGCTCTATCAATTTACTTCAAAACCAGCAAATCATTGTCTCGATTTTTTTCCGAGCAATTCTATGACATCGAGTTTCTGTTGTTTAAGATAGAAGCAAGTAAATTTAGAACGCCACCGTTAACTTCTAGTGATATAAGATCAAGTCAGAAAATAAGACTCCTAAAAAAAAATTCTTTTGAATAGATTTGAAAACTTAGAATAAAGTTTAGGGTAGACATATATAAAATTTATGTTAATAAATTTATTACTAATTAGAAATATTTAAAAATAATTTTAACTTTAAAAACTCTTTTTAAAAAATAGATTCCCAAACACGTGTTGAAAAAGCCATTCGTTTTGTTTCTCTTCTTCTACCAACTAAAATAAAAACAAAAAAAAGAAAAAAAAATTAAAAACAAAAACTCTACCTGGGCACCTCCTCTCTCTCTCTCTTTTCCCCTCCCTCTCTTATTTCCTTTTTGGTGGTGTTAGGTTTACTATCTAGCACTTTTTCGTATGATTTATGCCCAACGATTTAGCTATATTCTTCAAATACTCAATGACTGAAGCAAGCATATCTTGGCGACACCACATTCTACACGTAAGATTGCTTTATAATGTTTTTGACAATATTAACTTTGCAAATTCTTTGCACTTTTGTCAAAAAGATGGTCATTTAGCTAGCTGTAATGTTTATGTTATTCCCATAATATTTTCCTCTTTACACTTCAACAAAGAGCTCACCTAATTTTTAAAAGTAAAATACTGAAAGAGACACATTTTATATGTACACACACACACCACACACACACACACACACACTGGAATCTAGGCATGACAAATATATAATTTTCTCTAGCTAACAATATATAACCCATATCTTCTCCAGCTACTTTTGTACAAATCATTCTTTATTCATACATTATAAATTATAGTTAAAACACACCTTTCCCTGTTATAGAAATAATTAATTATAATTTTGACCATGACTTTGTGATTTTGTTTTGACAAAGTGCAACAATATCCGGGCAATATTCAATAAGTACCTAACCTCATAAATTATTTACAAAATGTTATCAATCAAACGACATTATATATGTACACGTTTATTATATATATATATATATATATTTGATTTGTACATCATGACTCTAATTGATTGGAGCAATCTAACTAAAAAAATAATAGTTATAGCAACGATCTTATCATCATAGTAATAGAAAGATGGCAATGAGGGAAGAATTGTACTTTTTGTCTTTTTCACTTTTTTTTAAAATAAATATTTTGGGCACGAAAATCATAAAGAATTAGGGAATAAGGAATAAAAATAGAAGTTTGACAAAATACATTGACGTAAATCAGGTCATTATTCAAGTGGTATCTTGGGAATGAACAATGATTAATTGAAAAAGCTATAGGGGGATTCCCACTAGCTTGACTTCTGAACATCAAGGCAACTAATTAGGTATAAACTTTTGAATTATTTGTCCACAATTCTAGGTAGACTTTTGATTTAATTGATTTTTCCGTCTTGCCTTTTAGGCCATTCTTTTTTCGCTGAACCTTTTTATGCCATTCTTTTTGCGTTCATATTATTATATATGCCTGATTTAGGAAAAGAAAAGAAAAGAAAAGAAAATTTATATGCCTCCAAATGTAAAAAGGACCAAAAACTCAAATTCTTTTTTCTCTATGCATATATATATACATATATATATATATATATATGATTAACAAGTCCTATTCAAATATTCTTTCAGCAAAGAGAAAAGGAAAGGAAAAAACTAAAAGAAAAGTCCTACAAAATCAAATATTAGACAAAGAAAGAAGAAAAGAGTACCAAATAAATGTCCCAAATGACAATTATCCAAAAAAAAAAAAAAAAGCCCCCAATCCCCTGGATCATATTAATAGTATTCGCTAACCTAATATCAAGATTAATCACAAGCTTAATTTGACTTAAAATGAGCTAATCATAAGGATTTTATTGTGCTTTTTCTAAAGCCTTCATATCAATTAAAATAGTGAATAATTTTATATTTGATTATATAAAATTAAATATATCATAATGATAATTGTATATTTAATTATATCAGAAAATATAAATTTAAATTTTCCTGTATTACGTTAAAATATATATATGTATTAGGGCAAAAAGACTAATTAATGCATGCCATGTGCGTTACATATAAAATGACATGTGGAAAGCATATATAGGCACCGGCCCTTTTGCAGCATTTAATGCTAAATAATAGTTACTAAATTCAATGAAATTGTAATCATGTATAATTATTTTTAAAGTGCGTTCTTAACTGCTCTTTTTTTTTTTTTTTTGGTTAGTTGGTTTTTGACACGCTAGTATTTTCTTTTTTCTTAATTGTCTAATTTTCTTTTCTTTTAAAAATCGCTGTGGGCACTTGGCCTAGATAGACGTACTAGTGAGTGCTAACCTAATTGAGTAATACTAATTTTTTCTAATGTTAAAAAAGGGGCAGATAACTATTAGTCATAGCAATGCAAATGCAAAACTACCGTTAAAAAAAAAAAAAAACTAGCAAATGCAAAATTAGAAAAGATGGAAAAAGAAAAAAAATAAAAGAACAATTTTTATAAGTAAAAAAAAAAAAAAAATTGCAGTCCAATCTTTGAGCTGGTTTGCAATTAAAACACATGCAAAAAACATGGCTTTCATAATATGCTCGTATTGCTGTCAGGAACGAATTTACATTTGGGCCGGGGGCACATGCCCCCCTCAATTATTTAAAATTTAAATTATATCCTTTTTTTCTTAAAATTTTATAATTTATCCTCATTCAAAAGTATTTTCCCCCTCCAAATGTGCCCCTATAATATTTAATTTATTCTTATATTCAATTTTTTATCCGATAAAATTATTAATTTTAAAAATATTCTCCTTACATGTATTCTTACTAAGAAAATTTTGAATAAATTGGAGACTGCCGTCGTTTTATTCTCATCACTTTTTTTAAAGTCTAGTCAACTATATTCATAAAGACTAATTTTATTTCTTTGGAATATTATTAAACAGCAGCTAGCTAGCCAGCGTTGCTCTAAATAATTTGCTGGCCCCCAAGTCAAGTAATCATATTCTAGCCTTTTTGGACGTCATTGCTTTCTCTGTGTACATATATTTGTGTGTGTACATATATATATATATATATATATTGTATCATGCCCAATAAATTTGAAAAGGTTCAGAACTACGTGAGAATTCTTTGAAACTAGTTTTGACATTTCTCTGTGATATGTGATTCTGCATACATCCACATCTGTGCATACCGACAGTTCTTAGTTTGGTTTTTCTAGCTAATTATAGTGCAAGAACGAGGAAACAGTTGTGTGTGTGTGTGTATATAAACAGCTACATAACACTGGCCAAGCTGAGAGTATAAGATTGGGACGATGCTTATAGGGTTATAGGTGTACATATGTATTTGTGTAGGTTTGAAGTCAATAATAGCAGTTATTGGATATTGTGACATTTGCCTGTGGAATAATACACACAATATATATATATATATACACACACATTATATATACATATATAGGGAATGATTGAAGGAATTGGGGCCCACGTTATATTACCTTGATAATTGGAATTTGGTGGTTTGAATTTTGCAGATGAGATCAAAAGATTAATGTTAATATTTGTGTTGTTTTGTTTCGAGTTTCCTTTTCACACACGCACGGTTGTGGTTCAAGCTGTCTGGTGGGCCGTTCTTGCACGTAACCCTGCATGCAAGGAATTGGCTGATTTAGACAGATACTGAATTATTAAAAGCTTAATTTAGCAAACACGTTTAATGAAGTTGCTTGTATGACTTAAATACTAGCCACACGCACATGTATATACATTTGTAAACGTGTATAATGTCCTTGTTTAACCAAAACAGAAAAACTTTAAAACATACATGCATTGAATACAAATTTGTATTTTAATTGAGTCTGGTTTTTCTGGAACTCATAGTATATAACGCCCAAAAACCATGTATCAAACAGTTAGACAGCCAAAAACAAAGACAGGAAATTAACTTGGAAACGAGTACTAATTCTTGCTGCCAACTTTAGATCTTCTGGTGTTTGTTTTTCTTATCGGTAGGATTCAATTCTTTTATCTCCTTATTTGTGCTCCATTATGTCCTTTGAATAATATCATAGCTATTAAATTATCATTTTAATTATACTATCATACCATATCAATTAAAAAGTTATATTAATCAAATACGTATCATAATATTATTAGAAAGGCATTAAGAAAACATAAATAAGGAACATTGCACATAATTGTTTTCATTATATATTATACATAAAAAAGGGAGAAATCGTAACGCATTGGTCGTTTTTTTAAAAAGAAATATCTACATTAAATATAAGATTTAAAATATTTGAAGTAAATAAATTTATGGTAAATAAATTTTTTACAAAATATATATATATATATATATATGTGAGATTTATCGTTAATAGGCTACGTAAATAAATTCTTTACCGTAAACATGATATTTAAAATAATCTTAATAATATGTTATCGACCTCTTTAAAGTTTTGAAAAAAAAAAAAAAAAACCTATTTAATCGTTTGTCCAAAGGCAATTAAAAAGGGAAATGGTAGTAAATACAATTTTTACAAAAATAATTGAAATAAATAATAAGGTTTGAAAAGTACATGAAGTAAACAGCAAATTAATCAGTTAAATAAAATATTTATTAGGTAAATCACAGGATTTACAACACGTCAAATAATCAATTACCTAATAAATATGTTGTAAATAAATAATTTACTTGGTTTACTCCAAATATTTAATAATCTATTATTTATTTCAATTATTTTCTGAATACTAAAACTACTCTTAACTTTTCTCTCCCAGGATCAGTCGATGTTAGAAATAGATATTCAGTCCATTTTTGGGCTTACAGTCCATTGCAGCATGGGCCTTAGCCAGTCAACTCTTTGATGGAATGCCACAAACCAACGTCTTTAATTAATTTTTTGATTTCTTCTGAATTAAAACACATTTCCATGCCTTTGATTGACTTTGTTGAGTTTTTTACCCTTTTGATTATTAATATATATATATTTTTTCACCATCACTCTTCCACGTGATATAAAAGTACATATTATTCTTAAACCAGTGACTTACGATTTAACCAATTAAACATGCTTACTTTTAGGTATACTACTAGTTTACTCTTGATTAAACTAATGATTTACTTTGGATTGAATTTGTAATTCACTTTCGACCAATAAAAAACCTATTCTCTGAAAGAAGAAGAAGAAGGGGAACAGAAAAAAAAAAAAAAAAAAAAAACCCTTAAATTAAAACAAAATACAAGACCAAATATCAAATTACGCACTAAATCACTCCCCCAAAGCCTGAATGGCTATTTTCCTACCATCGGTGATTGTTGTGGTGAAGATCGGCTGATTTGGGGGTCTCACAAAGGTGTGGAGAACAATGTCTATGATGTCTATTGTAACGTGGATATGTCTCGTCGTGGACGATCATCAGAATAGAGATCTCTCGCAATGTAGATTGTTGTTGGCGGAAGTTGTGGCATTGGAGATCTTTTGGTGGTGGAGAGCGTTGCTCATCGCTGTGGAGAACGAACATGATGGCGATGTCACGGTGCATGGCGGTGACACAAGTGTGGGGTGCACATGCGGCCATTTGGTGATTTGCGGGCAAGGCAGTTTGTTTTGTAAACGGCAGTTTAGGAAAACCCAAAACTGGGACCGTTTGTTTTACATGGCGGGTGGGATGGTTTGACGGCAGTCGGTCTATGGGTGGTTTGAGCCTTATTAGAAAAACCATTAATATATTAAACTAAATGTTTTAAATGTAATTTTATTATTTTATTTTAGTATGTTTAGTTTAATTAGCTTACCAACATTTTAAGTTGGAATATATATATATATATATATATATATATATATCAAACACCATGCATGTTTAAGAGAATCCCACACAAATGTAACAGCAAACACCGTAATGCATAACAGGTGGGGAGGGGGCAAAAAAATTGAAACCGGGACTGCCATTGTGGCTGGGTGGGCAGTTTAAATTTTTCAATATGTTGAGTTGACGACATGGCACAAAGATGATGCCGTGACGGGATGGGGCGGTTTGGCAATTTGGATGGGCACAGCGGCTTGACAGTTTTTTTTTTTTTGCACCCCAGTTGGATGAAGAGAGAGATAAAGTTGGAGATAATAGAGAAAAATTGAGAAGAAAAAGGAGATGAAAAATTAGGCCTGACTTTAATTATTATTATTTCTAAATTATTTTGCTTACCAATTCCACAAAATGGTGTTTCTCCATTCACCCCTGCATATTCCATGAGGGAAAAAAAAAAAAAAAAACATATTTGTATGACATGACATTTAGCATTCACCAAGATATCAATCGATAATCACCATTACCGGTACCTATCTTGTACTTATAGGTAACTACCGTTGTCGGTGGCGGGTGACTACATTACCAATGAGCCGCTACGAGTTCTTCCTACATCAACCGTTGCAGGCTGTTGATTCACCACCGAATCTCTCGGGCAAAGCAGTGTTCCTTTGTCCAGATCGATCATTGCTGACTGGTGTACTCCAGAGTCTCGATGAGATCAACTAATTTCTCTGTAATTAGCGTTTTTTCTTCTTTAATGTTGTTTTCAGATTTTAGAATTTGTGGTTTGAAAGCTATGATAATTTTTTAAACACCAGTATATTTGTTAGCTAGTTAGTAAACTAGTTTATTTGTACTACTGAGTGGTGTTTTGGCTTTTATTCCTAAATTCAAAGATTTTACAAGCAGCTTGAAAGATAAAAATTCACTTCTGAAATATTGTTTGAACACCAATGATAACAGGGAATTTTATTCCAATTGTGTCCAAAACAGAACCATGAAAAAGATCAGGATGGAAACATCCAAGAGTTTGGTAGATGTCTCTTGTAAAACAGTTCCAATTTAATGCCGCTAAACAGCATTGAAGCATTCACATCTCGTAAATCAGAAGCATTCCTGCAAAAGGGTAACGGGAGTCGGTAGGAATGCGTGAAAAAGAGCAGTCAAAAAGCCACAGAAACGGTAACAGGAGTTGTAGGAATGAGTGAAAAAGAGCAGTTAAAAAGCCACCATATTGAAGCATAGAGGAATTGAAATGCAAGAAATAAACGGCCATATGAGGTCGTTTGGTGGAGACAACGCTTAAATTGACGACCACAGCAAGTAAAAGTATTCTCGTCTTCCTAAGCAAAATCCTTAATCAGGATGGGTCTTTTATCAAGTGACGGTTCGTTGGAGCATGACATTCGACTTTCTAATTACCACCACTAGTACTTGATTAAAAAAACATAAAACCATGCTTTTTGACGGTAAATAGGATCAACTTCAATTAATTGGAAGGAGAGTCAAAAAAGAGAACCAGAGGAAAAGAAGAACCAAAAGGAATGAAGAAAAGTACAACACATACAGATTCAAATTGCTAAACAAGATCTCTCCTTAAAATAAGAGTTGACACCATGAAGAACCCGCACAATACAAAACGAAAGTCCCTGTTTTGACATCAATCCTTGAAAATACTAATGATTTATTTCGAACCAAATAACCTCACGAACAGCCATGAATCTGCATCTCTCAGATATCAGAGATCCATTACAATAACCCAGGATGTAAAATCTCTAGACAAACAAAGGAGCTTCAAAGGAATGAGCAACAAAATGATACTTAATTTAGCAGTAGATATCATAATTCTCAAAGCCACTGTGGTGTAAGGACAATGCAATATTCAGTATTCACCATATTGGAGGATAATACAAGTTAATCTTCCATGACCTACCATGCAAAAACGTAAGTAGGTATATTCGTACTAAATCTCTCCTATCCAATTATTTACATACTATAATATTTTCATCCACTTAAACATGTTTCCTCATATATTTAATACGATATTTCATTTGAATTTCGAGCCCCAAGTTACAGCTACTTACAGCACAGTAACATATGAAACCCGATGCACCTAAACTTTCAACATATTCACGTCATTGGCACATAAGAACTTCAAAATCAGAAAGGGTGCATTAAGCCAAGTCTTTTTCTCTCAACCTAACTTAAAGATGGTCCTTTCATCTTCATCATCAACTTTTTGGTGTGGTGCACATAGCACACATATCTAAATATTTTTTTTTGATAAGAAAAGCCACCTTTTATATTGATAATTAAATCAAAATATAAGGAAAAGAGGATGAGAGATCCTCAGAAGAAGAAAAACAAGAGCATATATCTGTCTAGCCAAACATATCTTATCTATCTATCTATCTACCAATAACATCCATCCAATTTAAAATAATTAGAGAGAAGGGCATCTCCTTAAATGCCTTATAGCACTTAGCTTTTTCAAAAATGTCTGTTACCTACATCTCCTTTTCCTCAAAGATTCTAGAATTTCTTTCCATCCAAATTACCCACAATAAAGACAACACCATGCACCTTCATAAAACCTTTGCCATTTTATTACTTCCAAACCCTACCATATCCTCCAACATCAAAGCTGTAAAGTGTGCAGGAAACACCCTGAGAATCCCAGCTTTAATAATTTCTGCCAAAGAACAGTAGCCACTTCACAGTGAAACATCAAATGGTCTAATGATTCAGATTCCTTTTTGCACAGAATACCATGATGGGAACAACGCCACTTGGGGATTTCTCCTTTGAATAAAATCACTAGTGTATATCTTACCGTGAAAGACCAGCCAAGCAAATACTTTAAATCTGTAGGGACGGAAGATTTCCAAATAAAATTGAAGGTTTGAAAAATTTGGAGTGACAGCATCATCAACTAAGGAATCAAAGAAGGATTTGCATGAAAAGCTGGAAGAATCAGACACCCAAACTCTACTATCTGGAATAGAGGAGTTTGGTGAGAAGGATTCATCACTTGAAGTAACGATGGTAGTTCGTCCTTCTCCCTATCATTAAGGCCTCTCCTAAAATCAAAACTCCAATTTAGGATGCTGCTGTTGTCCCTTGGGACAACATCAACAATAAACGCATTAGGGCTGGCGGTAAGACGAAACGATATAGGAAAGTTCAAATCAAAAGGTAATCTCCACACCACCTATCTTTCCAAAACCGAACTCTATTCCCCATGCCCACATTTGAGTCCCATCTATTTCGCTTGCAGCCCATACTTACTTTTAATAATTCTTGCCTATCAAGCTTGTTGTTCCAAAGGAGATCTCCACAACCACTTAACCGGTAAAGCTTTCTTTTTTTCCTTTCAAATTCCCCAAACCCAGACCCCCTTTTCTCTTACTTTTCACTATTGCGCCCCAGCCCACCAAACTCTTTACTTTCCCTCCATCATCTTTATCCCATAGAAAAGATCTCATCATTTTCTCCGAGATTTCCACAACAAAACCTGGCAATTTGAAAATGGACATGTGGTAAATTGGCATCAATTGACCCAAATACTTAAGAGGCCACTCACACCTCCACTCCAAAGCTAGATCTCCAACCATTGCTCCACCTACATTTGTGCCCGCAATGGCACTTTTTCCCATGTTAATCTTCAAACCTGAGCACCCTGTGAAAAATTTCAAGATACAATTAAGATTTCTCAAGTTCTCATTATTTGCCTCCAACAAGAACAATGTATCATCCGCATGAAGATGCGAAACACACACCTCCTCTCTCCCAATTTTAACACCCTCCACTACACCTACATCCACAGCTTTATCCATGAGTCTCCCGAGCACATCAACAACCAAGGTGAATGAGAAAGGAGAAAGAGGATCTCCTTGTCTTAACCCCTGTGATGCTTCAAACCTCCCTCTCCGATTGCCGTTAATCATAACCGAAAAATTTAAATATGACTGGTGAAACCATTGTATATCAATTTGGTTCTGAAGTTTATACGATTAACACAAACGTTTTTCATCTTTTTACTAACACTGCAACATCTAAAACTAAAAAACAGGTGAATCAGACCATGGTAAAAGGCCCC
This sequence comes from Ficus hispida, assembly GCA_025413025.1. Lineage (NCBI taxonomy): Eukaryota > Viridiplantae > Streptophyta > Magnoliopsida > Rosales > Moraceae > Ficus > Ficus hispida. Next base: position 13,544,859 of record CM046371.1, on the reverse strand, counting down.
TTCAATACTTCACACTATTCATCCAAAGTGTTGTGTTTTAACTCTTAAGTACTCTATCTTTCACTTATGTTCTAATGCACTTTATTTTACCTAAATTATAAAGTATTACAATTAACGTGCATTTTATTTGCATCTTTAGAAGCCAAACAGCTACCTCAAACTATACCTCCAAAACCAACCAGTTAGAAAAAGCCTAAGAGAAAAATTCAAGGATTCTAATTTCATAGCATGTTTAACTAATAACAATTACGACACTTCCAGCTTTATAGATATCCCATGAGCAAATAGCACAAGACATGCAATCCTCCTTTCATCCATCCTGCTGTAAGATATGAATACGTAAATCTTGCATTGCATAATATACGAATACCATTTTCCTGAAATATATGCAAATTGGTCTAATAAATTTGGAAAAATCTGGTCACTTTCCTCATTAAATAAAATTCCTAAGGTATTTAAAAAGATGGAAAACAAACAAAAAGGTTTAAATCTCAGAGAGTTGCCGTACATAATCTACTTAAATAAGACTCCAAAAATCTTTACAACCACCATTCTGAGCATTTGTTGGTCAGCTTCTAACGAAAAAAAAGGGGACGAAATTTGGGAGGAACACTGCTAAATCCAAAAATAGAAGAAGCATATAAAAGCATAAACAATCTGTTATCAGCAGGTACCAAGCAACATAAACATAAAGAAACTTGATGTTTTTGGGAACAGGCTCCTTTGAACATCAAAGAATATCACTTGAAGATAACCTCCTATGGATGTGTGCTTCTTGAAGAAATTGAAACACTGACTCTATTAGAGACAAACCACTTATCAAAGTGTAACAAGGAGATAAATAGGCCTATCTTTGTATATCTATAAATGCTAATAAGAACTACCCTAAGCCACAGAAAACAGATATCCCAGGTACACTATTTCAAAACCTGAATCAGACCAAATGATAGCAAGAAATTCAAAGAAAGTCACAATTTCAAGTGGTAGAGCCAAATTCCTAGATCCTCTTAAAAGATGATAGGACAGACAGACAGACAAAACCAAAAGTAGTTGCTATTTCCAACTTCTAAGTGAGAGAAACTACTAGCCAAAGCCAAACTAGAAGTCTGCAGTTTGTATTTTGCTCATTGGTGTTGAGACAACAACAACAATAGACCTTGCTCACAATATAATACAGGAATCCTTCACAAGGAGGTGAAAGGCTTTCGTTTAGAAATTAGAATTATCCGAAATTTACACTCATCGTTGTTAACAATAACCCAAAAATGACCAAAAAACTAAAACCCAATTCATAGAAAGGTAAAAGCTTATCATATAGAATTTAGAATGATCCAACAGACTCTTTAGTGTTCAGAAAGCAGCTAAAGATGTTCTCCAAAACTAACCCTCAACGTTGTTAAACACTACCCCGAAAAATGACCACCCAATTCATCGAAAAGTGAAATATTTTCATACAGAAATTAGATCCAACAGAGCCTTAGAATTTACAAAGTAGCCAAACATGTTCATAGCCAAAAAACGACCAAAGAACCAAAACCCAATTCGCAGCCAACAAGGTCATGAAAAACAAATTCAACGCCCTTATTTTTTCAAAACTATTAAACGAAATGCACAAATAACCAATCAACCAAGAGCTCCAGATTACCAAACTCGCTGAAAAGCCACTAACTAAAAACCCCCCAAACAAAAAATCAAAAACGAAACCAATATAGGTGAATAGCGCAGAAACCCTTGATTTTAACATACAATTCCTAATTAGCAGAAAATCCAGATTCATAAAACTCAAAACTTTCAATAAAATACCGTTTTATAATCAAAATCCCCAAAAATAACAGAAATTTGGCAATAGCCTACCGATAAACAGCCATATATCCTATGGAATCAAACCCTAAATTGATTAAAATTAATCGGGATTAAGAAGGAAGTAGAAGCGAACCGGGATGATAAATGGGCTAAGCATTAGCGGTTTTGGGGATGAGAGGAATGGGGTGAGACTGGGGCTGCTTCAATTGAGCCTCTTTTTCGCGGATCTTCTGCATCTGAAGCATCCGCTCCATGACGAGCTCGTACTCGCACTTCTCGTAGGAGTGACGCTCGTTCTCGCACTTCCATGGCAGGAAGAACTCGGCCTGCCGGCACTTGTTCAGAGGGATCAGAAGGTGGGCGCACTGGTCTCTGTAACCCAGCGGAACCCTCGCCTCCACCATCTCCTCCTGCGTCGCTATCATCTTCTTCGACGATCCTTCCACTTCCATGGCTTAGGCTTCGTCTCTCTCTCTCTCTCTCTCTGTGCCAATGGCGATTCGATTGATTTGCTTTTCGGGCTTTCTCTCGTCTCTGTTTTCTTTCTCGTCCGCAGTCGCTCGCTGGCTTGGCTCGGCTTTGTGGCACTTAAGAGGGCCGTTTGTGCGTTTCTTGAACTTCTACAAATCCCCATGCTTTAGTGGTCATTTTATAACCAAAAAGAAAAAAAGAAAAAAAAATTGATTTAACGTTTTGTTTCTAATTTTGATTTAACCCATTAAAAAAATTACAAGGGCGATTTCAAGGAGTGGTCGGATATAAGATTATTTGATTTAATCTACAATGCTATTTAATGTAATCTTTAAAGTTATTTTATTTGATTGAGTTATTTAATTTGATATGGTGATGTATGATCTACGCATATATTTCATCTTATCGTCCATGCCATAGTTAGTCTAATATGTTTTCTCATCTTATCTCCATGAGTGTTTTATGTGACCTAATAGCGCGCTACTTTATTACTTTATATTACCTATGGAGTCTATTTGACTTACAAAGCTACTTCATATGAACTTTGAATGGAGTGTGAAAGTATGAATATAATAAGATTAAAAAGAGACCATGGATAAAATTTTTTAGAGTCCATTGGTTTTTCGTAATACCGGAAAATATAATATCTACAAATATGTTATTTCGTTTACAAATTTATAAAAATAGGCATCAAAGATTCAAAGTTTTCTAAATGATCTTAAAAATACTAAAAACAATGGAATAAAAGATGAAACTCTATATTTTAGAAGAACAAAATTTAGTCAAAACTTCTCATCTTACATATGACATGTTACAAGGCTGTTTATAATCCTCCAATCCAGCCCTCATTCGTGATTTGACTTAACAAAAAAAAAAAAAAATCTCAAACTTCTAAACACCCCCAACATAAAATACAACAAATATTAAAACCAAAATATTATTGAAACAAACCCTCCAATAAACACAAACTCTTAACTTAAAAAAATCCTATCCCCCAAATTAATATATATATATATATATACATATATATTTATTAATGGATAACATATATATGTAAGCCAAGTAAAAAGACCGTTGCGTTCTTGATTAAAAAAAAAAAACATGAAAAAGAAAGATAGAAAGATCATGTTACAATATGAACAAAAAAGAAAAAAGAAAGAAAAAGAAAAGAGAAAAAAAAAAAAGAAAAAAAGAAAAAGGAGAAGTATGAGAGAAAAAGAGAGAAGGAAGTTACATGACAAAAGAAACAGAACAGGGCAGAGGGACAAGAGAACAAAAAATTCATTACCAGAAAGAAATGTCATGCACACAGTGATAAGGCTACATAGTAAATTTGTGAAATGTTTAATTGTCAATGAAGAATATAGGTGATCTCCTCAACCAAGGAAGGAAAGGGGGGCAAAAAAAAAAAAAAAAAAAAAAAGGAAGAAAGAAACCAAGAATAATTGTTCAAAAAGCTGGAGATGGTAAGAAAACACACAAAATCCCAGCTCTACAGAGAATAAAATGCACAACTGTGGACGATCTGGGAAACAAAGAAATTAAACCGATCCAAGAGTCGTTCGAATCCCCGATTTGATGTAAGGATGCTTGAGTGCTTGTTCAACAGTGATCCTTGTGCTCGGATTCGGATTCAACATCCTCTGCAAATTAAAAAAAAATAATAATAAAATTTAGTTGCTTACTTAAGCAATGATATAACTGGTAAAATTACAAGTTGATTAAGAACCAAACTTACAGAAAGAAGATCAATCCCAGATGGCCTAAAATCAGGAATGAGTTTTTCAAGGTTTCGAGTAAGCCTCTCGGAGAAGTCCCTTTCAGTAAAACTGGAGGGCGAAGAAAGATTCAACATCTTTGCCCCAAGATCTTCAGAAGCTGCCCGCCTATTCTTTCCATGTGGTTCAGCAGTCGTGGTGTAACAATCAAAGTTACCCATGAGCCTGTATACACATTATTTATGTTTTATATGTATAGTGATTCAAAATTGTTACATGTCACATGAACCAGTAAAAATCAAACTACCCCGGTTTGGGTTTCGATTAAGCTTTCGATTAAGCGTCAAAAAGTGATGTGTTAAACCTGGAAATGCTGATTATTTCATGATACTTGGTTGGAGCTTCGAAGAGTGGTTTTCTGGTCAGCATTTCAGCAAATATGCACCCAACAGAAAACATATCGGAAGCTGGACTTATTGCCACCGACGAGTCGTAGAGAAGTTCAGGTGCCATGTAAGAAGGAGTTGTCACCTGCATCAAAAAATAAAAAATAAAAAATAAAAAATAAAAAATTTACAAACAAAGATACAAGAAAAAAAAATTGAACCATGGAAATATAATTTGTTCCTAAACTTCATATATATATATATTTTAGCCTAGACCAAGATCTTGGTACTACTTATAGTATGTTCTTATGAATATAACAACTAAAATGCCGGGCTTTTGGTTCGCATAATACTCCGTTCAGTTTTTAAAGAAGACATTAAGGTACCGTTTAGACAATAATAGGTTCAAATTCACAATTCAAACTTTATTTTATAATGTCTCTTTTTTTTTTTTTTTTTTTTTTTTTATAAAAATTTGAATTGCCTATAAACCAATCGGGTCACATAAAAGTTAAAAAGAAAGATTGAAAAAGAAGAAAATTAATTACCACGTCAAGGTCCGTAAGCTTGACAGTGAGATTAGTGCAGTCGATTAGCACGTTCGTAGGGTTTAGATTTCCATGTGGAACGTTAATGGAATGGTAACAATAGAGGCCATGAAGTATTTGTTCAAATATATTCTGCAATTTCATTAGAGGTTCATCACATTTTCAGTAATTTGGTACATAAACTTATACCACATATGTCCACAGACACACACATATATGTATGTGTGTGAATATATATATATATATATATATATATGTGCATATAACGTACGTATACAAATAAGTTGTAACTTGAAATAGAATCTTACTCTTATGAACCTTCGGTCGGTGGCTCTGCTAGGGTTGTGTTCGATGAGCGATTTGAGATCCATGTCGGCATACTCGAGCATGAGTTGCACACGGTTCAATCTCTCGTCGTATGTTATATCAACCAACCTAATCCAGGGTGTGTAATAAAACCAAATTAAGAGTAATTCTATGTAGATTATCTTGAATGCAGAAATTTTTTTTTTTGAAAAGTATTGAATGTAACAGTTAATGCTAATGCTACATTGTTCTATTTTGTCCTTCAGTTTATAGTGCTATATTAAATGGTATACATATATATATACATATATATATATATATATGTATTCACATTTTGTCATAAATTTTAAGCTTTCAAACTTGTTAATTTTTCAAAAATTTTTAATAATTAAAAAAAATGAACAAATAAAAATTAATGAATATAACAACCAAAATCAAAATATGACATACGCTATATAGTTGGAATTGAATTTGGCTATATACCTGATGGCATATGTCAAATTTGATATTCAACATAACACTATCTTAAAAAATAGTTTTCTTATAACATAACACTATCTCAAAAAATACTTTTCTTACTTAGTATGAATTGTCAATTTTTTTCGCATATAAGTACTATTTAAAAAAAATTGGCCGACCAATATCCTTTCTTGCTATTATTATAACCGTTGGTTTAGACAAATATATAAGGGGGTGTTTTCCATAATATGTCAGAACTAATTAAAAAAAAATACAACAACAAAAAAGAAATAATTCAAGCCATTATTGTCTTTAATCAGTTTTACAACTGAAAATAACAAGTTATCTCATCAGACAGGAATCCCCTAGTACACATAAGTACACTAATTGAGAATTCCCTAGAAAAAAAAGTTTATAGATTGTATAAAAATATAAATACACACACACACACACAAAATCTTTTTGAGAGCTAATCTTCAAAAAAAAAAAAAATATATATATATATATATATATACATAGATAGATACTGAGTGAGAATTCCCTTGTATACACATATATATACACAAACATATTTACCAATATATATATATATATATCTTGAGAAACATATATATATATATATGTTTGTATATATAATATAATAAAGGGTGTGATCACCTGGAAACATTGTCATGGTCAATCTCTTTGAGAAGGGAGATTTTTCTCAAAGTCATGCATTGAAGTCCAAATTCATCATTTGATTGCATTCTCATCGTCTTCACAGCTACTATTTTCCCACTCTTCATCTCCCGATACTTGATAGGAGCTCTCTTCTCATCCTTTTTCCCTCCTTTTATTTCTTCTTCAATCCTTTCGTACTGCACAACATTTTTCATGACCTTCTCTTAATCAATATAAAACTTAATTACTTAGAAAATAAATAAATACCAAATACAATCGCGAACTATTCTTTTTAATTACCTTGTCCATTCTTTGGGTAATCGGAACTCAAATTTCCCTACAAGACAAACCACCCCAAAAAGAATCTCATTATAGATCATTAATTGAACAAATAATATATATATATATATATATATATTAATTAGCACATCCTTTTTCCATATATTATTAGGAAAAGTCCAGACCAGAAGGAAATTGTGAAGAGAGAATTAATAAAATGCCCGACAGGAAATTAATTACTTAAACGTTACTTCTTCATCTAGATATAACTGATTGTACACAGAAAAGAAAATGTGAAATTCTCAGGGGGAAAAAAAAACACAATAATAATAATGGAGGAAAAGGAAAATAACACACAAGATAAGCCAGCTAATTTATCTAGGCAGAATCTATATATGTTGAAGCAAAGAAAAGAAATATTCGTCAAGAATCTGTGTTTGGTTGCTGGGAAAATCATTGTCGCAAGAAAAGAAAAGAACGTAACTATGATTCGATGAGATTGGTGGAGGAGAGGCTGATATTTTCTCCGGAATAGAGAGTACGTAGAGATCAGAACACACCTGTGGAAACTGCTGATCTTCTTGAATTCTTGAAAATCAAATTCTGAATGAAAATCCAAGAAATTATGAGAGAGAGAAAGAGAAACAGATCGAGCAAAACCAGAGAAGCTAATCAACTACTAGAGAGATGGAAGTTAGTTCGTTTAAGTACGTTTGTTCTCCTTTGGCTGTTAATTTTATATATTTATTTAATATCTTATATGTATATATATACACACACATATGCAGACCCGTGTACTAATTAAAATCACTAAATTAAAAGCTCGATCCAAACAAGGAAAATATTCATATATACATAATACAGTTACAATCAATAAGTGGCCTCTTGGATATATAATATATATATATATATATATATATATATATAGATGAATGGCCTCTTGTATCTTCGTCAAAAGTGGATTAATAAAAAGGCGAAAAGGAATACTATTTAATCTTATATTATTTCTAACAATTAATATTTAACGTCCGAACAGGATTTTTGCAAGACCAAAGAATTGAGCGTACAAAGAAAAGAAAATGTAAGACGATCAGAAGTGTAGAAATAATTGTGAAAATAGAAAATAAACAATTGAGAAGCAAGAGAGAAAAAAAAAAACACGCACGTACACAAGAAAAGTTAACTAAGCCAGGCAGAACCTATGTTGAAGCAAAGAAAATTAAGAAATATTTATGAAGAAACGGTGTTAGGTTGCTGGGAAAATCGTGACAAAAGAAAATAAAAGCAATGAACTCACTTACGATATTCAGTGAAATTGGTGGAGGAGAGGTTGTTTTCTCAGGAAACAAACACCAAAAGAGACGATAAGTAAGGCACTAATCCGAGAAAATGTGGGTGTTAAACATGTCGAAAGAGAACACACCTGTGGAAACTGCTGATCTTCTTGAATTCTTGAAAATGAAATTCTGAACAACAAACCAAGAAACTATGAGGGAGAGAGAGAGAGAGAGAGAGCAAGGCTGAGAAGCTAAACTAGTAGTAGAGAGATGGAAATTAGTTCATTGAATTAATTAAGTAACGTTTTTCTTGTTTGGGTGTAAGTTTCATTTAATTGTAACTACCTATTTGTATCAGACTCAAATATTCAGTTGTACTCGAGATCAGCATACAAAATCACTAATTAAGCTTCCTTTTTCTAAGTTTCACAAGATAAGCGGCATCTGAAATGAGTAATTCGTTATGACTGTTAAACTAACTTCACAGCATTTATATATATATTAAAAAACTGACTAACTAACTAACTAACTAACTAACTTTACAATATTATTCTCGAGAGAAAAAAAAAATAATAATAATAAGAAGAGTACTAACTTACAATAATAACGTTGAAGGCAGCGTAGAACTCAGAACAATAATGAATTAATTTGTTGATGCCAAATACTTTCTGTACACCGCGTGTGGCTGCACACGGTGGCCAGACTTGTTCTCCGTCTGGAAGCTTGCAAAAAGAAAAGAGCTGAAAAGTCAAAGGGGACAGTAGTAGGGTGTCTGTCAACGACTATATAATGCTTAAGTCAGGAAACTGAGTAAGAAGGTTTAGAGATTGGCAGAGTAATGGTAGGTAAGAATGTTCGTACTTGGTGAGCTTAATGAACTCGATATTTGTAGTCGAGGTGTTGGACTAGATCATTATCTCACTTGCCTAGATGACTCAACGTGCCGAATAAGCATTGGACGGAAACTCTCTGCTCGGCGACGGATGATGAGGTGCTCGGCACTTGGCCAAAAGGATTGGGGAGCAAAGGGTATATAGACATGAATTTTACCCAGTGGCAAGCAACAAGGTGCTTGGCACACACCCTTTCACCATCCCTGCTTGACCAACCTGAATAGTGCCCAATAGGCCGATCACCACTCATAACATTGTTAACCGTGTTACAGTTAAGCCTTACACTAGCTACTCTAATTTGTCGTTTTATTGGTTGAATAGTGATTTATTGGCTTAGGTAGTTGGAAATAAGAAGAAATTAGGTAGCTAGATAGGTAGTTTTTGGACAGCTACATAAGAAAATAGCTGAACATTTTTTTAATACAGAAAAATGGTTGATGAGCATTATAATGTTGATTGACCCTTAAAAAAACAGTCATTTTTTCTAATTTAGTAAAACTTGAGACTTAATTAAATATATGCATAAGATAAGATCATTTTCTCACATGTCCCTTACAAATAATATTATCGTCGACCATGTAGCAGCTAGTTAGGGCCACAAGTACGAAACTCAGTTTTTGTTAGGGTAATTTTGCACTAATGCATCTTGAATTTTATTATATTTGATTTGATGTGTTCATTTGCAAAGTTAGATCAGGATCCCAAATTTGGCAATCCTTGACAATGCAGTCCAATTGATACATTCGTCAGTTACTAGACAGAAGTTGTGGGGGATAATATCCCTCGACTAATGACAATGCACCGCATGTTTCCCCATGCCCAAGGATGACATGGGTGTCACTGGACTCTCAAAGCGGCTGGCGGCATGCCTTTACACCGACGTTGTCTCACATTCCGTGCGAGCTAATGACTACTCAAGCACGGGGTGGGTTCGTCCTCGTCCACAGTCAAAGTGATTGACACACTTCACTTGAGGACAACGCACCGTCGCCTCAAGCTTTAGGTGAATATTGACAACAGCCATGCACTTGAGGTGTGCAACCACGCACCACCATGTTTCTTAGGCCTCAAGCTAAGGTATGAATGAGTACGGGGTAAGTGTTGAGAAAATAAAAGGTTTTTTATTATTAAACTTTATTTGTGGTAATAAGTGGCTTTTGGTTTTTGAGTAACCGGTTGTGGTTTAATGTGTAGTTATATGAGTTAATCTGAGAGTTTTAGAAGTTATGGGTATTTGATGACATTTATGGTTTTCAACCATTAGTATTCTATGGTTGTTTTTTGTAAGCCTATATAAAGGCATGCTTAGCTATATGAAATGACAATATATCATCTATACTTGTCCTACACGTTTTTTTTCTAACATATTGGTATGAGAGCTTCAAGATGGCCAACGGTGGAGGAAAGGGTCCGCTTCAACTACCGATGCTTACCAAGCTCAACTATGACAATTGGAGCATCAAGATGAAGGCGTTACTAGGAGCACAAGACGTATGGGAGATCGTGGAAAACGGTTTCCAAGAGGCGGAAGCTGGAGCCGATCAAGCGCAAAGAGACGCGTTAAAGGATACAAGAAAGAAGGACAAGAAGGCCCTCTATATCTTGTACCAATCGGTGGACGAAGACACGTTCGAGACCATCGCTAATGCCGAGACGTCAAAGGCGGCGTGGGACAAGCTCCAATCGACTCATAGAGGAGCCGATAGTGTGAAAAAGGTACGGTTGCAAACTTTACGTGGTGAGTTTGAATCGTTACAGATGAAGGAGACGGAGGTGATAGCGGAATATCACACAAAAGTAATGACCATTGTCAACCAATTGAGACAGAACGGTGAAGAAATCGCCGATGTTCGTGTCATGGAGAAGGTTCTACGGAGCCTAAACACTAAGTTCGAGATCATCGCCACGACAATTGAGGAGACGAAGGATCTTGAAGATATGACGATTGAACAATTTATAGGCTCGTTGCAAGCCTATGAGGAGAAAAAGAAAAGGAAGATGGAGCGGACGGAGACCGTTGAACAACTTCTCCAACTCAAACTCAAGGAGGAGAATGATCGTGGACGTGGATGAGGTCGCGGTGGTCGAGGCCATGGTAGAAGAGGTGAAGCCAACACCGACGTTTCTCAAAACTCTTGTGAATCTTCAAGAGGAAGAGGAGGCCGAGGTCGTGGAAGACGTGGTGGAAGATCGGGGAGAGATAAATCTCAAGTAAAATGTTATAATTGTAATAAATATGGACATTATGCGAATGAGTGTTACTCATCCCAAACAGAGCTGGTCGATCGGAAGCATCAAGACCGGTCAACCGCCGACACATCCAACGTCCATCAAGAACAGTCCAATTATGTAGAGGAGAACGGGACCTTATTCATGGCTTCAAAAGGAGAAGAAGAGAGTCGAGATAACATGTGGTATCTTGACACCGGAGCCTTGAATCACATGTGTGGGAACCGTGAGTTGTTTGCGGAGTTGAACAACATGGCAAAAGGTAATATTGCTTTTGGAGACAATTCTTTGGCCGCCATCAAAGGAATAGGTAAAATTCTCATTCGGTTAAAAAATGGAGAACATCAATATATCACAAATGTTTTTTATATTCCCAATGTAAAAAACAATATATTGAGTGTAGGATAATTGTTAGAGAAAGGTTTTGAAGTTCAAATGAAAAACAATTGTTTGTATTTGAGAGATAATCATGAGAGACTTGTTGCTAAAGTCTCCATGACTAAAAATCGAATGTTTCCTTTGAATATATGTAATGATGTTCCGAAATGCTTGAAGATGTGTTATGAGGATCCTTCTTGGCTATGGCATCTATGGTTCGAGCACCTCAATTTTGGGAGTCTAGAAGACTTGTCGAAGAAGAAGATGGTGCGGGGCTTGCCGCACATTAACAAGCCGAACCAAGTGTGTGAAGGGTGTCTACTCGGAAAACATCATCGAAGTAGTTTTCCAAAGGAGTCTATGACAAGAGCGAAGAAGCCTCTAGAACTCATCCATGCCGATGTGTGTGGAGTGATCAAACCAGAGTCTCATGGTAAAAGTAAATACTTCCTTCTCTTTATTGATGATTTTTCTAGAAAAACATGGGTGTATTTTTTGAAGGAAAAATCGGAAGTATTTGAAATTTTCAAGAGATTTAAGGCGCGTGTGGAGAATGAAAGCAACCTTACGATCAAGGCCATGAGAACCGATCGAGGTGATGAATTCACATCAAATGAGTTCAAACAGTTTTGTGATGAAAAAGGCATCCGACGTCCGTTAACGGTGCCAAGGACACCGCAACAAAATGGTGTGGCGGAGAGGAAGAATCGGACAATCTTGAACATGGCAAGAAGCATGCTGAAGACGAAGAAAATGTCGAGGGAATTTGGGCGGAAGCCGTAGCTTGTGCGGTCTATTTGACAAACCGAGCACCAACTAAAAATGTGCTTGACAAGACACCTCAAGAAGCATGGAACGGAAGAAAACCCGGAATTGGCCACTTCAAAGTGTTTGGGAGTATTGCATATGCTCATGTGTCGGAAGAAAAAAGGACCAAGCTCGACGATCGAAGCGAGAAACTCATCTTCATCGGCTATGACACAAGTTCAAAGGGTTATCGCCTCTACAATCCTTTAAATGGGAAGGTAATTATTAGTCGTGATGTTGTTTTTGATGAGGAAGTCTCTTGGGATTGGAATATACAGGAGGAGGAGTATGATTTCCTTCCATACTTTGAAGAAGACGATGAAAACGAGCTAACCAGGGAAGAAATGGGTGAAGTTTTGCCTATTCCAGCGTCACCCCGGTCGTCATCTGAAGGCTCAGCATCATGCAGTGCATCGTCTAGTGGAATGGAGGTATTTTCGAGCGATTTGGAGAACGAAATAGGCCCAAGAGGAACCCGAAGTCTACAGGAACCTAATGGGGTAAATGAAAATCAAAATGACATAATTCTCTATTGTCTTTTTGGTGATTGTGAGCCCATTAGTTTCCAGGAAGCCATTGCAAATAAAAAATGGAAGGATGCAATGGATGAAGAAATTCGAGCGATAGAGAAAAACGACACATGGGAGTTGACCAAGCTTCCAAAAGGGCACAAACCAATTGGACTGAAGTGGATATACAAGACAAAGAGAAAGGCTAATGGCGATGTTGAGAGACACAAGGCGAGACTAGTGGTGAAAGGGTATAGTCAACGACAAGGCATCGACTATGATGAGGTATTTGCCCCCGTTGTTCGCCTTGAAACTATTCGTTTGATTATTGCTTTGGCAGCCCATAATCATTGGAAGATACATCAAATGGATGTCAAATCGGCATTTTTGAACGGAATTCTTGAGGAGGAGGTCTATGTGGAACATTCGTTGGGTTATAAAGTCAAGGGTGAAGAAGACAAAGTGCTTCGACTGAAGAAGGCTCTTTACGGTTTGAAACAAGCACCGAGAGTATGGAATTCGAAGATTGACAAGTTCTTTCAAGAGAAGAAGTATATGAAGTGTCCTTATGAGCATGCCCTCTACATCAAAATGCAAGGTGAAAGCATACTAATCATTTGTTTATACGTTGATGATTTAGTATTTACCGGAAACAATCTTAGCATGTTTGACGAGTTCAAAAGGGAGATGGCAAAGGAGTTTGAAATGACGGACATTGGTCTCATGAGTTATTATCTTGGGATCGAAGTCAAACAAGGTGAAGATGGGATTTTTATATCCCAAGAGGGCTATGCTAAAGAAGTGCTCAAAAGGTTCAACATGAATGATGCTAATCCGGTTGGAACACCGATGGAATGTGGAGTCAAAATAACCAAGCAAGATGGAGGAGAGAAGGTAGATTCTACACTTTTCAAAAGCTTGGTTGGAAGTTTGAGATACTTGACATGCACAAGACCGGATATTCTTTATTCGGTTGGAATTATTAGTCGATTTATGGAGGAGCCGACAACAACGCATTTCAAAATGGCAAAGAGGATACTTCGCTACATCAAAGGGACGATTGGGTATGGTCTTTCCTATGTCTCTTCTAGCAATCTTAATGTTGTTGGTTATTGTGATAGTGATTGGAGTGGTGACTTGGATGATCGGAAGAGCACTACAGGGTTTGTATTTTTTATTGGTGAAACGGCGTTCACATGGATGTCAAAAAAGCAACCCATAGTCACATTATCAACATGCGAAGCGGAGTACGTCGCGGCAACTTCATGTGTATGTCATGCAATTTGGCTAAGAAACTTAGTGAAGGAGTTGAAGTTTCAAATGGAAGGTCCAATGGAGATTTTTGTTGACAACAAATCGGCCATTGCCTTAGCCAAAAATCTTGTGTTTCATGGGAGGAGCAAGCACATCGATACCCGGTTTCATTACATTCGGGATTGCATTATGAAAAAGGAGGTGGAACTCAAATATATCAAGTCACAAGACCAAGCGGCGGACATTTTCACGAAGCCCCTCAAGTTGGAGACTTTCATCAAAATGAGAAGTTTACTTGGAGTAACAAATCAAGTTTAAAGGGGGGTGTTGAGAAAATAAAAGGGTTTTTATTATTAAACTTTATTTGTGGTAATAAGTGGCTTTTGTTTTTTGAGTAACCGGTTGTAGTTAATCTGAGAGTTTTAGAAGTTATGGGTATTTGATGACATTTATGGTTTTCAACCATTAGTATTCTATGGTTGTTTTTTGTAAGCCTATATAAAGGCATGCTTAGCTATATGAAATGACAATATATCCTCTATACTTGTCCTACACGTTTTTTTTCTAACAGTAAGATGCTGCTATAATCCGCATATGAGGACTGTCCCAACTCCCATTCTTAAGTACTCTAATATATACACATAGTAATGCAAATCATATCTTTTCCTCACATTAAAGAAATGTACAATAACTGCAACACGAGATCCTCTAATTCATAATCAAAGTGATAGCAAATGATTTTTAGTCTAATTGCATAATAGTATCCAACATTAACATCTTGATAAAACCAATATGCACACTACTCTCCAAATATGGTTACACTTACACTTTATACCAGAAAGAGAGTGACTATTATATTTTACAAAGGTTTTTCCTATTGTTATAGTGCAATAGCCACGTACAGAAATGGATCCGACACCATTTCTTCAATAGAATTTAAAAACAAAAAAAAAAAAAAAAATGCCCACCAGGAAAAACCTCAAGAAGTCTTCTTGTCCTTGTATTTTCTGGCAAAAACAATGTACACCAGCATATTAAGGAAGCTGAGCCCAGCCAAAAGCCAGAAAAAATAATCAAGATGTCCTTCATTCAGGTTATCCGGGATCCATCCGACTTTCCCGCCTTCCGTTGTTAAGTAAGTCACGATCGTCAAGATCAAAGAGCTGAGGTAATTCCCCAAAGAATTTGTCAGAAGAGAAAATGCACTGCACAGACTCCTCATAGCATCCGGTGCCTGCTCGTAGAAGAACTCGTGTTGCCCGATAAAAGTAAAGACCTCTGCGGAGCCTAACAAGAAATATTGTGGAATTTGCCAAAATATGGTCATTGGTACGGCAACATCTTTGTCGGTCAATCCAAGCTCGCTCGCTAATTGTAGTCGTTTAATCTCCAACAGCGCAGCAGCAGACATGCATAGAACCGAGATGAAAAGGCCAATTCCCATCCTTTGCAACTGCGAGAAACCTCGTTCTTTGCCTGTGCACTTCCTTGCAATGGGGACAATCGCCCTGTCATAGATGGGGACTAAGATGATGATACTAATGTGATTGAAAAGCGAAAGAGAGGCAGCAGGAATGGTGAAAGACCAGATAGTTCTGTCCATCATCTTGCCCTGTTCAACAAACAAGGTAGGCATTTGGGCAAAAACAGCGGAGAAGACTATTCCGGTTGCCCAGATTGGGAACATGCGGCTCAAGATCTTTAGTTCCTCCACCTGTGTAACAGTGCAAAGCCTCCAGGGGTTGGAGAAATCCCAACTTTCGATCTCAGTTTCTGAGACCACAGCAGCTTTGTCAAGGCACCTATCACAAAAAGGAAAGTTGTAGTGCTGTTATGGTTTGTGATTGGTAAGAACTGAGATAACATTAGTCAAATATTGAGAATATTGTAAGATGACTACCTTAATTCATTGCTATGCTCGAGTTTACGACTCCCTTCAATAGCCGAGCATCTGTCTTGTGTTTCATAGAGGGCACCATTGTCCTCAGGCACATCCAGTTTCCTCTTATGAAATGCTGCGACCAAAACCTGGCATATTCTTGTTAAAGGGCTTCCCCCCGGTTTCTGAAACCGATAAAAGTGTGTGCCTGAAAACAGACTTGCAATAGCGATGCCGATAAGCAAAGCAGGGATTCCAAATCCAAGGCCCCAACTGACATCATCTTGGATCCAAACTAGTAAGGTGCTTGCTATAATAGCACCGATGTTTTGAGAAAAGTAAAACCAGTTAAAGTAGGATCCCTTCTTTACTCTCTCCCTAGGATCGGTGTCATCAAACTGATCGGCCCCAAAAGGCCATATGCAAGGTTTCAGCCCGCCAGTCCCTAGCGCAATCATATAGAGTCCAAAAAAGAATACCGCATACTGTGCAGGAGTAGCTGAGGGGCATACCGAATCTGAACATTCGCTAGGCTTCAATGCAGGAATTGATGCTGAGAGCGTTAGCGCACACACGCCCTATTCCATTCACAAATCCAAACACTAAGTACAAACATATTGGAAATTCCATGACAGCAGCAACATTTTCAAATAAATCAAATTGAATGATCATGTTTACGAACAAAAAAAATTACAAATTCGACTTAAACATACAATTAAATATACTACTGTGAAACCGGCGATAGTCCAATATCTACCCCAATAGGTGTCGGCTAAGATTGCTCCAATTAGAGGAGTGAGGTAGCAAGTGCCTTGCCAAGTAGTAACATTTCTTGCTGCAGATACATTTCCTTCATGTAGTCTTGCTATGAGATAATTAATAAGATTCTTGGAAATCCCGTAGAAGGCCAGGCGTTCGCAGAAAAAAATGCCTGCATTTTATGCGACAATTGCTTAGGACGGCATAAAACAATAGACAAGAGGAATGTTAGAAGTGACTGAATACCTAGAATGAAAGGACATGCTTTCCAATTTCCGGTACTATTTTTAAGAACCGGCTTCCCATGAATGTCAACCGAACCATCGCCGGTATAGAGTGCATTGTCTTCGTCCTGAAGGTATACAGTCAGGCTAAATCTTTGCTACAAATAGATCTTAATCAGGCTAAATCTTTGTTTTTCTTCAGAGGAAAATAACATTTTTTTTTTTTTTTTTGTACAAAAAAGATTTTTTTTCCCTTCTTCTTTGTCTTCAGATTTGGTTTGAGCTACAAATATTTCAGAAGTCCCATGCCTTTTCAGATCAACGATGATGAGATAAAACAATTATTAACATTGTGCTCACTAACTACAACAGCCTTTTATGTCTCCATTAAAATAACTCACCTTATTACTAAGCAACATTAGAATTCAAATATTGAACAAAAAAAAAAAAAAAATCCATAAGAATTTGAAAATTATCTCATGGGCAGAGGCAGAAGTAACTAACAAAATTAATTAATTCAATTCCAATGGTTCAATTTCAAGTGTAAAATTACTGTTAAATTATGCATACAACCACACTTGATAACCTTATTATACATATTAATATAGACGAAAAGAATTAAATGATTTAAAACATCAGAAAACTTAACTGAGAATTCAAGAAGATAGAAGCAAGTTAAAATAACAGATGAAACAACCAATTTGAGAGGACAATGAAACTAAAAGAATAAAATTCAAAATGAAAAGGCAGGGGACAAGAACTGAGTGTAGAGAGAGAAAGAACCTGATGTACAGAACCTACAAACACAGTGATTGGTGAAATTAATATTACCCTTTTCAAAAAGTGAAGAACACCTGTCTAGTAAACTTTCAGCTCAGGTTCGTAGCAAAAAAAACTTTCAAATCACACATTTAGTTAACAATATGAGATTTGAAAAAAAAAAAAAAAAAAAGACAGAGAGAGAGAGAGATAATAAAAACAAAAGTAGAAAAGCAGATGGAAGAGAGGTAGGGGAAAAAAAACCTGCAAAAGAGGAGTGTGGTCGAGGAGGGATCTGCTATCTTTCTGAGAACCCATGTTTTTGTTTTTGTTTTTGTTTGTGTTTGTGTTTTCCTTTTTTGATTCTTTAATCTTCTGACGACAAGAAAGTAGATAGAAAAGAAAAAAAAAAAAACTCTTTTGTGGTGCGACAGAGAAACGACCATTAAAAAACTGAATAACCACGAGCATGACATTGATTTTTTTATTCCATGCGAAGTGTGCAAATGAAGGTCAAAAACACTGCAAGAAGGATAGGTGAAAACTTTCCGGCACAAAAAACCCAAAAAAAAAAAAAAAAAATTACATTTGTGATTGAAATAATTGGACAAAATCAGCAAAATTCAAATGGAAAGAGATTTTTACTATTATTATTTTTTTATTTTATCCAAATCCAAAATAAAAGATGATAATTGCAATAATAACGTAGTCATAATTCTACGATTTCATTGGGTTTTTTTTTTTTTTTTTTTTTTTGAGTAAAACCTGATTTCATTGTTGTAGAGAATGAATCACCGGTCTCCAAATAAATAAAAAAATTATATATATATATATATATATATATATATATATTTGCCTTTTGACTAATTTGGCAAGTGCGAGAGGTGGATTGACATAACTAACCCAACTACCAAACGTGAATGGATGGTTGGATGGCCAATACGGCAGCGTTTTGGTCCTTTTCTTCACAAGTCTCGTCACCAATAACATCATATTTGCGTGCAACTTTTAATTAATTAATTAATTAATATAAATAATAAGAATAATAATAATATATTATTATTATTATTATTATTTGGCTTTCGCAATGGTTTCATGGGGAAGATTTTCCCCTAGATTTACAAAGAAAGAAACGGCTCTACCAGAAGGGGGGGGGGGGAGGAAAAAAGCTGGAAACCCCGAAACATCATATAGGTTTAGTCAAATTTTTGTCACTCTTTTTATTTAAGTGCTTAAAATATCTTCTGTTTTTGGTATAATTACTCATTAAGCACGCTCAAATGATTAAATTTTTTAAAATACCAAGATTATAAAAAAACTTCCAAGAAAAATATCAGTCTCCTAGCCAAAAAGAAATTAAGAAAAAAAAGTAATTTTGAAAAACTAATTAATTATCACAATGAATGATGTAGGCGATCTCCTTATAGCAAGGGAAAACAAAGGAATACTGCTATTATTATTTATTATTTATTATTACCAGACCATATATTCAACTATGGACAATATTCCAAAAGAACAACAATGAAATTTTATGAAATTTATCAAAAAACAATGAAATTTTATGAATTTGTTCCGAGACAGCAGGCTAGCTTAGTAGTTGTTATTACGAGGCCGTGTGTGTAGCCATTCGATCACCTAATTTGAAGTAAGGATGCTTGAGTGCTTCTTCAACAGTTATCCTTGTACTCGGATTCGGGCACAACATTCTCTGCCAATTCACAAATCAATTTTTAGTTGCGGGAACAAAAAATTATAAAAAAAAAAAAAAAAAATCATGAACTAGTTGCGGAAAGAACCAAAAACTTACGGAAAGGAGATCGGTGCCGGCTGGTTTGAAATCAGGAATAATTTTTTCCAGCTTCCGAGTGATCTGATTCCATTCGGCTTGATTGCTAGACGGAGAGAGAATATTCGACTTTGTCCCCGGATCTTCAGAAGCTGCAGGCCGATTTCCTTCAGGTGAGTTAGTGGTGCTATAACTTTCAAAATTACCCACGAGCCTGCACATTAGTAATTTAATTACAAAGAAAATCAGAAAATTCAAAGGGAAAAAAGGCACAAAAACCTGCTTGTAACATAACATATGACATGAACCAGGGAAGTTATAAGATGATATTGTTAAATTAACCTGAAAATGCTGAGTATTTCATGATACTTGGTTGGACCATCGAAGAGTGGTCTTCTGGTCAGCATTTCAGCAAATATGCACCCGACAGAGAACACATCCGAAGCTGGAGTTATTTCCGCCGACGGGTCATAGAGAAGTTCCGGCGCCTTGTAAGAAGGAGTTATCAACTGCATCAATCAAATAGTCACAAACAAAGATCACGAAAAAAACCACGAAAAAAAAAAATAGAAAAACTGTCAGGTTACCGGCTTGTAAACTACCAGTTCACCCTTCAGAAAACCGAGCCAAACCGAGTCAACGCAAAACCGATCACAACCGGTCGGTGGTCGGAAAACCGAGTGAAGTTCCCCATGCTTGGCTTGGTCATCAGTTTCAGGTTTTGGAAACCTACAAGTTCGGTTTAAAACCGAAATCAAAACCACCGGTTTTTAACCGATGAGTACCCCTAAACTCCTTGTATGTATACATATATATAAAGTTAAGAAACCATAAAAAGGGAAAGAAAGATTACCCTATCAAGGTCCGTAAGCTTCACAGTTAGATTGGTGCAGTCGAGTAAAACATTGAGGGGGTTTATATTTCCATGTGCAATGTTCATAGAATGGTAACAGTAGAGTCCACCAAGAATTTGTTCCAAGGTATTCTGTAAAATACATATATATATATATATATATATATATTAATAATAACAGAGTTTTCATCAGTACATTTCGTTAATTTTGGTACATAAACCTATATAAATCCACGTCTATAGAAAAAAAATTCAAAGCTTTAGAAGGCAATATAAAAGTATCTCACTCTTATGAACCGTCGATCGGTGGCTCTCACCGGGTTGGTGAGGATGAGTGATTTCAGATGCACATCGACGTACTCGAGCATGAGATGCACACGGCCTAATCTCTCGTCGTAGATTACATCAAGCAGCCTTTGCAATTGCAGAGATTTAAATGCATGATCAAAATTAAGGATCACTAATTACATGATTATACACGTACTATCAACAATTACATATGTGTGTGTATATATATAAAGACGCAAATATTAGTAATAAAATGCTGTCACTGACTGGGCAACATTGTCATGGTCAATCTCCTTAAGAAGGGAGATTTTTCTGAGGGTCATCCGTGGAATTCCAAAATCATCAGTCGATTGCAACCTCAGCGTTTTCAATGCTGCAACTTTGTTACTCTCCTTGTGCCGATACTTGTAATGAATCCGATACTCCTTCCATCCCAAATCCTCAAGCCTTTCATACTGCACCAACATTCAACGCTACCATTTACAATAACAATGATTTTAATTTTCACAAAGTAAAAGAAAACTAGAGCCTCGTGATTTTTTTTTTTTTTTTCCGGATTTTAAATGCAAAAAGAGAACCTTGTAAATAATTACCTTGTCCATCTTTAGGTGATTGAAACTCAAACTTCCCTACAAAATAAACCATAAAGATCATTATCATTTATCAGCAATGAGAAAAAATTTTGTAGGATTTTCTGAAATGTACAGGCATATTATAAAAAGATAAAATCACAGATTAGTATAAAACTGAAAAATAAACAGATATTGTATTAATTTACACCCACTTGAATCTTTGTCTCCGTTTTAGATTATTATGAAAAGCCCAAAAGGAAAATGTGAAGATCAGAATCAATAAAAGAAAAATGTAAGATCGATATAAGAGTGTGAATTAGATTCTCGGAATTAAAAAAAAAAAAAAAAAAAGAAATAAGAACAAAAAAACGCAAGAAAAAATGAATAATTAATCTAGGAAAAACCTATTATAAAGTTGAAGCAAGAAAAGAAATCGATAAGAAAATGAAATAGGTTGGTGTGAAAATCGTAAAGAAAGAAAAGAAATGAATCCATGCACGTACGATTCACTGCAATTAGTTGAGAAGAGGTTCTTTATTTGTTGGATTGTTTCCCTCAAAATTTGGTAATAGCCGTTTTGAACAAAGCAAGAAAATGGTCCAAGTTCATTCCATCATTTTAGGAATGAGATAATAACTCCCCATGATCTATGCACGTTCCAACGTCTCTGTGATGGGCAGAGCATGCATAAAGGCAGTGCGTGAGGTCCCCTAAGCCTTCAATCTATTTTCAGTTTCTCATACACCATCTAACTGAGATTTTCTAAGTTTTTTTTTTTTTTTTTTTTGAAAAAGAGATTTTCTAAGGTTTAGAAGCGCCTTAACCCCAAAATCAATTCTTAAAAAAAAAAAAAAAAAAAAACACTTGAGTGTGAGAATAGCGATGGCGGGAGGTACGCTTTTCGATCCGAATTTGTATTCCTCATTTGATCTAATTGATATTTAGTATTGTTAAGAGCATGTTTACATCATTAAGAAATACTAACAATTGGTGTCAGAGCGATTTTCTTTGCCTCTGCCTTGTTGTTTTTACACTCTGTTTTCGATTTTTTTTTTTTTTTTTTGAGATTTCAAGCTTGAATTTTGGACGTTTTTGATGCGAAATATTGTTAGGAATCATTAAGAAATTAGATTTATAGCATTTCTGTGATTTGAAACGTCAATTTTTGGTGTCCGGAAGGCCAAGAAACCGTCGGTTCATTTCGGGTCGGAACCGGGTCGAAACGACCGGCTGGAGGTTGAAGGAAAAAACGACTGCTTTAAAAATTTAAACCGACATGTCGTTTAATAATTAAACTGACATTTAAAAACGACATGTCGTTTAATTTTTAAACTTTTAGCATCTAAAAACGACATGTCGTTTTTAAGATTACAAACGGCATGTCTTTTAAGGGACCGAAAATTCATTATTTTAGGATTTTGCATAACTTAATTGTTTTAATATTTTGATATTTTGATTTGCTTAAATTATTTATTTTATTGCTTTGTGTGTATATGTTTTCTTTGTTGTTTTACTTTACATACAAATTAAGTTGAATAATTTTAGTACATAGAAATTTAATTGTGTTCATATTGGCTATGATTTTATGCAATTTATATGAGCATATTTAGTATATTAAATGTCTTGTGAACCATATAATTTTGTTAGTTAGAGAGTAGCTACATCATCTTTAATATGCAAAATTATATATTTAGATCATATTATGATATTAATTGTAATTAGTCATATTAAATAGAATAGATTTTATTCCACAGGAGTTTTTAGTATATTTGCATGATTATTAGGAAAGAATGTCAAATTATATTTCCTAATTTCATTTACCCATATAAATTAGGAAAATGAGTATAATTTGATAGTTTTATCATATAATCATTGATGGATATAATTGAGTAAGACTTTAGCCCACATGCAAGGTTTATGTCATTAGATTCATATTTTTAAAACAGGATTTATATTGATAAAATATTATTTATATTTTAAAGTCTCAATTTTAATTATAAGCATGTATATTTAATTTTATACAGTTATGCAACCTGTGAATTCTTCTGATATTAAGTGTGATATTCTCGAATTGAGGGTGGTGATAATTATGAAGCTTGGAAGGAAAGAATTCTCCTTTACTTGTGGTGGATGGACATTGATTATGCCATTAGGAAAGACGAACCAAAAATCAATCAAACTAGTACTCCGATTGAAATTGCTCTTTATGAATGAAAGGAGCTATCCAATCGCTTTCGTGTAATGTTCATAAAGACCAAGATTTCTGCTGGTATTCGTGGTTCTGTCGAAGAGCATGATAATGTCAATGCACTGCTGAAGGCCATCGATAAGCAGTTTGAGACTTTAGATAAAGCAATTGATAGTATTTTGATTATGAAGTTTTCATATATGAAAATCACTACTGTGAGAGGTGTGCGTGAGCACATCATGCAAATGAGGGAGATTGCGGCTCAATTGAAGACTTTTGAGGTTGATATGTTTAAGTCTTTCCTTGTGTACTATATTTTGAACACTCTTCCACATCAATATGGGCCCTTCAAGATATCCTATAACATGCATAAGGATAAGTGGTCAATTAATAAACTTCTGGCCATGTGTGTTCAGGAAGAAGGGAGACTGACAATGGAAATGGGTGAAAGTGCATTGATGGCGATGCAAGGAAAGGACGAGAACCAAGCCAAAAGGAAAGAGAAAGGTTAAATACCGCCCTAAGATGGAATCAAAGAGGAATACAAGTATTTTTTTCTGTAAAAAGAAGGAGCACATGAAGAAGGATTGCACTAAATTATAGAAATGGCATGAGAAGAAGGTAAACTAATCTCATTTGTCTGATTTTGACACTTGTGTGGACTGCATTAAAGGAAAGCAGACCAACGGGTCCAAGAAAGGTACTAAAAGGAGTACAAACATATTAGTGGGTGTTTGATTGAAAGTAATCAAATGTAATCAGATATCTAACAATCTTTTTAAAGTAATCAAATTCCTGGGAATATTAGATTATAGTGTTTGGTTTGTACATAAATAATTTTAATAAGATTCCCGGGAATGTTAAATTACTATGTTTGGTTATGAACATGAATATTGTTTTTTCTTAATAAATGACAAAATTATCCTTTACTAAATTAATATATACTTTCAATAATAATTAATTACAAATATAAGGACAATAACATAACTTTTGATTCGGCCAAATCAAATTGCAACAATACAAATAAAAATTGTAATTCAAGAATTAATAGAATTAAAATGCTTATCTTAAAACACAAATTTGTTGATTCTTTAAGAATACATGAAAATATATATATGACAAATTGAGAGAACTCTTAAAGAGATTTTATTAATAAAATAACAAAAAATAAATAAATAAATAACAATTCATTGGTTCTAATCCTAATCTTATTTAAATTCAAATTAAAACAGATAATTAAATAAATAAAACTAATTCACTAAAATTACTAGTTCATGGGTAGCAAACGAAAGTGCCAAAAGAAAAAAGTTAATTGCCTTATTTCTATTTCTATTTCATCATCCCAATAACATGAGAATGTAACCTGACTTATATTCATCATCTAAAGTATAGAAGAAGTTAGTCTTTTCATGACTTTCAACAAGAATTTGACCAGCTTGCAAAACTTGTTCCTATGTCAATTCATCTATCTTCTTCAACTCAACAAATACATTCATCCTCCGTGTATGTGATTCAGCCTCATTCTGAAAGCAATTAGCAATTTTACTCATATTATCAGTAGAAAGGGCATACATATGCGAGAATTTGCTAATTGTTTCAGTTAGGGTTTCGACCAAACTATCTTTAAACTTAGATTTCCTTTTCCTCTTTTTGTCTTTTTGCATCAGGGGTGATGGTGTGTTTGTCTGGATATCATTCTCAGGCTCTTGCTCGTTATCATTTTCTTCTTCAACCAGGTTTGTTTTACTATTCAGAACTTCTATATCTATATCATCAATCATATCACCCAAACCCCTTACACCATGCCCATTAGCATGATCTTTTCGGATACAACAATAACTCATCATAATATCGAAAAAATTTATTCCTTAAACCCTTTGTTGTAGGGTGACTCTGCAAACAATAAATAGACATTTCAAAATCATCACTCCTACAGAATGAAGATTCCACGACGGTTAAAAACCGTCGTGGTAAAAGTTCCACGACGGTTTTCTAACCGTCGTGGAATCCACAGTAGTGGAATCTTTTGAGATTCCACGACGGTTTTTGAACCGTCGTGTAATGTGAAAAATAAAAACTGTTGAATGGATATTGTAGAACATACCACGACGGTTTTTTAAAAAACCGTCGTGGTAAACACATCAACCACGACGGTTTCACGGGGAAACCGTCGTGGTTTCTCCTGAAACCACGACGTTTTCCCGTGACCGTGTTTTATAACCCGACGTTATGAAACCGTCGTGGTTTCCGCCTGAAACCACGACGGTTTATGGGGAAACCGTCGTGGTTTCCCCGTGAAACCACAACAGTTTCAAAGGGAAACCGTCGTGGTTTCCCGTGAAATGACGACAGTTTCACTCGAAACCGTCGTGGTTTCCCGTGAAACCACACGGTTTCACGGGGAAACCGTCGTGTTTCACCAGGAAACCACGACGGTTTCTTAAACCGTGTTTTCTTCTAAACCACGACGGTTTTTCTTTAAACCGTCGTGGTTTCCAGTAAACCACGACGGTATATAGAAACCGTCGTGGTTTATAAGGAATTTTTTTTTTTTTGTAAAAAAAAACCGACGTTTTTGGCTTCTGTTCGTTTCTTTATTCACGGGTGGCAAAGCCCGTGTTTTAATATGATATTATTAAAACATGCAATAATATTTCCTCAAATAATCTATGATTACCTGTAATTTATAATTTACAACAATCAATTTAACGAGAGAAAAAATGTTATTTATTTATTGTTTGCAGTCAATATTGTATAAACCGAATGACAAATGAAGCCCACTCCTGCCTAACTAAGATCATGTCAGCATCAGTATAAAAATCCTTCCTTTGAAGCAAGGCTAATCCATCAACAGATAAGGTTATTTCTCGCATGAAAGCTAACACAAAATAACCGCACTCAACATAACCTTCCTGTACTGGACATCGAACAGTATCAATCAACGTTTGGCAGTTACGTCGCTGTTTTATTCCTCTTCCCACCAACAATTTCCAATCGTTAAGTGCCCTACCATTTCAACACATTGAAAACAATTACAAGAATAATCATTTTATCTATAAGCAGATATACATATGAACATCAAAGAATACTTACGTCGTAATTAGGTCTTTAAAATCATCACCCGATTCGTTTGCTAGAGGATTAAAATACATGACCGAGTCATCCCACGGATCAATAACTGTCAAGATCCAATGTTGGCCGCTGTTATACGGCATTAGAAACCGCTTCCCTTTTGGTGGTTTCTTAATATCCGTACAATGTATTCAGCCCTCTCTCGAACGTAGGCAACACGATCTACATTTTGTTGAACTGGTGAGACAAGACTGGAGAAATAAACTCGAACCGTTGATCCATACCTGTTCTTGCACAACCATCCGCTAAGTATCTGCAAAATAATTCGCTCACTTGTTACGCAAACACTACATATATAGCTTAAGGATTATATATAATAATGTTTGGTTAAGGATAAATATATTACCTGATGTATACCATTATGCTGTTTACACTAATTTCTTTAAATGTTATGAAATGGTATACATCTTCATACCCAATATATATTGGCATGTCATCGCCAATGACGCACTGTTGTAGTGGGCACATTATTTGGGTACCGTCATGCATGGAACTTTGTGCGTAATATGCCAAAGGTCTTAATTCGAAGGGAATTTCATAAAGTCGAACGAAGGTAGTTCTTCTTGTTCCAGTTGTTATTGTACCTCGGTTGTGATTGTAATTTCTTCCTCCCTGCTCTCTTTTTTTTCGTTTGCTTCCCTGATCTTCTATATGAGGAGCATGGCTGGGACCTTTACTTGCCTGGCTCAAACTTGGTTGAACGACGACTAATCTTTTAGGCCAAGCAACAAACCCACCAACAGCTTCTTCAATGAACGTGGCTTCGTTCGTCGGATTAGGTAGGAGTGCACATCTTATTTTTGGAACTGTAATTGTCACCCTTACATTCTCTTCACCTAAAGGAATCACGTGGACTGTGTCAGTAGGAACACAGTCCATGTATGCCCTGCCATTTGCAATAAGCACATCTCCTTCATTAACTAAATCAGGAATAAAGAGTTGGCATTCCTTACTTTCATTCGGCATGTGCTTCGGAGCCGACGGCCTAACTTCTTTTTCATTCAGCGTGCAACTGGACTTGACGCTGTTGTGTTGATCAACAGTTGGTGCGGTCATCTCCTCAGCCATAGTCTCCCGGTTGATACTGTGCTTCGCACAAAGTTCCTGTACGGTTCTTTCCAATGCGGCGATCTGTTGTTTCATCATCGATACTTCCGGATTTTCCCTTGGAGTTTGCACAAAATTGAAGTATTGCGACTGCTTGACAAACTTAGATTGACCCCGAATCCTCCCCGAGTACTCGGCATTGCCTAATGCTTTCGTCAAAATGTCATTTGTACCCACAGATTCGAAACTGCCTTGTGTCTCTTGTTCACTGAAGTCATCCTGCAACAATTAAATAATAATTTATTAACTCTTAATCATAAATGAGTGTACGGGATAAATATATTGTAAATGGATTCGAAATCTTACTATTGTACCGGCAATAGATTTAAATGCTTCATTCTTGAACTCTCCATCGGGTTTGATGCGCATGTCCAGCCACCTAGTATGCCGCTCTGCCCATTTTCCCGTCTTCGCGAACTGCAGTAGGATAATTATCGTTAGTAAA
The DNA here is from genome assembly GCA_025413025.1 of Ficus hispida. Classification (NCBI taxonomy): domain Eukaryota; kingdom Viridiplantae; phylum Streptophyta; class Magnoliopsida; order Rosales; family Moraceae; genus Ficus; species Ficus hispida. The sequence goes on along the minus strand of CM046371.1, from coordinate 13,516,890 downwards.
GAAAATGGAATAAATTCGAAGTTCAACCATTTATCAAGAAATTCCAACTGCGGAACATACATGAGCTTGGTCATGTTTCCTATATCCGTCTCGGCCACCGGTTGATCCGTATTTGCTTTTCTTTCTTATCTCACTTCCTTGTTCGGATAGTCTTTTGAATTCCGGGGTCCGTCGATACTCAATGAATTTTTCCCAATCCTCCTCGCTTATGATGGGGTGATTGTGAGCTACTTTAGGCGGTCGTTGCCATATGGTTTCTTCATCAATATGATCTCTGACAAAAGTTTGGTAAAGATCATATCTAAAATTTTTCGCTGACTCTGCACAACACTTTGAAGCTTGTTTTTTAAACGATAGCTCCACGGTGAAGGAAGTTACGATTTCCACCCACACTCTTTCTTTCCTTGGGGCCAAATCGGCACTTCTAAAGTCAGCTATCCAAATTGGTATGTGCTCTCGAGCTAGCACGCCAATCCAACTCTGTAATTCATCTCATTCCTTTCCTAATGGTTGCCCTTTTTCGTCAAACGAAACTGCAATTTGTTCTCCCCTTGTCCTAACATGGTGTACTCTTCTCATAAGAGTTGCTCTTCGTTTACCATCTTTATCAGGATTGAATTTAGGTGAGATGGTTCGTCGTGGTTTTCGCACATGAGTTTGTGTTGAGCATTCCTCTTCATGATCTTGTGACATTTTAAATCAATTTGACGCAACTCCCCACCGATACCTAGTAAAAACCAAACTTTATTTGTCATCAAACCATAATCAAATCATGCCACCAAAACGTATACGTATCAAACGAAAGCATACATTAATTCATGATAAATCGGTTTAAGTAAACAAATCGTTAACTTAATTACGGAAATGATTGACAACCCAATTATAAAAGGATTTTATCGAAACCGTGAAATATGCTAACATATCTATGTCACAAAATCCCGTTTTTTTCCTCGACTAAATGTCAAATCCGTATCTCAACCAAACAAATTACATCCAAAATAAAACTATTTCTACAAACCAAGGCATTATGTCAAATATCTTATATGCGTTGCGTTAACCTACAATGAATAATTTGTCCCAATAATTGACAAATCCGCACATAATCCAAGCAATTTAATCTCATATTTATCTAATTCTATTAAAGGTCGCTGTTTTATCGAACATGGAAGTTCATAGAAGATTGACTTCTTCTTCCAAGGTCCATCGACCACTGGAGCCTTACGTTTTCTCTTTCCTAATACTACTTTCACATCTTTAAACATCTCGAATACATCTTCGCCAGACAAAATCCGAGGAGGGGGTCTTTCTTCGGTATTACCATCAAAAGCCTTCTTTTGTTTGCGATAGCGATGATTTTTTGGTAAGAATCTCCTGTGATCAAGGAAAACGGTTTTCTTACCATGCTTTTACCGGATGGAAGATGTGTCATTCATACAAACTGGACAACCTATAGAACTCTTCACAGAATAACCAGATAGATTGTCAAGTGCAGGAAAGTCATTTATTGACCAAATCAACATTGCACGAACATTGAACGTGTCTTGACGGTGAGAATATCTAACTTGTAAACCATCTTCCCACAAGCTTTTTAGGTCATCAATTAATGGTACCAAGTACACATCAATGTCATTCCCCGGTTGTTGAGGGCCTGAGATTAATAATGTCAACATCAAGAACTTCAGCTTCATGCACAATTCTGGAGGGAGATTATAATTGACTAGTATGACTGGCTAGGTACTATGCCGACTACTCATGTTGCTATGTAGGTTCATTCCGTCTGTCGACAAACCGAGACGTAAATTCCTTGGCTCCACACTAAAATCTGGATGATTGTCATCAAAAGTCTTCCATTGTGGTACGTCGGCCGGATGCCTAAGTTTGCCATCGTGAATACGTTTGTCATGGTGCCATGTCAATTTCTTAGCATGCTCGGCATTACGGAATAAACGACGTAAACGTGGACTCGGTGGAATATACCATAACACCTTAACCGGTACTCCTTTCCTACCAGGCGATGGCATCTTGCCCTTCTTCCATCTTGACTCGTTACAAACTGGACATTCATCTAAATCTTCAAATTCTTTCCGATAAAGAACACAATCATTTGGACAAGCATGTATCTTTTCATATTCCATTCCTAAAGTACTCAACGTCTTCTTCACCTCGTACATACTAGGTGGCACTTTGTTATCATCCGGTAGAACATCTTTTAGGAATTCTAAAAGAGCCGTGAAACTAGAATTCGTCCACCCTCCCGACGCTTTCAGATTCCATAATTTAACCAATGCCCCTAATTTCGTATATTTTGTACACCCGGCATACAAAGGTGTTTCGGCATCATTAATCATTGCCTCAAATAACTCCGGCCGGTTCACAAAGTTTTCTTCCGAATCATTTATCATATTGACCATATCATCACGAACGTCTTCCTCAACAATAGGCTCTTTACCTTTACTACTTGTCGATGTATATTTAATATCGAAAAAATCTTCGCCATGTAGATACCATGTTTGGTAAGAACAAATAATCCCATAAGCACGCAAATGCCCTCTAACATCATCAATGGAATGAGATCTATGATTATCACATATTTGACACGGACACGGAATCTTATCATCTTGTATGTGAACTTTGGCAAACGACAAAAATTCTTCAACACCAGCTTCATATGCTTTAGACAATCTATCAAACCACATCCACTTCCTATCCATGATATTTGCAACTCCTAAATAAAAAAAAAAATTACAATACTTATTTAAAAGTGAAAGTACTGTATCATATTCATTAATTAACACCGGCTCATTAATAGATCAATAATTAAAAAATCGAAGGAACATATCAAAAAACTAATTAAAATAAAAAACACCATGTAAAGCCATAATATAATTAAGTCTAAATACGGGGCAAAATTAACATGTACTGATGACTTAATTTAATACCCATTGCACAATTACTCTAAATTGATCCCATAACATATATACATTAAACACATACAACAAGCAGAATTAATATGTTCATTATTGATCACTTACAGAGAGAGAGCGAATATATAGGCGTACTGAAAATGATCGGAGCAATCTCGAAAACTATTTTGGGATATTTGAAGTGAAAAAATGAAGGCAAACAACTCTCGGCGTTTGGTTTAAAAAAAGTAAGCTTCCACGACAGTTTCTAGAAAAACGGTCGTGGAAGCCTGATAATTCAACGACGGTCAAGACAAAACCGTCGTGGAAAACTCGTTTCCACGACGGATTGCTAAAACAGTCGTGGAAGCATTGGGCCGCTTCCACGACGGTTCAGTTAAAACCGTCGTGGAAGCGGCATGCTTCCATGACGGTTTACAAAACCGTCGTGGAAGCGGCCTGCTTCCACGACGGTTTTGTATAACCGTCGTGGAAGCAAGATTTTTGTGACTTATTCCCTGGAAAAGTTTGACGGAATTGTATGTATCTAATGTTGTTAAGCTGCACGATATTTCCTTATCAATCATTTCAGACAGTGACAGCCGTTTCACCTCTACTTTTTGGAAAAATATTCAGCGAGCATTAGGAACTAAGCTCAATTTTAGCACTGCTTTTCACCCTCAGATGGATGGTCAATCCGAACGAATCATTCAAACTTTAGAGGATATGCTTCGTGTTTACGTTATAGACTTCAAAGGTGCATGGAATAAGAAGTTACCATTGAATGAATTCTCGATCACCGGTACACTGGTATGAAACAGGGAAGAAGTAATTTGGAACCACAGATTTCATTCTCAAGACCACTGAAGCAGTCAAAAATATACGACAACGAATGGAAGCAGCTCAATGTCGAGACTTACACGTAATAAAGGAGACTTCGTTTATTTCAATTATTTCTTCATAAACAGATTTAGTTGAAAATTTGAAAAATTGTTTATAATTGAAAAATTATAAACAGATTCTTAAAAATATTAGTAATGATGAAATTTACAATTTAATTGTTTATTTATGAGAAGAATTAATATTGTAAATTTTAAATTTGTTGGTCTTTATGAGACTTTGTTTTCTTTGTCATAACGACCTAAAAAAAATTCTTTGACATTTAAAATGAAGTACAAATGATGAAATTTACTTTGTTTTCTTTGCCATTCATACTTTGTTTAAATCTGTTTATAATTTGGCCATGATAAATAAAATATTGACAATTTGAAACAGACTTAGTGGATCGTTTGAAAATTGATGATGATCCAATTACTAAATAAAGAAAATTATAAACAGATTTAGTTGATCATTTGAAAATTGATGATGAGAAAATATAAATATGATATTTATAATTATTAATCAGTTTATAATTTGGCCATTATAAATAAAACCCTTATTAAATCTGTTTCTTGATAAATAAAGCAGCTCAATGTCGAGACTTACACGTAATAAAGGAGACTTTGTTTATTTCAATTATTTGGTTTTTTTTTATTTCAAAATTCCCTGAAATTTTGAAGACCAAGAAATAAACTAGTAATTTATCAAGAAATAATTTCATTATCAAGAAATAAACTGATGCAACTTTATGAGAATCTGGCTGATGACTAAATGACAAAATTCCGCAAACGATTTTTTTTTTTAAAATTATTTTATCAATTCCCGGTTTTGTAATATATTAATATTACACCTCAATAAGGTGTCTTTCATATTAAACTTGTAAGACTGTATTATTATTCTATATATTTAAATGATAAAGAAAATAACTAGTATTAAAGAGATTACATTTCAACTAAATTAGCATCTACTTCTCCTCTAATTTAATGCTAAATCTCGCACTCAAATATTATTCAAAAGATAAAAAAAAAAATATATTGAAACAAAAGAGTAGAGTCAAGAGTACATACTGCCGTAAGGCTACAATCCAAAATGCCAAAGTGGAACACCGGTCTAAAGAAAGCTACGGTAAAACATTCGGATATTCTAGGTGATCTCGAGGATTGCACACCTCTAGAGTATTACTCTATTTATAATGGTTTTATAAATTTTGACCTCTTATTTTAATAAAATAAGTTAAAGATTGACATAATATGTGTTTTTAAAATTATTCTCAAAATATTCTGATAAAATACTTTTCTAGTCACCAGAATAATTTTGCTACTCAAGTGGTCTCATGTGCTGTTAAGTGTCTTGTTTGATAGCTCTTTGATTAGACACTTAACGATACCAATTTATGCTCAAATCAGTAGAGCTCTCAATCGGGTGCTAATGTCGTTTCTTAATTGAATTAACTGATTTGAGTATAAATCGGTCTTGTTAAGTGTCTAATCAAAGAAAAAATTGGTCAACGGGGTAAAAATCTATATCAATATTTACTTGAAAAAAAAAAAAAAAAAAAAAAAAAAAAAAAAAAAAAAAAAGACTTGTTTCTCCAATTTTCTTTATAGACATTCTACTCTCCCCAAATTAAATATGCCTCGTTAAAACCCTCTTCTAACAAAACACAATTTTTATATAATTTCCTCGGAACAAAAACACCATTTTAATGTGCTCCTGAATATAAAAATATTTCAAAATGCCTACTCCGTTTAATTGGTTGGAAAAACATCCATATGGTTAATAATCCTTCAAATTTATTGTCTTACTAATTAAATTATCAAAAATTTGTCTCATGCTCTTAAATCAAACGAGTTCAACATACATAAGAGTATTGAGACAATATAAGATATGTAATTATCAGGTTTCCAAACAAACGGAAAACAAAATCCAAAACTGACTATTTAAAAGCATCATGGTTGTAGGCGTAATTTAACAGTAATTACACATCTAAATTCATCATTAAATGTAAAACTCGAATCTCCTCACCCTCAAATGCTCCAAAATATATATATATATATATATATTTGGTAATTGTCTACTATTACACAAGCAATATAATTACAGGTATTGTTTAACTCTAAAACAAATATTCATAAGCAACCAAAAGCTTTTAGCTTTTTTGGTTCATTATTATTGAAAAAGGGGTGGTTTTGCAGTACGTGGTGCATCTTAAACTTATGGGTGTTTGGTTATTTAGGCCCCCAACTTTCAATTTTTACCAATGAGATCATCAATTAAAAAATTCATTGCAATTGTGGAGCAATAAATAATACATACATTAATTAATGAATGTATGCCCCATGATTTTTGTGATAAAAAGGACTCTTAAGTGTATATTTGGTTGGAGGGAGAGATGGAAGGAGAGTGGTGGAGGGAGCGATATCATCCCTTGTTTGGTTGGAAGAAAGAGGGTAGGGAAAGGAGAGGTGGAGGGAGGGAGTCTCCCTCCAAACCCACAAATTTGAATCCTTTCGATTCATCAAATCCACTATATTTTGTGTTAAAAGTCCATTTTACTCTAAAAAATATTAGTAAAAAATTATACCAATCGGCTATAAAGTAATTAAACAATTAACTATTATTCATCCTTTTAACTCTTTATTTCTTCTACTAAACAACATGATGGATTCTTATAATCCTCTTCATCAGTCCTACCCTCTCCATTCTTCCAACCAAACATAACCTAAACTTTTCAATAGTTGGCAAGTCCGGGAACCTTTTAGTTATTGCATTTAGGACCCTAGCAACTAGACTGCATTGTGGATGATTGTCAAATTTAGAGTCCTAAATGCCTAAATAAAAAGAAAGGGAGTTTATTGAACTTACAAATGACTAACCATTAAGGGTGCACCAGTGCAAATTACCCGCTTCGAAATGATGAATTCCTTAACAAACCTTTAAGAAGACTTCTTCTGCTTGTACCTCTGTGCACATGCTATGAAGACCAACATGTTTACGAAACTGAGTCCGGTCCAAAGCCAGAAAAAGTAATCAAGATGACCTACATTCAGGTTGTCTGGTATCCATCCAGGCTTCCCGCCTTTTGTTGTGAAGTAAGTTACAATGGTGAGAAGGAAAGAGCTCAGATAATTCCCTAGTGAACTTGTCAGAAGCGACAATGCGGTGCACAAACTACGCATAGCGTCCGGAGATTGGTCGTAGAAGAACTCCAGTTGCCCGATGAATGTGAATACCTCTGCAGCGCCGAACAAAAAGAATTGTGGTATTTGCCATAGGATACTAACTGGTATGGCTGCCTCTTTCTCCACTAAATCGAGCTCTCTGGCCAGCTGCAATCGACGGATTTCCACCACAGCAGCAGCTGACATGCACAGGATCGAAAGGAAAAGGCCTATTCCCATCCGTTGCAGATCGGAGAAACCCTTTTCCTTGCCTGTAAATTTTCTTGTGACTGGGACAATTACTCTGTCGTACACGGGAACCCAGAAAATAACACTGATTATGTCGAAACTTCCCAGAGAGGCTGGAGGAATGGTGAAAGAACCGATGGTCGTGTCCATCGTCATCCCTTGTTCGAGAAACATTGTGGACAAATTGGCAGAAACAGCAGCAAAAACTATGCCAGTGGCCCAAATGGGAAACATGCGGATTAATATCTTCAGTTCCTCTACCTGAGTTACAGTGCAAAGCCTCCAGGGATCGGAGAACTCCCCGCTGTTCATCTCAGCAGTAGTTATAACAGCAGCTTTGTCGAGGCACCTGTCAAACAAAAAAATACAGTCGAGTGAAATTGAAAGGTACAGTTTCTCTGCAGCAAAGGGTATAATTTCTAGCAACCTTAAAATGCAGGGTATAAAAAGGTAAATGAACCCCTTTTAATGTTAATTGAAATGTTAATCTTTTTAAACACCTAGCAATAAAAGAATGACAATTCGCGTAACACGCTAGTTTGTATCAAAACATTGGTGTAAAAGTTGAAACCCCTAACATTATTCTTCCATAAAACGCCTCTAACTCTACTTCCATCTAGATACAACATTGCACAAAACAAGTCCTAGAGAAAAATATCTTAGTGAAGACCTATCAGGAGTAACACCTTCACCACAATAAACTCCGAGTATAACAAGATTTGATTAACTGCAGTTTAGACAAGAAGATGAAGGACACAATCATATCATGGAAACTATTACCCAAAAAGGAGGCTTACGGATTAAATTTGGATTTTAACACGAGTTACGAGAAATATTACCTTTGTTCATCACTGTGCTCCAATTTACGACTTCCTTCAATGACAGAGCTTTTGTTTTGTGTTTCAAACAGGAGACTACTATCTTCAGGGACCTGCAGGTTCCATTTTCGACACGATGCAACAAAGACTTGGCATATCCTTGTAATAGGGCTTCCACCCGGTTTTTGGAATCTGTAGAGAGTCGTGCCCGCGAAGAAACTAGCAATGGCAATTCCCATAAATATTGCGGGAATGCCAAATCCTATACCCCATCCAATATTATCTTGAATCCACACCAGGACACTACTAGATATCAGAGCGCCAAGATTTATAGTTAAATAATACCAATTGAAGAAAGATCCCATTTTCACCCTCTCCCTTGGGTCGGTATCATCAAACTGATCTGCACCAAAGGACGACACACACGGTTTGATCCCACCAGCCCCTAGCGCCATCAGATAAAGTCCAATGGAAAATATCGCATACTCAGCTGGAGTCGCCGGTGGACATTCAGAATTGAAGCAATATGGAGGCTGTAGTGCCGGGATTGATGCAAAGAGAGTCAAAGTACACATCCCCTGTAGAAAACAACGATTAACTGATCACTACCATAACTATGTGCCCATCATGATATTCTTATTGGTAAAAACATACAAAGAATTATTACTCCCATAGGACTTACAACGAGGTAGATTGTGGAGAAAACAGCAATAGTCCAATATCTTCCCCAGAAGGCATCGGCCAAGACGGCTCCAACGAGGGGAGTAAGATAGCAAGTGCCTTTCCAGTTGCTTGCATTTCTTGCAGCAGAAGCATTTCCTTGGTGCAGTTCTTTTGTAAGATACGTAACGAGATTCATAGAAATTCCGTAGTATGCCAAGCGTTCACAACATTCAGTACCTACATTATAAATTACAAAGATTCAGGAGACATTAACTTTCAACAGACTCCAAAACGAACAACATAAAGAACAGTAGTTAAGCACCTAGAATGAAGATGCATGCTTTCCAATTTCCAGTATTCCGCTTCAACACACGATTCCCTCGTATGTCGACCGACCCATCACCTGTGTAAAGTCCATTGCCTTCATCCTGAAGTAAGTCATAAAGAGAATATTTAATCTTCCATAATAGAACTTATACTTTTTTTTTTTTTTTTAACTACTTTACTTTATGTTGTTTGGTATGACATGGAAGAAAGAAAACTAATACACCTTTTGTTGTTTGTCGTTAGAAAGTGAAACCAGAGGGAAAGACGTGTCATATGCAAAATTACTATTTTAGCCATCATTTTTTCTTGCTTTTTCCAAAATTTCGGTAATAGATGAGGATAATAATTTCGTAATTTTACTATCCCCGCTTTTCCGTGAAGAGATTAAAAAGTGTGGGTCCCAAAAATATTTTCGGTTTTAACAACCCCTATTTTCGTTTCGTTCTGAAACTTTTCCTACCAAATAACTCTCTCAATTTCCACTCGGAAATATCTCTAGCTTCTTACTTCCTTCCATTTATCATCGCTACCGAACATAATGTCAATCGGAAAGGACAAAATAATAATAGTAATAATAATAAGAGATTGCGTAATTACCTCTCAAATAAATACTTAAAATAAAATACAAGGCAAAGTCACCCACGACCGAATACGATTGAGTGGGGTTTCTGCCAATTCTACGGTAAAATACTTTACGTTGCTTCCGTTGAAAATTGATTATTTACGTAAGTGTTCGTAAAAATTTTATCATTTAATTTACGCTCTATTAAAATAATAGATTGGTTCTATAGTATTCATCACATGTGGCTCTGACAAAAACGATTAATGAGAAGTAAAAGGACCGCATTTAAGCTCAGGATCAAAATACGATGCATACAGGTCGAAACATGACAAAATTAAATGCTTCACAACTCACAACACCGCTAATAAAGTGAAAAAATAATATGATATGTTTATTATTTTGTTCCTCTGTTATCATCTCTAATTTTAAGCTGATCAGGAAAATAATAAATAAGAAAACTGCAACCAAGAAGAAACCCAGATTATGAATTTCTATTTCGCAAAATATCAAATTTCGGTGACAGCAAACTAATCAAAGAAGCAGCAAAAAGCTTAAAGATATTGAAGAAAGCTAAAAAGATTAGTGAAGAGAGAGAGAGAGAGAGAGAGAGAGAGAGAGAGAGATAAAACCTGAAGAAGACCATCTTCCAAGAGGGATCTCTCTTCCCCCTGTGAACCCATTTCTCTGAAAGCAATAAGCTCCTCATTTAGTAGAGGAAAAATATTTAAAACAAAAATCAAGGTCCAACGAAGAATTATGTGCCATCTATTATAGTGACACATGGCCCTATGACCCATGACAAACCGTTTTAAAATAGTTCTTTAATAAGTTCTTTTTCTAGAAATTTAAAATTAAAAAAAAAAAAACTATAAGAGAAGAGAATTTGACCTTAATATCTTGTAGTATGGTCAAGTACATAATTCTTATGGGTTTTTTCTTTTTTATTGGGTTAAAGTTGAGGGGTTTTTTTTTTTACCTTATTACATCCTAAATTATCATAGAATTATAATTTAATCATAAACTTTTAATTTTAATAATTTACACCCTAAATTTATAAATATATAATAATTTACATCCCATTGATAATAATATTAATCTTTTAAAAGAAATTATCCATGCATGATATAAATAATCATTTTTATTTTGTTAATTAACAATTTATATGTAATTAAGATATCAATTTTCATTAAAAATCAATATTGTTTATCAATAAGGTATAAATTGTTACAAATTTATAATTTTATAATGTATATTATCAAAATTAATAATTTAGAATGTAAATTATAACTTTATAATAAGTTTAGAGTGTGAAAAACCTTAAATTAACTAATCCAAATCAAATTCTAATTAATTTGAAGGAAACGATAATACGTCTGCAAATATGATTCACAGACATCCTCTAGAATGAAACTATTTACACCACTTCACCCTGCGAAAATTCAAAAAATGAAAAGTATGCAACGCAAATGAGCGTTCGCTACAAAATATGACATGGCTCATAAATCCTTTAAATATACATACATGTAAATATCTATATACCTACCACATAAAACAAGCCAATCCAACTATTTCATCTTCCATAATCACGTGTCACTGTCTGGGTCATTTTATTCCCTTTTTAGTTCTTTTTTTACTCGCCGTCCAATATTAATTCTGTTGACTGGGATGTAGAAGCTGCACAGAAGCTAGCTGTACATGACCATAGCATATTATCCAAAAAATTTCAGAAATGCCTTCAAGCCTCATCACCATTGGATGCCAAGCACAGGTTGCTGTCCCATCGCTGGTGCCGTCCTGTTGCGCCACAGTCGCTGTCGCCATGTGTCTGCTCCTCTCGCCGGTGCCTCTCGTCGCTGTCGCTGTCGCCGGCCCCTCTCTTAGGACAGCCAGTCGCGACGGCGAGAGACTAGAAGCCAAGAGCTCTCGCGACTGAGAGAATGGCCGGATCGGGCGATTGCGGTTTAGGAGGCCAACGACCGTATTTCCGGCGACTTTCCCGCCCTCCAATGCCAGATATCGTCCTCTCCGTCGGCGTCGAAGACGTCGTCGTTTCAGCTCCTGTTGTTGCTGCTTCCAACGGGAAAAGCTCCGATAATGGCGACGAGGAAGATAAGCCGGTGAAACCCTCTGATGGCGTCACGACTAATTTGGTCTGGAAAAGGGACCATGCTAAAATCAAGGACACCCTCAGATTGTTCAACAAGCATTATCTTCATTTTGTACAAGTTAATCATCAACTCAATATTGGGTCTCTTGGAACACAAACCCACATTCTTCAATCTTCTGGACCTATTTTGGTATAGCTTTGCTTTCGATTTTGGGCACCGGGAAGAAGAGAAGATTTTCACAGCTTTTACTTTTTTAGTTTTTTAGTTTTTTTTTTTTTTTTTTTGGTGGCAAATATTTTAGAGAAGGGGATGATTGTATGTGCTCAAGTGTATATTAAGATCTGATTCATCTTATTCTACAATCATCCATTTCATTACACCATCATTATTGATCACTGGTTTAGGCACTATGGTAGTCCCTCTAAAAAGGGATTTACTATAGCCTTACCCATTTTTAAATGTTCGAGATACCTATTTGGCTTCATCCATACATAAAGGTAGCAATCACGATTTCCATAAAATATATGGTATCAAGGCATAAAATATATGGTATCAAGGCATAAATGAAAAATCAATTTTTCTCTTTGCACAAAGCACAAAACAAAGTGGAGAAAACAAATGAGGCCAGTTTTATCGCTTTGTTCTGTTTTCTTTTTGTGCATATTACAAATTCTATTAAATAATCCTTTTTTTTTCTTAATCTAATATAATATTTATGTGATTTGAGAGTCGATCTTGTGAGGTTTATCTTGTGATGCCCTACCACAAAAAGAGATGAAATACTCGTTCAACTGTTGAAACAGTAAAATACTAGTACCAAATCCATTAAACAATATTATTACAAAGGTTTTTATTTTTAATTTTTAAACTAAAATCAAATACAAACGAATTTCCTTGCATTTTAAAGGGACTTCCACATATTTTTTTCAACATTCTAGCGCTTAATTACAAACCAGTGGAGAATAAGTATTCATACTTTGGCTTTCATACATTCAGATTCTTTGGTTTACCATTGTCTGCTTCCCCGAAACGATGCATTCATCTCGAGAACCCTTAAGAAGCCTGCTTCTGCTTGTACTTTTTGGCACACACGACGTAAACCAACATGTTGAGGAAGCTGAGTCCGGCCAAAAGCCAGAAAAAATAATCAAGATGACCTTCGTTCAGGTTGTCTGGTATCCATCCCGGGTTCCCACCTTTTGTTGTGAAGTAAGTTACAATGGTCAGTATCAACGAGCTTAGATAATTCCCCAGTGACGTTGTCAAAAGCGATAATGCACTGCACAGACTCCGCATAGCATCTGGAGATTGGTCGTAAAAGAACTCAAGTTGTCCGATGAATGTGAATATCTCTGCGGCACCCAACAAAAAGTACTGTGGTACTTGCCAAAATATATTAATCGGCACAGGTACCTGTTTGTCAACCAAATCGAGCTCTTTGGCAAGCTGCAACCGATTGATTTCCACCACAGCAGCGGCTGACATACACAGAACTGAAAGAAAGAGGCCAATTCCCATCCTTTGCAGCTCTGAGAAGCCCCTTTCCTTGCCTGTGAATCTCCTTGCTATTGGAACAATTACCCTGTCATAAACGGGAACCCAGAAGATGACACTGATGGTATCGAACGTTGAGAGAGAGGCTGCAGGAATGGTGAAGGAACCAACGATTCTGTCCATCATTGTCCCTTGTTCCACAAACATCGTGGACATTTGGGCATAAACAGCAGCAAAGACTATCCCAGAAGCCCAAATAGGAAACATGCGGATCAAAATCTTCAGTTCCTCTACCTGAGTTACTGTGCAAATCCTCCAAGGATCGGAGAAGTCCCCGCTGTTCATCTCAGCCTCAGTTACAACAGCAGCTTTATCAAGGCACCTGACCAAAAATGGGGGAAAAGAGAGTTCATAGAAAACTAGTTCTGCAATTTGAAAACCAAGGAAATACCCATACAGTGTAGACAAGACAACATGGTAAAATGAGCATATCATACAAGATCTTAGACAAAATGAGGCTTATGGAGAGCGTATCAACAATAAAATAACGAACAATTTCATCACTCTTAAATAAAATAATAGACAGCATCCAACAAAAAAAAAAACAAAATAAAATAACAACCTTTTGAACAGAAATTGACAATTTTAACAGCAAAATCCGAAACATCCTTAAGCTAAGATTAAATTAAAATTTCAAGTCGAGTTAGAAGAAAATTACTCTAGTTCATCACTGTGCTCCAATTTACGACTTCCTTCGATGGCGGAGTTTTTGTCTTGGGTTTCAAACAGGAGACTGCTGTCTTTAGGGACCTCCTGGTTCCACTTACGACACGATGCAACAAAAACTTGGCACATCCTTGTAAGAGGACTACCCCCAGGCTTCTGGAATCTATAGAGGGACGTGCCTGCGAAGAAACTAGCAATAGCAAGTCCCATAAACAATGCAGGAATACCAAATCCTAGACCCCACCCGGCATTCTCTTGAATCCAGACCAGTAAACTACTCGAAATTAGAGCACCAATATTTATAGAAAAGTAAAACCAATTGAAGAAAGATCCCTTCTTCACCCTCTCCCTGGGATCGGTATCATCGAACTGATCGGCACCAAAGGACGACACACAAGGTTTGATTCCACCCGTCCCCAGCGCAATCAGATAAAGACCAAAGAAGAATACAGCATACTGTGCTGGAGTTGCTGTTGGACACACAGTACCAATGCACTGTGGAGGCTTTAGTGCGGGAACTGATGCTGCGAGAGTCAAGGTACACATTCCCTGTACAAAATAATAGCTTTATGATTGCTATTACAAAACGTCCAAAAAGATTTATTTTTCTTCATTTGATTTCACTCACTGCTAATGATTCCTAACTATTTCTAAAAAGTAACTGGTTATCTTTTAATCGAGTCATGAAAGGGATGTGACTTTAAACAGAAAACGATGTGTTTCTAGAAGGACAAAGAATAATAACACACGTCCATATTCATAATAAGCAAAGTTTTTGTTTAATAGCCAATCTATTTACAAAAAATCTGAACAAAACCAGAACAGTAATTATCCAAGTACCAAATTTCCAAATAGGAGCAGCAATCCAGGGCCCAAAAAAATAACAAGAAAGGAAAATGAGCAGCAAAATAAAGAAACATCAAGACACAAACAGAAGATCAAGTAACATATTCAAAGACGGGTGGAAATTGATGAAAACATAAAAAGACAGTAGGAAAACAAAAACTGTGTGGTGCCATGTGCGATACGAAGCTAAATGATAATACAATCAACAATGATGTTCCCAAAAGGACTTACGATGAGGTAAATAGTGGAGAAAACAGCAATAGTCCAATATCTTCCCCAATAAGCATCTGCCAAGACGGCTCCAATGAGGGGAGTAAGATAGCAAGTGCCTGACCAAGTGGTAACATTTCTTGCTGCAGACACATTTCCTTCGTGCAGTTTTGTTGTAAGATAAGTTACCAGATTCGTTGCAATTCCATAATATGCCAACCGTTCACAACATTCAGTACCTGTATCATATTTCATACAGTATAAAGTATTTAAGCAAATTTTAAACTATTTATTTTCTAAACAGGAGAAACATGAAGAACAATAGAAAACCTAGAATAAAGGGGCAAGCTTTCCAATTTCCGGTATTCTGCTTCAGCACCGGCATCCCGTGAATGTCAACCGAACCATCACCTGTGTAAAGACCATTGCCTTCATCCTGAAGTAACACATGAATTTCATCATGTGGGTCGTACAGAAATGATTATAAACAAGTAAAGGATTCCGTTTGCAGCTCCAACTCATACAAGGCAAGTAAAAAATAGAGTTGTTAGGCATCAAGTAAATAATCAAATACCATGTATATGAGTTGAAATAGGCAAAATAAATCTTTTTCAAAATAATTTAATTCACAAAATAGGTAACTATCAAAATCAATCCTGTTTTTTATAATCATTATTATTATTATTATTATTTTAATCCACAAATAGTGAATAGTGAACCAGTAAAGACAACCCAAGAATTCCATGCACATCTAGCATAAAAAAGAAAAAAAATTGAAGAAAAAAGAAACCCAGATTCTCAAATTCCTAGCCGGTCACAACCCAAATCGATTTCGAAGAAAATTGATACAGGTAGTGATTTCCTATACAAAAAACGATGCTTTTGAATAAACCCTTTTGGCGATTTGTTAGTCAAAACTCAATACCTTTTTTTTATTTAATCACATCCAATCCAAAATATTCAACCAGTTTCAAGTGAAGATATTATTATTCGAGCAGCGAAAATGAAAAGGAGAGAGAGAGAGAGAGAGAGAGAGAGAGAGAAATGGAACCTGAAGAAGACCATCTTCCAAGCGAGATCTCTCATCTCCCTGTGAACCCATCTTCTCTTTCCCTCTGCTGTCTAACTCTCTCTCTCTCTATCTTTCTCTCTCTGTATAATCTCTATCCGTCTAAATTCAAATGGATTCTTAAAGTGAACGATAAGATACTTTGGATGGGATTTTGATTTTTTTTTTTTTGGGGCCAAATTTGAGATACTTTTGACGAATCAATTTTTTTTTTTTTGGGGGGCGGGGTGGTGACGTAATGAACGAAGACAGACCTTGGAAGTTGGGAATATATGGGTGGGGTAGCCGCCCATTATAAATAGCAGCCTTGTTCGTTTTTGGGTCATTATTCTTATTTTTCCAAACAACATTTTTTCTATTTATAGCAAAGGAGAATTCTACACTAAGGCCCTTCAATTACCTTATTTATTGGATAAAAAAAATTTTACCACGATTTTTTTATGATTGAGATTAAATGGATGCACCAAATAAGAGCTACTACACATGATTAACCATTATTCTTAATTTTAATAATTACAAAATATTTCAAAAACATTAAAAAAAAAAAAAACCTCCCATCGAAAAGGAGGAGGCAAACTCTCTACCACCTCCTTCGACATAGAAGAATTTGCCAAAATGACTTAACAAGAAAGTGAAATTAGGGAAATGACTTTCCTATTTCTTTTTTCTTTTTTTTATTTAAAAAAATACTGATTGTGTAATTAAAATTTTTTAAATTAATAAAATTATTTAAAGGGAGAGTCTGTCGTAGAGACCGATGGTCTATACCGGTAAAGTCTTTTGTTAGACCGTTGAGATTTAATTGAACGGTTGAAATATTGTTCGTATACCATACTTATCATATATCTTACCTCACATTACCCTTCCCACTCAAAGTCTTCTCTGTCGCCGACGACCTTCCCAATACTGGCTACGGACGCCAACGACCCACCCCCGGCACCCCCACCACCCGCCCCAGTCCCAACCACCAGCAACCCCCGTTTCTCTCTCTTCTCTTCTCTCTTTCTCCCCCTTTCTCTCTCTTCTCCTTTCTGTCGTGGCCCCCCACCCCCGACCCCTCCCCCCCACCACCGGCCCCAGCCCCGGCCACCCCCCACCCAGCCCCAACCGCCGGCGACCCCCCTCTCTCTCTTCCCCTTTCTCTCTCTCCTCTTTTCTCTCTCTTCTTCTTCTCTCTCTCCTCCCCTTTCTCTCTCTTCTCCTCTCTCCCGCGGCCCCCCACCCCCGGCTCCCCCCACCCCCGCCCCAGGCCCAGCCCCCAGCAACCCCCATCTCTCTTTCTCTTCCTCTTTCTCTCTCTTCTCTTCTCCTTTCTCCCGCAGCCCCCCACCCTCGGCCCTAGCCCCGGCCGCCCCCACCCAGCCCCGACCCCTGGCAACCCCCCCAGCCCACCCCAGCTCCCATGGCGAAAGGGTAAGAGAGAAAAGGGAAGAGAGAGAAAGAGGAAGAGAAAGAGAGGGGGTCGCCGAGCAGTGGGGCTGGGTAGGAGGCGGCCAGGGCTGGGGCCAGTGGTGGGGGGGGGGGGGCGGAGGTAGGGGGCCGTGGGAGAGAGAAAGGGGAAGTGAGAGAGGGGAAGAGAGAGAGAAAGGGGGGTCACCGGCGGCCAGGGCTGGGGCCGGGGGTGGGTTGCCGGCATCTGTCGCCGACGGCAGGAAGGTCGCCGGCGACGGAGAAGATTTTGAGTGGGAAGGGTAATGTGAGGTAAAGTGTATGATAAGTATGGTATACCAATAATGTTTTAACCGTTCGATTAAATCTCAACGGTTTAAAAAAAGAGCTTTACATCTACCACAGACTCTCCCTTATTTAAAATCAAAGTTTTAATAAAAGAATAAGAGGAAACCTGGGCACTCGAACTTGCCTCTTCCCTTCCTTCCACTGCTTTTTCTTCTTCTTCCTCGTTCCCTCCCACCAAAAGAGTCTCCCCAAATCTGCCGCCACCACCTCCGGCACCGTCGCCACCCTAAACGATGCTGTCGGGAGATCGCGTCACAAGCTCAAACCACGCCTTTTTCTTCCTCTTCTTCCCCTCCGACCACCACAAGATCCACGGCCACCTTGAACTTGCCTCTTCCCTTCCTTCCTTCCTTTACTTCTTCTTCTTCTTCCTCGTTTCCTCCCCCCAAAAGAGTCTCCCCAAATCGGCCGCATCCACCTTCGGTGCCACCACCTCCCTAAACGACGCCATCGAAGATTTGGAGACCGCGCCACAAACTCCGACCAAGCCTTCTTCTTCCTCTTCTTCCTTAAAGGATAAATGCAAATTTCCAATGAGAGTCTTTGTCCATGCATGATTTGTGTGGAAAACCTTAGAATGAACAAAAGAAAAAAAAAAAAAAAAAAAAAAAAAGAACGATCACTAAAATTTCATGAACGACCATATAGTCGTTCCTTCCAAACCATGACTTTTTTTTCCCCTTAAACAAAAAGCAAAAATAACTAGATTAGTAACTTTTGTCATGTATGATTTGCCTCAAAACACAGGGAATGACCACAAAAGTGAAGGAACGACTACTAAAATTTCAGGAACGATCATACGATCGTTCATTCCAAATCATGACTTTCTTTTATTTTTTTCCTTTAAGCGAAATGCAAAAATAACCATACTATCACCTTATGTCATGTATGATTTTGCCACAAAACACACAGAATGACCACAAAAGAGAATGAACGACCACTAAAATTTCAGGAACAACCATACGGTCATTCCTTCCAAACCGTGACTTCATTTTTTTCCCATTAAATGAAAAGCAAAATTAACTAGAGTAGTGATTTTTGTCATATATTATTTGCCTCAAAACACACGGAACGACCACAAAAGATAAGGAATGACCACTAAAATTTCAGGAACGACCATACGGTCGTTCCTTCTAAACATTAACTTTTTTTATTTTTTTCCTTAAACGAAAAGCAAAATTAACCAAATTAGTGACTTTTGTCATGTATTATTTGCCTAAAAACAAAAACAAAACACAAAAAACAAAATAAAATACCAAATACCAAATTAATGACTCTCTCAAACACATTTAATGACTAGCATTCATAAAACGATATATCCATGGTCAGTGACTTATTGACTTTTTTTTATTTTTTCCCTTAAACGAAAAGCAAAATTAACTAGAATTGTGATTTTTGTCATGTATTATTTGCCTCAAAACACACGGAACAATCACTAAAGATAAGGAACGACCACTAAAATTTCCGGAATGACCATACGGTCATTCCTTCCAAACATAGACTTTTTTTATTTTTTCTCTTTAACGAAAGACAAAAATAACCATATGTAATCTCTGTTCATGTATGATTTGCCTAAAAAAGAAAAAAAAAAAACCATAAACCAAAAACCATAAACCAAATTAATGAATTTCTCAAACATACTTATGGACTAGTATTCATAAAACGAAATCGTCATGGTTAGTGACTTATGGGCTTCATTTTTTTTTTCCCTTAAACGAAAAGAAAAAATAATCAGATTTATGACTTTTGCCATGTATGATTTATCTCAAAACACACGGAACAACCAGAAAAGATAAGAAACGACCATACAATCATTCTTTCTAAACATTGATCTTTTTTTTTTAATTTTATTTTTTCCTTTTAACGAAAGGCAAAAATAACCGGATTTGTGACTTTTATCATGTACGATTTGCCTTGAAACACACGGAACGACCTCAAAAGATAAAGAATGATTATACGGTCGTTCCATCCAAACATTGACTTTTTTTTATTTTTTTTCTTTAACGAAAGGCAAAATTAACCAGATTACATCTTTTTTCATGTATTATTTACCTAAAAAACAAAAACAAAAACAAAATACTGACAGCCAAATTAATGACTTTCTTAAACATACTTAATGAGTAACATTCATAAAATGAAATCACCATGGTCAGTGACTTATTGATTTTTTTTATTTTTTCCCTTAAACAAAAAGCAAAATTAACTGGATTAGTAACTTTTGTCATGTATTAGTTGACTCATAACACATGGAACGCCCACAAAAGATAAGGAACGTCCACTGAAATTTTTGGAATGACCATACCAAATATTGACTTCATTTTTTTCCCTAAAACAAAAAGCAAAAATAACCAGATTAGTGACTTTTGTCATGTATTATTTGCCTCAAAACACACGGAACGGCCACAAAAGATAAGGAATGACCATTAACATTTCCAGAACGACCATACGGTTGTTCTGTCCAAACATTGACTTTTTTTTTATTTTTTTCCCTTTAACGAAAGGTAAAAGTAACCGAATTACACCTTTGTTCATATATTATTTGCCTAAAAAAACAAAAAACAAAATACCAACAACCAAATTAATGACTTTATTAAACATACTTAATGACTAGCATTCATAAAACAAAATCACCATGGTCAGTGATTTATTGACTTTTTTTTATTTTTTTCCTTAAACGAAAAGCAAAATTAACCAGATTAGTGACTTTTGTCATGTATTATTTACATCATAATACACGGAACTATCATAAAAGATAAGGAACATCCACTGAAATTTCCGGAATGACCATACAGTCATTCCTTCCAAATATTGACTTCATTTTTTTCCCTTAAACGAAAAGCAAAAATAATCAGAATAGTGATTTTTGTCATGTATTATTTGCCTCAAAACACACAGAACGACCACAAAAGATAAGGAACGATAACTAAAATTTCCGGAACGATCATACGGTCATTCCGTCCAAACATTGACTTTTTTTTTCCTTTAACGAAAGGCAAATTAACCAGATTACATCTTTGTTCATGTATTATTTGCCTAAAAACCAAAAAAAAAAAAAATACAAACAACCAAATTAATGACTTTATCAAACATACTTAATGACTTTTGCAATTAAAAAACGAAATCACCATGGTCGATAATTAAAGTCAATAAGTCATTAAGTAATCGAAATGCGTTGCGACGCGTCGGCGGCGACGGGGGTCGTGTGTCGGGCGGAAAGAGGCTGGGAGAAAGCTTTTTATCTGGTGGTGGGTTTTCGGGTTTCACATAGTGGAAATGAGAGTAAAGAACAAGGGTTTGATTTTTTGCTTCTTTATTTTTTCTCTGGTGGTGGGGTTTGGGGTTTGGTAGACCTCTGAAGAATGAAGATGTTTGGTTTGTTTAGATGAAGAAGAAGAAGAAGAACGACTCCCCCTGCTGCCAGGATTTTTTTTTTTAACCTTATATTAATATCTTTATTTTTTACATTATTTTAAAAAAAAAATCATTTTGCTAATTAAATTTTTTAAAAAGTCATTTTGCAAATTAAACAAAGTTAAAAGGTTATTTTACTAAAGAGCTCTTCGACATAGCTCACCCTCCTCTGTCCACGGCTGCGAGAGCTCCAACCCCACGGCAAAACCATCCTCACAAAGTACAGAATTAAAAAAAAAAAAAAAAGAAACCCCAATGGACGATAACGTGGGCAAGACCCGACGAAGCCTAGTGGCCAAAGGGGGTGGCGTTCGGTTATTTTCCAGATCCAACACCAGCCATTTTCCATATTTGTCGTGGCTCCGTCCTCGGCCTCCCCCACTGTCGATTCCATTGGCTCCAAGATTCGTCATGAATCCATCCTCGGCCTCCCCTCGCCGTAGCGATTCCATCGGATCCAAGCTCCGTCATGAATATGTCTTGAGCCTAGGGGATGGCAATATTTTCTGCGGGATGAGGCCCTGCAGGGATTTCCATCGAACGGGGCTGTGATGGAAGACAAAGTGTAATAACCGAATGCTTGAACGGACTCGTGATTCCATATCGGAATTTAAGTCCGTATTATGTGTTATGTGATGTTTTGTGAAAATTATGAATATGAGTATGAAATTCATAATTTATTCTCAGTATATGCTTGAGTTCTCAAGTAATTAACTATGAGACTCAATAATATGTTTATTAGGTCAAGAACGAGGCCTTTTGGTACAAAGGCAAAATTAGAATTTTTGACCTTGACCGATCAAAGTTTGACCAGAAAAGTCAAAGTATGATGGTACTGTTGTATAACAGGCAGTATAGAAATTATACTGCGAAAAACCGTCATTACGAATAGATAAGTAAGATTAACGTACGGGATCACGTTAGAAAAATCAAGCACAATATTTAAGACAATAAGGGCTAATTAGCTTTAAGTTCTAAAAAAAAAATAAAAAAAAAACTATACACAGTCCAGTTAAATACAGATAAATTCTGGACTGCAATTTAGTATGATAATATTGTTTTAGTTGACAACAGTATTTGTTATATCTACATTAGAATGAGAATAGACTGCTTTTAAGATAGAAAGCCAAACGGAGCCTTAGGTGGAGGACACCTTGTCCAATGAGAATTAAGAGAATTTTTGAATTTTTGAAAAATTGGAAAGTATTACAAAGTAGATAACCTTGGCTCTTGGAATCCTCTAGTGGCCGGCCACCTATTGGGGGGTATTCAGCAATTTTATTTTGGGGAGGCTTGAAGTGCAAATTAGAGAATAAAAATAAATCAAAAAGAAATTAAAATTATGCCTATAAATAGGTGTGGGGGGGGGGGGGGGGGAGGGTTGATTTTAGTTCATTTTTATTAGAAAAACACCCCAAAACTCTTGCCATTTCTCTTCTCACTCTCTCCCTCTCAGCCGAACTCCATAGGCAGAAAACCCAAGGTGTGTGGTCGGATTTTTAGTGAGGAAAAAACTAGAAAAACAGTTTCGGAAACTCTAGCTAGTGGTTGTCTCTTCGGTTTAGAGGTAACACTCTAATCTCCCAAGCTTTTAAATTCTGTTTTCAGCCCTTTACAGTGTATTTTCCAGCTTGTTTGTAAGAGCTTAAGCTCATTCATTTATGTCCTTATCTTAGTTAAATTGCTTAGCATGTGCTTGATTTAGATTTTAGTATGTTTATGTTTCGGTTTGGTGCATGATTTAGATTATATGCCCTAGAAATTTTGTGATTGATGTGTGTGACCATCAAGTGTTTGTTATATGTCCCCATAGGCTTATGAATGCTGTGAATGGCTGATTATGAATTGGTATTCTTGTATGTTGAACTAGGGTTCAAGAAAACCCTAGAGAATCTTAGAAAAACCAAGTTTGGTGAACTTCACCAAATGGGTTTGAAAAAAATAATTGATTGTATAAGATTGCATGAACGGGTATGAGGACATTAGATTATACGCTGCATGCTTGATGTAGGCTCACGGTTGCGACCGTTTGAGGTAGTGTGTGCGTAATTTTTACGTGAGAGCAAACCGAAACCAAAACTACCAGTTCGGGTGAAAACTGAGCAGTGGATTGGAAACAGTCTTTTGAGGCATTTAGAGGCCGAATTTGAGAAAAATAAAAACTGAAAAGTTGTAGGAAATTGAAAATGCTAGGGCATCGCGGACAGTTTTTGAAAATAAGGCTCCAAAGGCCTTCTTTTTTACCAAAACCCGTGCCTGGACTGCCCAGACCTATATGCACGGCCAGCCAGTTTCAACAAAGAAAAAGTATAAGTTAAGGATAGAACTGGGTTTTTGTCAAAACATGAAAGTTGTAGGATTTTTCAATATCTAAAACTTTTATGAAGAAAAGTTTTTCAAAATCCAAACATATTTTAAAGTAAAACTAAATCAGATTAGTAAGCTCCGATTCAGAATTTTAAAACAATACATGCATAGGAAATTCCTGCACATGCACTGACGATTTGACTGTTTTCAGTAAAATCCTTCAAAATCTAGACAGTTTTATTGAAAAAAAAAAACCAGTTTTAATGGTTAATCAAACTCAGTTTAATAAGAAAAGAAATAATTAAGTAAATTAAGCTAAGTTAAATTGGTAAACTGTCGTAAGACATCTAGTAATTGGATAGGTTACCTAATTTCATTGGGCCTTAGTAGCCCAACAGGCTTTTAAAATTTAAAACCTAACTTAGGCCTAAAACTAGGGTTACTAATAGTAACCTAATAGGATGCCAAGTATTATTGGGCCTTGAGCCCAAAGTTTATTAAGTAATCAAATAGGATACTGTTTGATTATTATTGGGACATGTGCCCTAGGGTTACATTTAGTAACCGAAAGGGATATCATTAAAGCATATGAGGGGGACATATAACTAGGGTCACTAATAAATGTTGGTTAGGGTACCAACGTTTAATAAAATAATTTAAGGTAAGATAGGATGATTCTTATCTTACGTCGTTATTTATAACAGGTAATTAACCTGTTGTTGCGATCAGTAGGAGCAACAAACTCAGGATGTACAGAAGAGGTAAGTACCAACCTCACCTATAGTATGGAAAATAGTAAATATTATTTTCCACTATGATATATTTTTATGTATGCCAAGTTATGCTATGCTATGCCAAGTTATGACATGCTATGTCAAGTTATGCTATGCTATGCGAAGTTATGTTATGTTATGTCAAGATATGCCATGCTATACCATAATATGCCATGTGTATGTTTATGTTATGGTTTATATTATATTATGACATAGTGACATCATGATGCATGTTCACCAATGTAAAACCACATGGTAAGAACATGATTTTAAGTCATGAAATAAGACAAGCAAGGTGTCGTACCAACCTCCCGGCAGATCGTGGAGGATTATACATGTTTCAAGTTCAAGACATTCAGACTTTCGTTGATACGTGAAGGGTTATGTATATGATTATCAACCTCCCGTTGATGCATGAGGGTATAATCAACATCAACCTTCTGTTGATGCGTAAAGGATCATGTATGTTCAAGAAAATTTTCAAGCCTTCTGTTGATGCAGAAGGGTCATGTTTCATGATTCCTAGAATTGTTAGGGACTTTGCAAACCTTAACTTTCTGAGGAATGCGTGCAATCGGTACGTACACAAGGGGCCCACATGTTAAGTAAGATAATAAGTTCATAATAAGTTTATATTGAAGCTTAAGACATTCATAATCGATCATAATTGGATCATGCATAAGTCATACGATGTTTGTTATGTTTTGTGAGATTATGTTGGTACTTGCTGAGCGAAAGCTCATCAGTATATTCCATACTGTAGGTAGGATGCCTGCAGCTTTACTTGGTGGGCCATGGAGACGATGCGGCAAGTGAAGGGTGGTGTGGGATACCACTACGCAGATTTCCGCAACCTCTTTTGAAACATATATATAAGTACGAGACTTAAGTGATTTTAAGCTTGAGTAAAAAAAATATATATAAATATAATATATATATAAAAAAATATATTTCCTCAAATTTTCAAGTAAGTTTAAGTATTTAAAACTGAGATGTAGTTTAAGAAAGTACGGTAACGGCCTTACGTAGGTCGGGGCGTTACACAAAGTTCGGGGGTGGAGAAGGGGATGGGGATGAAATCTTATCCCCGAAACTTAGCGGGACGGGGATGGGAAAAACACTCACCTTCCTCACATATGATTTCATATATATTTATACGCATGTAATAGATTATGAAAATTATTTCTGAAAGTGTGAGCACCCATAAAATATATGTTGAAAGTATGAGGAATAGACAAAAAAAATGATAATTTTATATTTATTTTTATGGTTTCAAAATTTTTTAGTTTAAGTATTTTATAAAAATTTAGTTTTAAGAGTTTGTAACGTTTTAATACCTTTATTTTTTAAGATTTTATTTGTATATATTTAGAAGTTGGTCTGTTTTATGAAATCTTTGGTTTTGATCTAAATTTATGATACATTTCTACTTTATTGTTTGCTTTTGCTTTGTTATATTTTTAAATTTATATTTATAATAGATGAGAAATGGTGCGGGTATGGGGATCAGTCCAATATAATAACATTGTTAATTTTTTTACAATAGTTTTTTTTCTTTTTTCTTTTTTAAATATCGATTGATATGATATTTATTATTTCAAATCATCTTGAGATTTTTTATCATCTTGAGAATTTTGTATTGAGGTTATCTTGAGCATTTATAAGTTCAAAAACTTGAAGTGAAATAAAATTAAGTCAACTTAAAATAGTATGATTTTTTTGTATAACAGTAACAAATCGAAATCAAATGGTTCTAATTATCATATCAATTGATATTTTAAAAAAGAAAAAAAAAACCTATTGTAAAAAGATTAATGATGTTATTATATTGGACTGATTTTTTTTTTTAAGTGGCTAGTAGGCAATATCAAAAGCTTATTTTGCTTAACAAATTGTATTTTTGCATAGCTGAGCTGTCAATGGATATATCAGTCTAGCTAACT
This sequence comes from Ficus hispida, assembly GCA_025413025.1. Lineage (NCBI taxonomy): Eukaryota > Viridiplantae > Streptophyta > Magnoliopsida > Rosales > Moraceae > Ficus > Ficus hispida. Next base: position 13,490,704 of record CM046371.1, on the reverse strand, counting down.
TTATCCAGATATTTTTAGTAAAATATGAGCACTATATCAGCCAAAAAATTTATAATAGAAAAGTTGACCCCATATATATATATAAATCTACACACACGGTGTGTTTATGTGTTAATCCTCTTCCATTATTACTTTGGATCGACATTTTCAGATGGTAAAATACTATCTGAATTTTAAAATCATAATTTTAAATCAAATTTTCTGTCATTTTTATTTTCAAAAAATTCAAAATTTAAAAATCTATAATTTTCTCATTTTAAATCAAGATGATATGATTTTATGTCAAAATATTCGTAACAACGAGATGAATATAAGTCATGATCCATTTTGTATTTTTTTTCTGAATGCATATCAAATTTTATACTATTTTATATATCACATAATTTTTCTAAAAAAATTTCCTCTAAACATGCATTTTCAACTTAACATTCAAAACCCTTTCTCTAGATGTCCTCCGCGACGGATCCTTATTTGTTTTTATAATTTATTGTTGTTGCGTGCAGAATGTGCATGTGCTATTCGGCTCTTCCATCATTGTCGTTGTCGTTGAGCTTTAAAAATCATTAACTTGACGTGCAGAGAAATTGTAGTTTTCTTTTTTCTTCTTACATGAAGCACGAGCTCAAGCCGACCATATTAAGATAATAACAGAGGCAGAGAGATGTGGGGACAAGGGGCCACTTGAACTTTAAAAAAATTCTATTTCGTACTTTCTCCCCTATAAATAAATAAATATTTTTACAATTTCATCCCTTATTTGTCCCTCTAGAAGTTTTTTAATCACTACATTTGCATATTTAAAAAAAAACTTTAAATTTCACCCAATTATTTTTTTTATTTTTAAGTACTCACATTTAATTTTAGTATCTTAAATAAATCAAAATCAATTAGACTATTATGTAAATTCTAAACTTTACAATTAAATTACACTCTATTACAAGCTTATATTTCATTTCGGGAAAAAAAAACCCCCCCAAAGATACAAATAGATAAACAATGATAAAATATTTTAATATTGTAATTTTGATTCAAAATTTTTGTTTAAATCGCGAAAAACTTTTATGGCTCTGCCACTGTTAACTTTTTTTATTTTACAAAACTTTTTTTCTTAAAACACCGGGACTCACATATAAAGTTTTAATGAGTTGATAAGATTTTCTAACGAAGAGACATTGAGTTTTTTTTTTTTTTTTTTTTTTTTTCTTGGTTCAATTAACGAAGTTGATTACATTTACTGTAAAAAAAAAAAAAAAAAAAAAAAAAAAAAAAAAAAAAAAAAACTTTAAAGACGAGTTTGATGCTTCTGTGGATATAGTTCGACTGACCCTGCGTTAATTGTGCTTCTTAATTGATCAGCGATTATTAATTTCCATCGAGTCTTTGACTCTGGTTGCTCATATAAAGAGTGATGTACGAGCTATTTTGATATTTTGTTTGTTGTTCTGTTATGGTCCCTGGCCAAAACTACAAGTGGTTTAGACTCTCTTTAGTTGAGTGTCGTTTTGGCAAGACTTTCTTTAGTTGAGTGTCGTTTTGGCAATCTCTATTGGTGTCATCTGTTTAGTATATTAGCCTCTGTTGTCGAAGAGGAAGGGTAGACTTGGATATTGCAATTTTCAGCAGCTTTGCTTTCTTCCATAGCTCAGAGAGCTTGTTAATAAAAATTCATCTGAGATTTTAGCTCGACGAAGTCCAAATTTTCTTTTTTATCAACTCTAATTTCGAGTTTTATAGACTTCCTAAATCATGGAGTCTAACTAGCGCATTTGTTCAAAGATTTCACTACAAATATGAGAGCTAGGATATGAAACGCATTTGAAGAAATTCCAAGCTCTTAAGCTCTCTAATTCAATTAACGTTGCTGAGAAACGCTGCTTATCACTTCCATTGGAAGAAACTCCGTAATCTTTGAATGCACGAGAGGAAGCCAAGTTAAGAAACTGCTAATCGGTTGAGAAAACCGGCAAAGAGGATATTGCTGACAAGCTTGTAAGTTAAAATGTTCACTAGCCATTGACCTTTAATCATGAGTAAAATCAGTTTGAAGAGTAGATAAAGCCTAAGCATATTTCTTTTTAAACAACTAAAAGGGCATATGAAATTGCATGTGCATCCATTCAAACCCTTTATTTTACGGGATTTATGATCTCATCGACTTCCGCTTCCTAAACTAAAGGAAAGGATCGGAATTGGCTGCTCTCCTTTGAGGAGGGGATGAGTGAGTTATTCAGCACTAGGATTTGCTGTCAAAGCTGTTAAATGAACTTGGCCAGAACCCACCCCAAAAACTAACTCATAGGGAGAGGGAGCCCAATCCGCATATGTACACCACAACAATTCAATTCAGTAACTTAACAATATTCGACAAATACACAATCTAACGCCCTCCCTCAAGTCTCGTGTGGGCCAGGGTCCAAAACCACCATCGCTTTTGGGTTTGATAACATGTTAAATGAATTTGGGTTGAATTTATCTCCAAAAATTAACTCAAGGAAGGAGGGAGCCCAATCTACTTATAAACACCACAATACGGTAACCTGATATGATATGTCTCTTTCCATGTCTTAATAGAAAAAGTCTGAACACAGAAAACATATTTAACATGTTTCCAATTTTATTTACTCGTGTCCAATGTAAGAAAATGAATGCATCGACAAAAACCACAAGAAGAATAGATATTTACACAGTTTCTTTCATACGCTTTACCATCTTCAACATCTTTAACTGTTCTCAAGAATGATACCTCCTTGGGAAACTCTTAAAGAAGCCTTTCTTTGTTTGAACTTTTTTGCGCAGACTATGTAAACCAACATATTGCAGAAGCCAAGCCCGGCGAAAATCCAAAAGAAATAATCAAGATGGCCTTCATTCAGATTATCTGGTATCCATCCACCCTGACCCCCTTCCGTTGTGAAGCAAGCTATAATAGTCAGAATAAAAGAGCTCAGATAGTACCCTAATGCCACCGTAAAAAGACATAACGCGCTGCAGAAACTCCGCATAGAATCTGGAGACTGCTCGTAAAAGAACTCAAGTTGCCCGACGTACATAAATATCTCTGAAGTACCCATCAAAAAGTACTGGGGTATTTGCCACAAGATACTAAGAGGTACAGCTACTTTCTGATCAACTAAATGGTTTTCTTTGGCAACCCAAAGTCGAATAAATTCTACCACAGCAGCGGATGCCATGCACAGAACCGAAATAAAGAGGCCAATTCCCATCCGCTGCAACTCTGAAATGCCTTTTTCCTTGCCGGTAAATTTCCTTGCCATGGGGATAATCAGCCTATCGTAAATGGGAAGCAAGGAAAGAACACCGACGACGTCAAAAGTTGAGAGAGAGGCTGGAGGAACGGTGAAAGAACCAACAGTTGTGTCCATCATCGTCCCTTGTTCAACAAACGTTGTCGAAACTTGTGCATACACAGCCGAAAAAACTATCCCTGTAGCCCAAATCGGAAGTAAATGGATCAAGATCTTCACTTCTTCCACCTGAGTGACCGTGCAAAGCCTCCAGTCCCCACTACTAATCTCAGCATCAGATATTACAGCAGCTTTATCAAGAAACCTGTGACAAAAGTAAAGTTTATAGCCATTAAGTGGAGCAATTTATATCTTAGAAGGAATTAAGAAAGTACATATTGAATATAAATTGTTAGTTACAAAGATTGAATTATCTACGGATCAGAGGAAACTTCTTTTCGGGAAAACAATAATCCATGAATAGCATCTGAAAGAATGCATAACTCGTTTCGATGAAGTACCTTCAAACTTTTCACATATCTAGAACAAGTCCGTATAACAATCAATTGTAAAAGCAGAGCAAATTTTTTAGTAAAAATACGACCTTTTGACTAGCTTCAGCATAGAAGTTAATAATGTTAATTATTTTTAAGCACCATAAAAGTAAAAGGAGAGACTCACTTCAGTGTGGCACTATGTTCCAATTTATAGCTTCCTTCAATAGCGAAACTGTCGTCTTGTATTTCAAACAGGACGCTACTGTCTCGAGGCACCTTCAAATTCCACTTACGGCATGCCGCAACCAAAACTTGGAACACTCTTGTAATAGGGCTTCCCCTTGGCATCTGAAATCTGTAGCGGGGTGTACCAAAAAGGAAACCAACAACAGCAATGCCCATAAACAATGCAGAAACGCCGAATCCTAGACCCCACCCAACGTTGTCTTGGATCCACACCAAAAAAGTACTTGATATAAGGATGCCTAAATAAATTGAAAAGTAATACCAGTTAAAGAAGGATCCTTTCTTCACTCTCTCCTTCAAATCAGTATCATCAAACTGATCCGCACCAAATGGTGCAACACATGGCTTGATCCCGCCCATCCCTAGTGCAACAAGATAAAGTCCAAAGAAGAACACCGTGTACTGTGCAACTGTGGCCGACGGACATACAGAACCAATGCAGTCTGCGGGCCTTAAAGCTGGAACCGATGCTGAGAGAGTCAATGCACACATTGCCTGACACAGTAAAAAACAACGAACGAATTCAATGACAATTTTTTATATGATTTTCCCCCATCTTTTCCGGTTGTTCTGCACGGGAGGATTCAATGTGCTAACGAGGGTTGCAGGGAACGTTACCGTTATAGTTAGATACAAATACAAAGGTAACCACCAGACAAGAACCGCAAGAAATTCAGAGTACATAGAGTATATCCCCGGCACAAAGTGCCAACTCTTCCTCTTCAACAAGGAGGCTTTACGTTCAATTCTTTTAGGAGTTGGGTAGAAAAAAGACAAAAGGTTATTCTTAAATTCTTCAGTGCAGAAGAGCTAGGATGTTCTCAAGAGTAAGTAGTGTTCTGTGCATAAATTTTAATGACATGGTTGATGCTCCAAAGAGAAAAAGGCGTGTTATTAAATGAGATACTTAATTCTATCGAAGGAACGCAGATTGGAATCTTGTTTTGTGATCACCATAACGTATATCATGGAGGAAGCAGCAATGGTCCAGTATCTTCCACAGCACGCATCCGCTAAAGCAGCTCCAAGAAGGGGTGTGAGATAGCAAGTGCCTTGCCAAATGGTAACATTTCTTGCTGCAGAGACATTTCCTTCATGCATTTTTTTCGTGAGATAAGTAACAAGATTAGTTGAAATACCAAAGAAGGCCAAGCGTTCACAACCTTCGGTACCTGTATTACATTTTATATACGTTTAAAGGATGTCAAATGATTCTGTATTCTGCATTGAAAGCAACATAAGATAATAAAAAAAATGGAGCACCTAGAATGAAGAAGCATGCTTTCCAATTCCCAGTATTCTGCTTCAACACAGGCTTCCCATTGATGTCAACAGAACCGTCACGGGTATAAAGCCAACTATGTCCATTCTGAACGAGATACAAACGACATAAACGGTCCAAATCAGGTGAATAGTTTCTGTTAGTTATTACTTATAACTGAATTTCTATAAAACTATAGCAACTTTCAACAATTCTTTTTCATATCAGTAAGTCATCCCAATAAAAGAAGAGTCAGATTCCATTGGAGCTCTTAAATGCATTCACTTAATGCTCTGTTTGGTAGGAAGGAAAGGAAATAGGAGGGAAAGGAAAATTATGATGGAAAGAAAAATTGTAAGGAAAGAAAGGATTTTGATTTTCCCTCGGGTTCTTTGGTATGAGAAGGTGGAAAGAAAATTATTGCACTTTTTCTTGTTTGGTATTGGAATTAAAATCAAAGAGATGGAAAAATTACTAATACTACAATCACTACCATGCCCTTACATTATCGATCATATTTTGTTTTTGACTAAGATTTTGATGGATAACAAGGGTAATTGTGTAAATGCAAAACTATTTTGTTGCTTTCAAAGCTTTCCCTCACAAAATCCTTACATATTTGGGAAGGAAGACATATTTTTGTGAACCTTACCTTCAAATTATTCCCTCCACTTTTCCGTTCAATCCAAATTTCTCTCCCATCTAACACCCCTAATTATCATTTTCCATCCTAAAATCCCTTGTCTATTTTCTTTCCTTCCTCTTTTCCACCCTACCAAACGGAGCATTAGATATATGCGAAAGAGAAATAGCAAAGGAGTGTTTTCCTTTTCCATTTAAATTTGTGTTTTACTAACAAACTATAGTTTGGTGGGCCTTAAAAGGAGATAGGGAATGAAGAAATTTGGGATGTTAATCCTAAAACCCCATCGTATTAATTGCCGGTTTATGAGAATGAATGCAAAATTTATTCTGATGCCCTTGATAATTTCATTAATTATGAGCCAATGATTACTAATTATGTAAAATGACATTTTAGTAATAACATATACAAGCTTTATCTTAAAAGCATTTTTTACCTAACTTTTTTCTCAGCAAAAAAAAAAAAAAAAAAAAACCAAAGCAACAGCAACTTTACAGCAGATACTCATAATCTTAAGAGAGATTCTAAATCCAAGATTGTGGGCATAACGGAATTTGAAGAAGATCGTCAAAAATTCCCAGATATAAAATAAAGTTGACCAGTTTTTAATTAAAGTAAGAATTTGAAACTGATAATTTTATCCATGGAAAAAAAAAAAAAAACTTTTATAAGAAAGATAAAGAGAGAGAGAATCAAAACCTGAAGAAGACCATCTTCCAAGAGAGATCTTTCGGCCTCCAAAGTAGCCATTTCTCCGCCAGTCACTTCTCAGTCTGGCTAAAGCCTGATATACAAAAACAAAACCAGCAAAAATAATTAATAAATGCCATAGTTATGTAAAAACCACAAGTAAAGACATGACATAAGCAAGCAGTGGCTCTTCAGCATCGAACTAAGGGAAGGCCCACCATCGTGAAGTCCACAGAATTTGCGTGGGAGAAGGTACGGTGAGGCTTTTTTTTTTTTTTTCCTAACCTTGGAAAATAATTAGATCCTCGTGAGTTTGGGACACAACTTTGTTTCCTCGGACGAGGAAGATTGAACAAACTGACTTTTCAATCTTGTAAAATTAGTTAAATGGACATTTTTTAAATTTTAATTGATCACTGTATCTTTTTATTCTGTTATAATTAATTATTAATTAATCACAATAAATCATTAATTTATGATCATTTTCTTAAATAAATTTTTTTGGTCATTTATTTAAACTAGTCTAAAACCTGTGTTATGTATATGTTAGATAAATTTGAGAAAATTTATCTAAATAAAAAAAATACAAAAAAAAACCCAAGAAAAGGCATGAAAAAAGCTGAAAAAGATGAAAGATTAAAATGAAAGAAATTATCAATATGAAAAAAGATTAAAATGAAAAAAAAAAAGCACAAAAAAATGTAAAAATGACTAAAATGAAAAAATAATTCAGAAAAAAAAACAGAGGATCAAAAAATTAAATACAAAAGTAAAAAAGGGACTAAAATAAATTAAAAAAAAGCCCAAGAAAAAAGTTTTAAAAAAAGGACTAAAATAAAAAAAAATGGTCAAAAAAACAAAAAAAAGAGGAATAAATACATAAATTTTTTTTGTCCAAAACGAACCCAGAAGAAGGGGAGCAACAACAGTACCATTTTTTGGTACTTCTATATATAGCATATAAATTGGTTGGGAAAAAAAAAAAAAAAACCTAAGGACCAAAAAATAAATACATAAATTTCTCGTTTAAAACGAACCGTTTTAGAGGATGGGGAGCGGCAACAGTATCATTTTTTTGGTAATTCTATATATAGTATGGATAAATTTTTACAAACAGCTGTTTACTTAATTATTTTTATTACTTATTACCTTTTTTTTTTTTTGGCTTAGGCCAACTTCGATTTTTTGGTGGAGTGGAGAATGTTGCCAATATCAGAAAATTATATAAAAAATATTATTCTATATCATTCCGAACCCATCTTTTTCATCATTTTGAAAACAAAGGGTGCAAAAATAAAACAGAAAGGAACTAATCAAATTATAACATAAAAATTAAGCCTAAAGTCATTTTATGCATAATGTAAAATTATTAATACCGTAAATTTTTTTTAATTCTCATCACTTTTTATTTGATAGAAACCTATTTTAACCCCTTAGAAAGGCTATACTTTGGTCTACGAGACTCTACTTGGGTCGCTCCGCACAATCCATCATGAAGAGGCAAGGTGAGATCCAACCTTCGAACGGCGAGATTTGGTAACGACGACCTTCTAACAACGAGATTTGGCGAAGATGATATTCAATTGACAAGTTCCAACCAGAAAAGCTTCTATGAGGCTATTGGAGTGCTTTGCTCCTCTGGTTAGTAGGGATTTGTCTGCTCTTTCCTCCTATCATTTCCTTAATTTATGATGGTCGCATTGTTTTTTAATGAAATTTGTATTTCACTTTTTTAGAGGTGGTGGGTTATGTTTCAAGTCAAGCACAAACACTATTTTTTTCTTACGGGGGTTTTTCTTCTAGGTTTTATTATTAAGGTTTTTAATGAGATCTGTTTTAGAGTTAAAATTTTCAATGACACAATCTTGAATATTCCTTCTAACGTCAAATTCTGCTTGTTGTTATGATAGTTTTTTGGCTTGTAGTTTGTTTTTAATCAACTTGTGTGTCAATTTAGTTGAGATGTGCTAGTTTTTCATCTACTCTCATCATACACACACACACATATATATATATCTATATATATATATAGTTATACATCTATAACAATATATGGAAATTACGGGCCTGTTTGGTACACAAGTTTGAGTTAGGATTTTTAAATTTAGTTTGAGTTAAGATAAGTTTAGTTTAAATGTGAGGTGTTTGGTAAAAAGTTTGAGTTGAAAAGTTTAAGTTGAGTTGAAATTTAAAAAAACAAGGGTCTTGTTTGGCTGTTAAGAAAATGAGGGGAATCAATTTTTTTAACTTTTCTTAACATTATATCGTATGTTTTAGTAAATAAAATTGGGATAAAATGACAGTATGCCAAAATAATAAGATTAAATCAACTTGAAAATTTGAGAATGCAAAAAATGTCGCATTACTATTTTATTGTAATATTATACCCCAACAGCATGTACATTGTTTGTAATGTCAAAATCATCAAAATAAAATAATTACTAAATTCTGACTCTGGCGCAATTATAGAATAGTTGGTTACGTTCACGTGGTTCTATACCATGGATATGATTGGTATCGCTCCCACATAGCATCCGTAATTCTTTCTCTCATCTGATTCATCGCTCTCGTACTCGATCCATGTTGGGCCGTTGCTGTACTGGGCCTATTATCTTCTACCCCGTCGTCCAACACGTAATCCGCGTTAACGTCGTCGTTCCCACGTACAGGCACGCAATCAGCTACATACTCTTCTAGAACTGGATCCCCAATCTGCACCATCCTTATGAAATTATGTACAACCGCACACGCCACAGGAATCATGACTTGTTTCTCCATCGGATAACTGTTGATGCCTTTAAGTATTTTAAACCTTGCCTTCCAGACACCAAAGGTTCGTTCAATGCAATTCCGCAGCGAAGAATGCGTATAGTTAAATACCTCCCTGCGATTGCCTAGTCCGGCACGACGTCTTCGATATTCCGATAAATGATACGTCTCCCATCTGAATGGGCTCAGGAAACCATCCTTATTGGCGTATCCGGAATCTGCTAAGTAAAATTTTCCTGCCAAATAAACATTACAATATGAGGCGAATTTCAATAATTTTAGGCAGAGTCCGTATATGTAAATGTACCAATAATATTAAAATTACGATTACCAGGTGGGGGTATTGGGAAACCATAGAATGCTATTGCATCGTCCAACATTCTGGTATCATGGCATGATCCCTCATATCCGGCCAACATGTATGTGAATTTCATGTCAAAGGAACAGGTCGCCAAAATATTCTATGAGTGAAACCCTTTTCGATTAATCCAACCATCAGCATTCTCGCACCTTGGGACACATGGGACGTGCGTCCCATCAATAGCACCAATACAACCTTGCACGATCTATTAGAATATTCAATGTGCAGACCATTATTACGAGTAAGAGGAAATTATTAATCGATACCGTACGATAGTCAGAACAACGATAACGTACATCAAACCATGGTCGATGTTTTCCCGCGTACTCATTTATCAAATTTTGCACCACCGTGTAGTCAGGTGGTCGGATGAATTCGTCCTTCAACGCACAAATAACCTTCAACACATGAAAGAACCAACGTGATGTTGTTTCTTTAGAATGCTGGAATAAATACAAAACGTGTCGGTTCGTTGTGCCTTGCGCACAAATGGCCAGAAAAATAAATAACTACTCGTTAACATTCATGTTATACGTCGACTTCAACAATTCCCGGCTACCTAATAGGTTACTTAGTACTCTGAAAGTCGATGATTTCATACTGATCATTCCTTGAATTACGTCTTCATGGCCATTTAATATCTCCTCCACACGTATGCTGCCAGCTAGGATTGAATTATGCATTGGTTGTGGAACTCTTCGCCTGTGACGCCGACTATTTGCCACTGCTACCACTGCCAGTGCAAGCATATCGTCCTCGTTGCGCTGTTCGCTAGCTGCGGCTTAGGCGTCCTCCTGATGTTCAGGTGCGGAACCGAACCTGTTCATTTCAGTATTTTGTCATCGTTGAAAACTGCACTACTTTACCTATTGTAGAACAAATTTCCAAATATACATTTAAATTAGTCACCATGGTTCACATTTAACTCTCGAATTTTTCAACAATGTTCTCGGCCTTTATTTATAATTGTTTTAAAAAATGTTTAAATAAATTGGATTACTAAGATGTTTTACAGTAAACTTTTTATTAAATGGAAATAAGCGAAGTTAAAAAATATATTGAGCATATTGGAAATTAATCACGCTGCGAAAGTAAATGCACTTAGCAAACAACAATAGCCAAATGTTTATACATAAAAGATGTAAATACGGCACCAAAAAACAAATAAGAAAAACATAAAAAAAACAAATGTTTTGTCGTACTGAAATGAATAAAGGAAAAAAAATGCATATATAACATAAAAATCAACTTGGCGGTGGCATCTGGAAGGCCACAACTGAGGCAATAATGCCCCTTCGATCGTCGTCATCAAGCAGACAGAATGGTCGATGCAGCCTCTGATGAGCATCGAAGTAGTGCCACATTATCGTTCTCTGATATTGTGGAATACCCATCTCCTTCATGATATTCATGCAGTCCAAAATGTGATATTTCTGGCTGTTTTGGTCACTACTGGTCACCGATTGTGAGCGACTGCGGAAATGATTCACTATTTCCTGCATGGCCAATAAAGTCATCTCATCCGTTGCGTCTCATTGCTTTCGCTTCCCAGTACTCCCCCGTGTCCGCGATGGACCACAATCCTCGTTCACACCTCGTGCGTTAGCTTGCCTCCGTGCACCAATGCTCGGATTAATTTCCTCCTCTAAGACCGGATGTGTTCTGGACTGGTCCATGGAGAAATCAAATTCGAACGATTGCGTATTTCCACCTCCCATCGTAACAGAGCCGAACCCCGAGGCACTTGCTGCATGGTTTTTTTCAAAAATATTATAATACAATTCCTTATTGCGAAGTCCCTCATAGCGGAGATGGGTACACTCCTTGTTATCCTGAAAAAGACAGAACGATTAACATTTGAAAGTACCGGTCGCGTTGGTAGTCAAGCACAGTATTATAGACTGCAATTAAAAAGTTTGATTACTTTAATGAAGCTATGCCACATTTCATCCGAGCAAATAACTGTATCCGTATCCGGATCATAACCAAGGCCGGTGTGGGTTTTCAACACCTTCCAACCCATATATATTTTCCTCATGCGCTCTTTTTTTTTTATACAAAGTGGATCCGAATGCTGGAACCCCGCCGAAACAAGTGTTAAACTCATTGGCCCATAGCTCTAGAATGCTACTACTTGGTTGCTTCCCGCCAGTTGAGGCCAAGTAGTCATCAAGTTTCTCCAGGAATAATTTCTCCTTGACGGGATCCCACACGTACGTCTCACCGGATGCCTTGCGGGGTATTTCCTTAAGAAATGGAAAAGGAAGAGGAAAATATGAAAAACCACTAAGATGGTGACCGATTGGGAGATAGTGTTGGCTCAGTATGTTGTTATCGACATATTGCATCTGAAGCATGTCAAAGAAACGATACAATGGCAGCTACCATGGTATGATTACCGGCAACTACCGATATATATCAGGTTCATGATGCACCAGTCAGATGGAATCACTGTCATGATAAGGAGAGTAACACATCACAGCCAAACGTAAGGGAAGGATTCTAAGAGATACGAACAAACGCATTGAAAAAGCAGAAAACCCCTAAAATGACAGAACAAACACGGGAGAAATCGACATGTGACAACAACAATTCCGAAATTGATTTTGAAAGGTGAAGACATTATGATTTCGAAAGCAACAGCCAAAAGCAGATACATAGCACGTAAACGACAACATGAGTGTTCAAACAACAACAATTAAACAATGGATACGATAATAATTTAATTCAAACTCCAAATGACAGATCAAACGACAACATGAGTGTTCAAACAACAACTTCGAAACCGAAACGACAACATGTTTAGTCAAACTCCAACAAGCCAGTACAAACGACAACATGCCAGTTCAAACAACAGCAATGAAACCCCAAACGTATACATGTTGAATCAAACTCCGAAATGACAGATCAAACGACAACATGAGTGTTCAAACAACAACTCCGAAACCGAAACGACAACATGTTTAGTCAAACTCCAACAAGCCAGTACAAACGACAACATGCCAATTCAAACAACAACAATGAAACCCCAGACGTATACATGTTGAATCAAACTCCGAAATGACAGATCAAAAGACAACATGAGTGTTCAAACAACACCTCCGAAACCGAAACGACAACATGTTTAGTCAAACTCCAACAAGCCAGTACAAACGAGAACATGCCAGTTCAAACAACAACAATGAAACCCCAAACGTATACATGTTGAATCAAACTCTGAAAGGACAGATCAAACAACAACATAAGTGTTCAAACAACATCTCCGAAACCGAAACGACAACATGTTTAGTCAAACTCCAACAAGCCCGTACAAACGACAAAATGCCAGTTCAAACAACAACAATGAAACCCCAAACGTATACATGTTGAATCAAACTCCGAAATACCAGTTCGAATGCAAGTCCTGTTTTACGAATCTGGGAAAGCAGATTACGGTGGAAATATTCCACCAGAACATCTCAAATCAAAACAATGTCTATAGTAAAAGTTTTTTTTTACTCGAATCCGGATTCAGCATACAACATCAACATAAATGGGAATGGAAACTTTGGGATTGAAAACAATCAACAGAAAATCCAAAGCCGAGCCACACCCGGCCTTCCAAACAGTAGAAGCAATGGATAATGAACAGATTAACTGTAAAAGGTTAAGAAAATGTAATTGGGTTACGGAGTTCGAGCCGGAAGAGGAGTAAACAGTCGATGAAGGCGGATCAGGCAGGAAGCAATCGGTCGTTGGGCTGATTTCGTTGATCGAAAATAGTGGGTAATACGAAACCGTCGTCGAGATTGCTTCCTCAACCCCAGTCGGCACCACATTGGCCACCGGCGGTACCCAAGCCACGAGTCTGATGGACAGACACGGCGGGTGCCCAAGCTGATGACCAGAATCGACTATATGTGAAGAGGGAAGAAACCCTAGTTCCTAAATTTAGGAATTAGGGATTTCGAAATCACGATAGAGTTCAGGCGAATCCAACAGCCAAACCTCCAGATCAAACTCAAGGGAGGAAAAGGGGACGATATTAGGGATGAAGGGTAGAGCGAACAAGTCAGGGAATATAGAGGTCAATCAATAGCAGACTACTGTGAATGGAATATATTCGATTCCAACACCTACAGAAGCAAGACCTGGCTTCGACAGAGGGGAGAAGACCGAACGCACATGGGAAAGAGAAATGACAGACGAAGGAGTAGCAGTGATGAACAGCCACGGGTGACGGGGGAGAGAAACGAGGAGGTTTGGGGAACAGAGATACAGAGAAAACTGTCCATGCACTGGTTGCACAATAAACATGACTCCAATTACTGTGCAACGGTTCAGTAGACAGTTTGAGTTAGACTCAAACCCCAAACGATAACAACTTGGAATGAACTCCAAAATCACAGTTCAAACGATTGAACCAAACAACCGCTACAGCTTGTATACTGTGCACTCACTCAGATCACTATTCAAATTTTCGTTCATCTATTTTGTTTTCTATTTTTCTATTTTTTTTGTCTCTTCTGTAGTTTAATCAACTCTGTCCTGATTCTTCTCTCACGTCTTTTCTTTCTTTTCTCTCTGCACTCACTCTTGTAAGAGGAAGCCATTACTGAAACAAATTGTATGAATAGAATCTCTGTCTCTCTCTCTAATTTTTTATCAGCTGGTTCTTTTTCTCTTTGATGATGCGTACCATTTCTCTTCTTGATATGATATGGGTACATCTCTATTCTCCTTTGCATTCTCAATATATATATATATTTTTTTTATGGAGAATCATTGTTTTTCTTTTCCCTTGTAATTCTGACTTGGTCTTTTTGATGATATCTGCTTTTTCTATTTACCCTTAAATCTTAAAATTTCCTCAAGTATGTATTTATTTAAATGGGAGAGGCTATGGTAGAGCCTCTCCCAGATACCTTATCGGTAGAGCTCTTTTTTTAACCGTTGGATTTTAATCGAACGGTTGATATATCATTGTTATCATAGACCTTACCTTATATAAACTTTCCCACCCCAAGTCTTCTCCGCCGCCAGCGACCTGTCCACCGCCGGCAACAGACGCCGGTGACCCACCCCGACGCCGGCGACCTACCTCCGGCACTTTTTCTGGCCGCCGGTGCCCCTTTCTCTCTTTTCTCTTCTCTCTTCCCCTCTCTCTCTCTTCCTCCCTCTCTCTCTCTTCCCCTCTCTCTCTTTTCCCCACCCCGGCCCCCCCAGCCCCGACGGCCCGACCACCCCAGCCCCAGCGACCCACCTCCGGCCCTAACTCCAGCCGTCGGCGACCCCCCCTCTCTCTTCCCCTTTCTCTCTCTTCTCTCTCTTCCCCTTTCTCTCTCTATTCCCCACCCCAGCTACCCCCAGGCCCCCCTCCCCGCCGGCCCCCAACCCGGTGAGCCCCCCACCTCCGGCACCCCCCTCCCCCAGCCTCCCCCCAACCCCCACCCCTCGCCCCGTGCCCCCGCCCCTCGCCCCTTGTGATTTCGCAAAATCGCAAAATCACGAGGGGCCGGGGCGCGGGGGCGCGGGGTGGGGGGAGGCCAGGGGAGGGGGGTGCCGGAGGTAGGGGCTCACCGGGCTGGGGGCCGGCGGGGGAAGGGGGGGACTGGGGGCAGCCGGGGTGGGGAAGAGAGAGAAAGAGGAAGAGAGAGAGAGAGGGGGGGTCACCGACGGCCGGAGTTGGGACCGGAGGTGGGTCGCCGGGACTGGGGTGGTAGGGGCTGGGGGGGCCGGGGTGGGGAAGAGAGAGAGGGGAAGAGAGAGAGGAAAAGAGAGAGAAAGGGGAAGAGAGAGAAATTAGGTCACCGACGACCGGAAAAAGTGCCAGAGGTGGGTCCCCAGCGTCGGGATGAGTCACCAGCGTCGGGGTGGGTCACCGGCGACCGCGGAAAGGTCACCAGCGGCGGAGAAGACTTGAGGCGGGAAAGTTTATATGAGGTAAGGTCTATGATAATAATGGTATACCTATAATATATCAACTGTTCGATTAAAATCTAACGGTTAAAAAAAGAGCTCTACCGATAGGGTATCTGGGAGAGGCTCTACTACAGCCTCTCCCTATTTAAATAGATTTTTTCTTCTCATATGCATTATTAATTAGTTTTTTATTTGTCCTAACATATATATATATATATTTTTTAAATATGCTCTACTTTGCCTTTTCTTTTTTCCTGTATTCTAAAAAAAAAAAAATAGTATGATAATCCAAATTTTAATAGATGGATTGAACTTATAAAATTACTCCAAAGCACATGACTCACAACCAGTATATATATATATATATATATATATATATATATATATATATATATATATGAAAGAGAGGGTATTAGGTAGGAGTACAAAATTGTTGACTGCTTATATAGTCTGACAAGTTTAGTATATAGGTGCTAGTATTAGTTTGAAATTTAAAGGGACGTTCATCATAAATATGGAATCCACAATTTCATAAAAATAGTGTAATAGTGTTCCCTTGAGAATTAATTCGGGTTTTCAATAATTGAGAAGTCAACCTGTTTAATATAGTGGATAGTAAAGAAACCAAAACAATGTTTATGATTAGATCATTAAAGAAATCATCAATTAGAGAATTGGTAGTGCTCAACAACAAAGATGTAATTAGAGATGTTAATTCGTTATTAATATTACCCTAGTTAAATATTATAGTGGAGGATAAACTTTTAGGCATTGGTGTAATTGATCAATAAGCTTAAAATGATTTATAAAAACTTCTTATAAAACTCCCGCATGATAGAAGAGTTCAGTTTCGATTTGTTAGCTGAATAAATTAAATTTTATAATGGCATTTACTTTAATTATTAGTTAAGTAAATGCTATAGTGGAGGGTAAACTTATTCAAAGCACTTGGAAAAGTTGTTATTTCCACTTTGGCTTTCACACGCTTAACCTTCTTCCAACTTCTCAAGTTCATTGTTCCTCCTTGGGAAAACCTTAAGAGCCCTTTTTAGGTTTGAATTTCTTGGCACAGACTACGAAAACCAGCAGATTGAGGAAGCTTAGACATGCCAAAAGCCAAAAATAATAATCAAGATGACCCTCATTCAGATTGTCCGTTATCCATCCGCCCTTGCCGTCGTTTCTTGTGAAGTAAGTTAGTACAGTCAGAATAAAGGAGCTCAGATAATATCCCAAAGACAAGCTTAAAAGTAACAAGGCACTGCATAAACTCCTCATAGCATTCGGGGACTCTTCGTAGAAGAACTCTGTTTGTGCAATGTAGGTTAAAATCTCCGTGATTCCGACTAACAAATATTGGGGTACCTGCCAGAAGATACTGAGTGGTACGGCTACTTTTTTGTCAACTAAATCGAGTTCCTTGGCAAGCTGCAGTCGATTTGCTTCCACAATGGCAGCAGCTGCCATGCATAGCACAGAAAAAAAGAGGCCGATCCCAATCCTTTGCAACTCTGAAAAGCCTTTTTCATTGCCTGTCAATCTCCTTGCAATTGGAACAACCACTCTATCATACATGGGAACCAAGACGAGAACACAGATAACGTCGAGACATGAGAAAGATGCTACAGGAATGGTGAAAGAACCGATAGTGTTGTCCATCATCATTCCTTGTTCCACAAACATTGTAGAAATTTGAGCATAAACAGCGGCCACAGATATTCCAGTAGCCAAGATTGGAAGCAAACGGACTAAAGTCTTCAGTTCTTCCACCTGAGTTACAGTGCAGAGTCTCCAAGGATCCGAGAAGTCCCCATGACTAATCTCAGCATCAGAAATAACAGCAGCTTTGTCAAGGAACCTGTGACAAAAGTCGAGTTAATTGAAACTTAATGGTTTTGAAAAGTGGAAATACATCATTACTTTAAGAAACCTATGGCTTGAAACAAAGTTTTTCTTCCTTCTAGTGAAACCATACTATACCAGTAGTTTCAGAGTGGAGTAAAAAGCAAATTTCGTGAAGCATTCTCCAAATTTTTTGTATTAAATAGGCGAACATATGACCGCTCTCGTATTAAGAAACCTGAGCTATCATTGGAACTATTAGTGTCGATGAACAATATATCCCGTCCTTGTTCTAAGATAAAGAGCATATTAATCAAATGTGAGCAGAAAAGAAGCATTGTGCAAAACATATCAACACTGCAAGAAAGAACAAACGAAGAGGAGGAAAGGGGGGGAACAAATCTTTCGTATTACAATATAGAGGACACGTATTTAAAAATCTTCCTTTAGATCATCTGTTACTTTTGATTCCGATAAGAAATTTAAGATTTCTCCCAGATAACTTCATTTTACTAATTATTTTGAGTTTGTGTATGATTATATATATAGGCAGAGAATTACTTCAGTGTACCACTGTGGCCCAACGTAGAGCTTCTTTCGATAGCAGAACTTTTGTCTTCTGATTCATACAGGAGACTACTGTCTTTAGGCACCTCCAGATTCCACTTTCGGCACGACGCAACCAAGACTTGGCAAATTCTTGTAACAGGGCTTCCCTGCAGTTTTTGAAATCTATAGAGGGCGGTGCCGGAAAGGAAAAGAACAATAGCAATTCCCATAAAAACCGCAGGAACTCCAAATCCTAATCCCCACCCAACATTGTCTTGAATCCACACCAGGAAAGTACTTGACACGAGAACGCCACTGCAAATTGCAAAATAATACCAGTTAAAGAAAGACACCTTCTTTACCCTCTCCTTCAAATTAGTATCATCAAACTGATCCGCTCCAAACGGTAAAACGCATGGTTTGATCCCACCAGTCCCTAGTGCAACCAGATAAAGTCCAAACAAGAATACTGCAGATTGTGCAAAGGTACTCGATGGACACGTAGAGCCCAAACATTCTGCTGGCCTCAAAGCCGGAACTGATGCCGAGAGAGCCAAAGCACACATTCCCTGTACAATGCATCAACCAGCTAATTATGCCATGAGAGGCCAATGACTCGAAGACACTAAATGATTTCTTATTTGTATCTATAAGAAAATTTTTTAGAAAAAAACATAGAGGATTTATTTATTGGTTACTATCACGTAGATCACGGAGGAAATGGCAATCGTCCAATATCTTCCCCAGTAAGCATCTGCCAACACGGCTCCAAGGAGGGGAACGAGATAGCAAGTTCCTTGCCAAATGGTCATATTTCTAGCTGCAGACACATTTCCTTGGTGCAGTTTCTTTGTAAGATATGTAACAAGATTAGTCGCGATTCCATAGTACGCCAAGCGTTCACAAGTTTCGTTGCCTGTGTTAGATATTGCCTTTATTTGAATAAGATTAACATTTGAACGACATCAATACATTACACATGCTGATGAAAGCAAACATAAAAACAATAAAGCACCTAGAATGAAGAAGCAGGCTTTCCAATTTCCAGTATTCTTCCTTAGCACAGGCTTCCCATTGATGTCAACCGAGCCGTCACCGGTGTAAAGTCTAAAGCCGCCTTCGTTCTATACGGAACAGATAAGACATTATGTAAATCTTATAATACAAGATCAAAATCAATAAGAATAAGAATGATATTTCCAAGTAAATATCATTTGGACGAGACTGTGCCTCCGTTTGGGGTAACCATCCGGATTGTAACACTTGGATGGAAACATTTCAATGAAAATACTTAAACAAAACCATTTCAATTGTCATCTAAATTGGCGTTAAGAAGTGAACATTTAGTACAGCACATTTATACAGAAACATTTGAATTAATATGCATAACATCAATGGGCATCCAAATACTCCATTTCAGATGTGAAAAGTCCGAACACACATTTGAATGAGCCATTCAAATGGAATGGTCTAAATTGAGGCAAACGGTTGCCCCAAACGGAGGGCTGTATTTTTTTTTTTTTTCATTTTTTTTTTCACCCTTGTAGATTTTAAACCCGAGAGCTCTTATCATCCCTCTTCTCTCACCTGCTAAGATAGTCCCAGCCCAAACGTGGTAAAAGTAAAACAGACATGGACGAGACTTTACGAATATGAGATTGATCCAAAAAGCCTAAAAAAGGTGCATTGCATCCTTGTGTGGTTAGCAACTGTAATTTTCAAATCTCGATTGAAAACAGGATATGGGCCCAAAAACAAAAAAGAAAAATTAGATACCATTCAAACTTCTTTGGGATTTTCACTAGGTTAGTCTATACATAAAGTTTTTATGTGTGTGTAGTTTTTATACGATGATCAGCTAAAAATGGATACTTCTCCGTTAAATTGTCTTCTGATGGGCAATATTTTTCCAAGCTACAAGCTAAATCTACTTTTATTTTGATGGAAACTGATGTGGGTCGTCTTCTTCTTCTTCTTACTCTTCTTCTTCTTCTTTTTTTTTTTTCCTCGAAATTAAACTGATATGGGTCTTGATCTTTCTAACATAAAAATACTAGTAATAATAGTAAAACTTAGAAACATAAGATTAAATTAATAAATAAAACCTGAATAAAACCATCTTCTAAGAACGATCTTTCATCCTCCAAAGTGCCCATTTCTCCGACTGAGTCTCTGTTTCTCAACTCTATCATTCCAAAACAAAAAGAGAACCAATATACGTTAATATTTACGTATTTTATATCTATTTTTATATCCATATAAAAGTATTTCAGAATTTAAAAAAATATTCAGTATGGAGATAATGCCAAAAGTATCTGAATTAAGAGCTCGAAGACAAACATTCTGTGTGTGTGTGTTTTTTTTTTCCTTCTATTTTTTATTTTTATTTTTTCTGTGAGGAAGGAACTAAATTTTATAATTTTCAACTGGAGGAACCTTGGAGGGGGAAAAAAAAAAAAAAAGACCTCAAGCATGGAGAGTCAGAAGATGCCCTGACTGTCTGTGAGGTTTTACTGAAACTTGGAATCTGTCATGTGCGAGAGATGGCAACGGAGAGGGAACCAAGTTTCGTTCAGAGGTTTACAAACCTTATCTCTTCGTTCAAAAGTCTCTCGTCTCCCTCCCTCTCTCTCCCGGTATTGAGATATGTATTATGGGGAAAAATGGTCTTTTTTATTTTTTATTTTTTAAACATTTCAAAGGGGAGGAGAACAAAACACTTGCAATCCGATTGACTCATCTGAATTCAATCCAATTAACTCAATCTGATTTAACTCAATCTTAAGATGTATTTAGATGCATAGTCCAAAATTTAGAATCACAATTCAATCTTTGTTTTTTTTTTTCCTCTCACTTTCTTATTCATATTTTGTAACTAAATTTTAAAAATATATAACTTTACATAAATAATTCCAAATGAGATCATTTTTCTAAATGCATATAATTTCGAAACTAACGAAACAAATTCTATATTTATATTTTTTTTCCGAATATATTTTAATTTTTTATATTTTTTAACTCAAACAATTCAAATATCTCGATAAATGCACGAACAATCTAAACTTAAATTCTATAATCCAAACCTAATCTTAACTTAACACACTTAACCCGAATTTTCATTGAGTGGGTTTCAAATTTAGCAACCCAACTCACCCAATCAAGATATTTTATGGTTTTAAAATATATTTCACTTATATATTACTTACTTTTACCTATGGTTTATAACATATATATATATATATATATTAAAACTTGCATCGTATATCTTTTATTTTTGTATTTGTTTTATATCATTTTTAAAAAATTGAATTAGATTTGATCTTGATATCAAATATTTTATAAATTTGTTATTTTTTCCATACATTTCTAATTTAAAATTACGTTCTTAGTTTTTTTTAATTCTATGCTCAACCCGATCAACCTATTGAACCCAATCAACTTTATTTGAGTGTGTTGATTCTAAATTTTAGATTGACTGGATGGATTAAAACTTTTTCCAACCCACCTAAACTTGTGTTTGATGGGTTGAAAAATCCCAAAAACCCACCTAATGTTCACCATCAATTTTTTTTTTTTTGGGAGGTTAAATTAAGGGATGTGTCTATGGTAAAACCCTTTTGAGGGGCACTACCTGTAAGGCTTAATTGAACGGCATTGTTTGTGTGGTGATGTTATTGGACAATGGTATAAAAAAGTGAGTTTAAGTTGGGTTGTACTGAGTTGTATCCTTCTTTGAGGTTAATTTTATATTTTGGTTCATTTTTTCAAAGACCGAAAAGATAGAACATTTATTTAAGAGTACATTATTAGGTTGGTCTATGAATTTTTTACTTTATACAACTTAAGTTCTCGAACTTTTTTTCGTAGCTAAATGCTACTAAACTCTTTAAAAAGTTGCTTAAATAGTCCTTCACGTTAATTTTTGACGGAATATGTTAGTTAGCATCATTTTTTAATCAAATTACTAACATATTTTATTTAAAAATTAACTGAAATGAATATTATAGCAACATTTTAATCATTTAGGGATATTCTTTGTTCTTTTTTTTTTTCCATAGTTGGAATGATCATAAACTATTAAAAACATTGTTATAGTAGTCTTTTTTTTTATTTTTTGATAGAATCCATAATTAACATTACTTTTTGATCAAAGTACTAATAGATTTTGTTTAAAATTTAATGTATATGATTATGTTAGCAACATTTTAAAAATTTAGAAGTATTCTACTTATAAAAAAAAGTTAATGAACCAAAATTATATAAGATTAAAAATTCATGGATTAAATAAGTAATTTACCTCTGATTTAAATTAGTAATGGAATCTTCTTATTCTTCTTCCTCATTTTTTTTTTTTCCTTCGAGAGAGAATCCAATTTGTAGTATTGGTAATTTGGTTTTGTACTTTGAATCACAAATAGTAGGGCAAATTGAAGGATAATCTTGGGATCGAACAAAATTTTTTTTTTCTTTTTTTAAAATCCATTTTTCAACAGAAAAAAGATATAATAATTCAAAAAAATAAGTGATCTGGGGCAAAACACAAAAGTGGTAGACATCTTCAAAAAAAAAAAAAAAAATGGAAGGCATACATATACTTCGGAGGAAGAAGAAGTCAAAGAAAAAAAGGGACACTCACGACTTTTGCCCAGTCCAGATTATTAACTTGATTTATCATAATTTAAAAAAGAAAAAGAAAAAAAGAAAAAGAGTTTCAATTACATTTGACGTGTGGTTGTTGAAAAACTGGGTTTTGGAATTTCTTTTGGCTCTAGGTGTGATTTTCTGATGGTTAGCTAGCATCACTTTTACTACTTAATCACGGATTTTATTAAAAAAATAATAAAATAAACTACTGTATAATAATATTTTAATATTTTAAAGATATTTTAATTATTAAAAACTCATTGATCAAAATTATACAAATTTAAAAATTTAAAAAGTAAATGAATAATTTACTAATATATTTCTTATAGATTTTTATTGTAAAACGAAGCAAAATAAAACTTTGAATGTGTATGTAAGAGAGAGTTAAAATAGATATTATGAAAATAATATTAATAAAATGATAGATTTTATAAATCTTTAGTTAAAATATATATATATATATATATAATTTGATTGGGTATTTATAAATAAAGAGGAATATGTATATATAGAATATGCCTTATGTCCAACACCAGATATCACAGGTATTTTAATGCTATCCATCAGATGAGATTTTAACTAGGCAAAGGAAGGGTAGCCTATAGGGTGCAGAAATGCAGTGCATTTTTAAAAAGAAAAAGAAAACGAAACTCTTTTCTGCTGTGGATCACCCTTTTTATTACAACTAGTTATCAAATACGTGCAATGCGAAACTGTAATTGTAGTTTTTATAACGTGTAATATAAATAACATTATAAAAAATAAATAAATACTTAATTAATTCAAAAATAAAATATAATAATAATTATATAAATTTAAAAATTATATTTTACCATAAAATTATAATAATTTAATATTTATTATATAAAACACATAATAATATTGATTATTTTATTTTTTCATAATATTTACGATATATAATATGTTATCTAAAATCAAAATTTTATATTTTTTTATTACAAATGATTATTTAAAACAACAATAATCTGATAATATATTTTTGAAGATTGATCACAATCAATTAAAGATATTAGAGTTACCAATAAGAAAGCTGATATAATACATACTTTAAGAGAGAAAGTTTGGGACGTTGAGCTTCTAATAAGGAGAAAAAAAAAAAAGAAAAAATAAAACAGTCACAGAAAGAAATATAAAAAAAATGAAATAAGACAAGTCAGAAATTTAAGAAAAATGATGAAATATAAGTAAAACAAAGTAGAAAAGGCGATAAGAAAAAATTAACAATAACAAAGCAAAATATGAAAAAATGACGTGAAAAACCAAATAGTTTTATAAAAAGAAAAAAAACCCAACAACAACAACACTTAAATAGTTTTCCCAAAAAAACAAAAAATAAATGCACTAATAAGGTACATATTTTACAACCAAATTTATTATTCTGTTAAATGTTAAGGAAATATAATGAAATGGAAATTAATTTTCATGTCAAAAAAAGTAAAATAATCACATAAATATTATCTAAAATATTAAAGTGGAAAGTTGAGAATCTCCTTTAATTCATTGTGAAAACTCTTTAAAAAAAAGTTTGATAATGTAACGAAGAAAAGAAAACTTATCACAATTAAGTTTGATTATAGTTAAGAAAATTAGAATTTTGAGTGAAAAAATTGAGATAGTAATTAAAAAAGAATATTTAAGAGAAAAAAATAATAAAATTTTGAGCTTTCAATAAAGAAATTAAAGAAAAAAGAAAAAGAAAACAAAATTTGACTGAAAATATATAAGCATAAATTTAGTAAAAGACAAGTAAAATTTTGAAAAAATTAATAATAATAACTATATTAATAATAATGATAATGATAATGATAATAATGATACTGATGATGATAATAAAACAAAATAGAAAAAGGTTGGAAGAAAAAAAAATTGAAAAGAAAAAAATAAAATAAAAAGAAAACAAAACATCAAAAGTTTTTTTAAGAAGGAAAAAAAAAACCCATAAAGGAAAAAAATAAAAAAAAAATTAAAGATAAAGGTTTTCCATGAAAAAGCAGAAAGGAAAGGGGGGGAAAAAAATAAAGGAAGATAACCGGTTTTCATGAAAAAGCAAAAAGGCAAAAAGCGTTTTCCAAAAAAAAAAAAAAAAAAATTAAAACGGTGCGTTTTTAACTACCAATAATAAAGAGAATAATTTTATGCACTTATAGATATAGTTATAGATATTACAATATTATAATAATATTATAATATAATAATAATATTATTATAAACCGCACAATTTTCTTCTTGCTTAACTCACAGTCTCTCCATCATTTGCTTACCCCATTAAAAAAAGAAAAAAAAAAAAAAAATCTCAAATAAAGTAGCCATGCTTTCTATCCTGTGGTGCCGCCACTGCTTCCCACTTTTATTCACCTAAATTAGTTTAGGTGTCTTTGGAGTTGCTGGTTATGAAGAACGAATCGCTCTTTTATCATCTTCTTTGTCGTCACCGATATGACTGCAGAATGTTTTTTTTTTTTTTTTTTTTTTCTCTCTCTCTCTATTTTTTCGTGGGTCTTACCGATGGAAGAAAGCGATGCTTTTGGCGAAGATGGCGTGAAATAATTTATAGACAGTTTGATGGCTATTTGAAAGAATATCATCGTGAAGGAATTCATGTTTGCTACTGAAAATCTTGTCCTTTACCCTCCACACTCTCACCTCATTGCAAATTTACATTCACTTTCTTTCAAAAATTACATTTCCATCGTCTCAATGCCACAACCATGAAAGATAATTACTTATTTCTGACATTACTTTGCGTTTTCCATCATAATTACCTTTTTGCGCTCGATTTGCTTTTAATATCTTTTCCCCTTCGGACATAATTCCCTCGAAAGTATCTTTTTAATTCTTTTTAAATTCATTTTTGTTCAACCAACCTCTCCGTCAATTAACACGTGTACTTACTGAGCAATGTACTTACGATGTCGTTTTGAATCTGATACTTTCCTTTTTTTTAAATCTTTTTTTACAGCTTTTTGTCTACTTTTTATATATTATTATTTTTATTTGGATAAAATTTTTTAGACACTTATAATTATAATTACATAGCATATCCTTTTAAACTAATGTATATATTTTGAAATTAACTACTCTGTACTTACGAGTACAATTGTAGTTAAGTTCTCTGCGAAGCCCAGGGCCCAAAAAGTTTAAGAGGCCAGAAACTACCTACTGGGTCAAAGAACTACAAAATGGGCTCAACAGTTAAATATGGGTCTAATCACAGGAAGGTTACCAATGGTCAAAAAAAGAATAAGCTACCTGATTACACAGCCCAGCCCTCTCCAAGAAGGCCTAGACTTTCAAGTACGCCCAAACAAGGTAATAAACTACACCAGAAAACTGTTGGGTTACTTTGGAAATACATGAGAAACAAAGACTTATATAAAGCAACAATTCTGGCTCTTATTTCAATGAAACTAACAATGATTTCAATTATTCAAAGAATCAAATATCTTGAACTATGTTTGATTTGATTCTTATGCGGATACGTAGGTAATCTAATCACAAAAACTAGGTGCAGTCACAACTCCCAAATATATTTGAAATATGTCATTTTAATTCCTGATAAGGTCTTATGCTGGGGATTTATCAATATTCAAGATTCAAAACAAAAGAGTGAAATTTCTTGTCAAAACGTATTTTGTACAAGGTCTTCTTCTATGGCCCAAGCCTGTATCTCTTGATGTGAATCGGCTTGTTCTGTGGACCCAAGTCACGCTCAAGAAACTCATATGGATCGTGATTTGGTGGGTTATAAGTAATCAAATAGGCTCATTTATCTTTAGTCAAAGCTGGTTTTTGATACCATTTGGGGTGGGGGTTTCAAATTGGCGCTTAATACTTGTATCTCATGATGTGAATGAGCTTGTTTTGTGAACTCAAACCATACTCGGGGAACTCACGTGGTTGTGATTTGGCGGGTTATGATTAATCAAATAAGCCCATTTATCTTTAGTCAAAGTTGATTTTTGATCTCACTTGGAGAGGGGGGGTGGGGTGGGAGGGAGCGAGGGAGGGGATGGGGGTTTCAAATTGACTTGTCAAGATAAATGGGTGATAAAGAAATAGCTAAAAAAAAAAACTCAATCTTTTACTTTAAGTAGACCAAAGTGTACTATCATAAGTGATAGCCCAAGAGCCCATCTTTTCTATATGGTGGCCCGAAAGACCCAAAATAGTTAGTCATAGAAGCTTCCTACAACTTCATCCACCCATATAGAGACCAAGAGAGAGCTTTTATGTTTCTTTAATTAGTCTTTGGAGCACTCCTAGATCTGATTCCGAAGACAAGATGTTTTTCGTTATCTGCTCTGGGTACTTACTTTGTACCAGTCATTGGGAAGCCACTCACTCCAGAGAGGAGATGGAAAGACAAATACTAAGCAAATAAAAAAAAACTAGATGTTAATCCCATTTTCACATATTTTGTTGTTATCATTAGTTACTCAAAAATATTAGCTGTTACAGTGCATATCTTGTCTATGAGCAGTGAAGCTCATGTCTGTGTCGGAGTTTCAAGCCTGAAATGAGTGCAGCTACCTATGCATGAGGAGTCATAGTGATCATTTATGGAGGCAATATAGGCCGGAGGGGGACTCAAGCTCCCCATGTTTAAGCCCTGTTGAATGCATGAGTGGTGAGCCCGTGCCCTGCACGTGTCATGCACGATTGAAAAAATTTAATAAATCATATGGAAAATTAATCATGAGATATATACGAAAATAGTGATCGAGAAGGTTGCGGGAAAAAAAGAAGTTTAAATTACGATACATGTGAGAAAAATAATTTCAACAGAGGCAAAAAAGAAAAAAAAAAAAAAAGAAAAAGAAAAAGAAAAAACAACTATATGACAAATGAAGGAGTGCAGACGAAAAGATGGGGAAAAAAAAAAGTCACCAAAATGTAGCAAGATAAAATTTTAGGCCAACAAGTTAAAAAAAAAAAAAAGCCCAAGATGGAAATATAAAAGGTTACACCAAAAAGTAAAATAAAAATGATTCACTGAAAAAACAAAAAATCAAAAAATAATAAAACATTAACAATGCACATAATAAATATCTAATTGCCATTATAAAAAAAATTAGGATTAAAATTCATATACCATTTGATATTTTTAGAACTGCTAATTGAAGTTTCAACAATTCAACTCTACTCCACGATACATAATATGTATATAGTTAGGTTTCTAATGTTCCACCTTTTAATTATAAAAAAACAAAAACAAAACAAAACAAAAGCAAGAAAGTAGGTAAGAAAAACAATGGAAAAAAAAAAAAAAAAAGGATAAGGTGGAGTGTGACACGTGGTGGAGGAGGTCAACTACCTTTGACTATTCTATAAAAATAAAGGACTGAAAAAGAAAATTGAAACAAAAAATGTATATGTAATTTGTATTCTAAAAAATTAGGGTTAGCGTTATAGGTATAGTATAATAATAATATCTTATTTAATTTTATTTAAAGATTCAAAATTTGAATCTCCATCTCTTAATTTAAAAAAAAATAAAATCAGAATTGATAAATAGAATTATTATTTTTTAGAATTGTTAATTAAGACTTCAACACAACTCTCCTTCACGTTGTTGTTGCTGGGTGCGTTTCTAATGTTCTACCTATTATTTATTTTTTGAACCACTAATTTAGACTTTTACAATTTAACTCTAATTCACGTTATATATAATATTCTTTGAAGAACCGCCAATTAAGACTTTAACGATTTAACTCTAATTCACGATATATATATATATATATGAGCTAGGTTTCTAATGTTACACCTTTTAATTAATATATATATATATATATATATATTAAGCTAGGTTTCTAATGTTACACCTTAAAAAAAAAAAAAAGCTAAAGAAAGAGAATATGAAATAAAAAGAGTAAAAAAAAAAATATTGTAATAATTACTTGAAACATTCCAGACAACAATCACTAATAATTAAATGTTTAATTTGACATTGATTATTTTATATGACAAATTTATCACATGATAAATTTGACATTAAGGTTAGTACTTTATTGAAAGTATTTTTTTTAAGAATTTAAATGTAAAAAATTTTCATTATATTTGAAGATGTTGTAAGGACTACAATAGAGATGCAAGGGGATAATCCCCGAACCAGAAACCAGAAAGATGGTTGCAAATAGACTCCTTAGGCAGCAGAATTAGCAGAGCAAGGGATATAAAAGGACATGGTAACAAGTTAAAAGACATCCATAGCGTCGAAAATTGAACGACAACGTTTTCAAATGAACGACAACGTTTTCAAATGAACGACAGTACAGACAAAGGGGGAAAAAAACCAAAGTACAGGGAGAAATTAAATTAGCAACAAACGGAAAACAAAGAGAAGAAGTTTTCCCTTCTTAATTCACAAAACAAAAGAAAAGAACTTTTGATTATAATTATTATTTCTAAAACATAGCATGGAAATTTGCATTTTGACCGCAACCGAATACAAAGAATTTTTCAAAGCAATATGGTTAGTTGTGTGGAATAAATTAACCACAGAAAACTAGTCCTCATGGCGTCAGAGAAGAGAAATGATTACTACTAGTTAATGAATTAACAATTATGTTAATTTTTGTCTTCGAGTCGGGCCGGCTGTTGGGGAACTTAAACTTTTGCCTAAGGGGAACTTGGTTAATTTTGGTCGGTCGTTTGGGTACAAATATCAAAGTCGTGTTTTTTTTTTTTTTAGAAAAAAAAATCTAGAATATAGAATAAAAAACTAGCCAATTGATAATGTTTTACTTTATACGGTTGGACTTGTATTGTATTCTTTTAGTTATGTATGTTTTATATTTTAATATTGGTCATATTTCAATTTTTTTTATTTTTAGTTTAAGTATTTATTTTATTAACTTTAAAAGAAAATTTTCTCATATTTAAATCTAAAATCTAAAATCTTGACGACCACATTTAGGATTCGTTTCTTTCTAAAGTATCATTTAGTTTTGTTATAAAATAAAAAAGGTATTTTTCTTTGGTTATGAAAATGAGGCTTAGATATGCAAATTAATTATGATTCTAAGAAGGAAATAATATCTGAAATGGTGTCTGAATATATGTTTAAAACAGTCATTTAAAAAATGGTTTTCCAACATTTCTAATAAAATCTTAGCATGTTTTAATCAGGTATATGCTCTTGATTTTCTCTTTTATTCTTTATGAACACATTAAAAAAAAAAAAACCGTCTTATTCACATATAAAACAAAAAAGTTATGAAAATATAAAACTTGAATAGAAGAAAAGGAAACTTTTGAATCAGAAAATATGGCCGAGCAAAATATGTTTGAATTGAAAAAAGAAAAATGCTAAATGAGGCGAAAGATAATCTAAAAAATGAACCTTATTTTTATTTTGATTCTGAAATAAAAATGTAATTTCAGTTTGAAATAGAATTACCTAACACTATTTTAATTGTAATTGAAAATAAAACGGGCTAAAGTAACGAAACAAACTCCCCTCGTAGGTTTTAAAAATCGACATGGTTCACCGTCAAGATATGAGTATACGACCATTATAATTAAAATGATTAGAAAAAATGGAAGTAGTTTTCAAAATCAAAGCAGGTTGCGCTTGCGTCGTCACGCTTAGAAGAAGACGAACATTAGAATGTGGATTTGCCGCGTCTCCGATGGGCAAGACATAAGCCATGTGACAAACTGTGTGAAGTCGGTGCACTTTTTCCCATTTTGGGTCCCACTAAAATCAAAGCCTTAAATGTTTCCTCTGTTCAAATCAAATCTCAAGAAGCGGCCAATTTGGACTTTTCAAATCTTTCTTGCTTATTTTATTATCTTACCATGGGCTGCTCTGCCCTAAGTTAGAGCTTCTAAGTCCTCCCAAATTCTCAATTGTACTATTAGAGTTTTGGAATTTTTTTAATTAAAAATTAATGAATGTTTGAAAAATATGCGTTTGGTTGGAGCGTTAATTAAAAATGAATTGTTATATAAGGAACGGTGTAAAATTATAAAATATATTCAGGAAAAAAAATACAATATGGATCTTATATCTCTTGTTGTTGTGAATATTTTTACACAAGAATCATCTTATTTCGACTTGAAATATAAAATTTATGGATTTTTAAAGTTTGAGTTTCTGAAAAATGTAAGAGAGAGAGAAAAAGATATGTAGATTTAAAATGAAATTGTTAAACAAACAACTTTAAAAAAAAAATAGAAACATTTCAACTCCAAATAATTATTCTAAACGGCCCCTTATTAACTGCTGATATTATGCATTTCCTCAATTAATTATAATCATCTGTAGATAGTTGATAAACAATTTGGAGCATAATGTAGTGTTAAATTCATGTGCAAAGCTAAGTTTTGATTTTTGGATAAGAAAACCATTATCTAAAATAATGTTATTTAACCCATATATTTTATGACAACAAATGCCAAATTTAATATTTTTTAGGGCATAAAATTTAACACTTGTTTAAAATTGATTTTTATTTAATGATTCTTGTTTTTAAATTAAGAGTACTTTACCTTTACATTTTCTAAAGCTTAATAATTTTGACAAAAAATAGGTATAGCATTTGAAATAACATTATGTATTGGAGCTAGCACATCATTTAACCATGCCAATTTTTTTTTAATTAATTTTTTGATCAAATATAGAATTTATATCAACATTTATATTGGATTGGATTGGAGGTCACCTTATTTTTAAAATTTCCATTTTTTTTTACACTCATTTATTTGCTAATTATTTAGTAAAAAAAGATTGTTAAATGGGCATGAAAAAAAATGGGCATAGACTATGCAGAGAGCATTCTGCTTCAGAGTCTTCAGAGACCAGATTAAGATAATGTATAATATGGTTTAGTTGTTTTGAATTGAGATAAACCCAAATCAAATGGTCACCCTTAACTAATTGATAAAGAAAATACTGTTTATACATAATCATTTACAGTCTCCGTTTTCTAGATATACAAATACCAGAAAGTTCAGCTGATTTTAACAATACCGTCAATTTGCTGGTTTTAACAGAAAGTTCGTTGATTTTGTATAAAAAGAGAGAAATCATGATAAAAGCAAAAAAAGGGAAAAAAAAAAAAAAAAATCTAAAACTAGATTCCTTCCGCATGCATGTGAGTGGTTTTTGTTTGTCTTTTTTATTAAAAATAAAAACTAAAAAAAAACTCAAACACATGCACTTTGGGGAAAGATTATAGGAAAGCAGGATTCAAAATTATTTGTTGGGATCCCATTAAAAAAAAATTTATTTGTTGGGATGGTATATATTTGGACGTTCAGATGATCAATGGAAAGAGAAATAAAGATATTTGGAATAATATATTTAATAAGAATTTAAATAAAAATCAAAGTGAATTAAAATTTTCTAATAAATAATAGAAATAATAGAATGGATCGATTGTAATTTTTTTTATTTAAACTTGGAGGTAAGTAATTTAAAATCCAGTCAAAAGAGTTATTATACTTTTTGGTTTTCATTAGAAGTGGTTTTCATTAGAAGTTAAGAATTAAAATTATTTTGACAGATCATAAAAATTATCCGAAACAACTTCTGAACTCCACAAGTGAGAAATAACTTTCTAGAAAATTCTACCAAACCTTTACTCGAGCATCTCAATGGAAAAACAATAAAAATTAAGAAGTCGGTAGTTTGCTTTTCTCAGGCATACGGTGCTTGGCATGCTGCCCGAATTTCAAATTCCTCTCCTTCCATGTTCACATACAACAACAATTACTTCGTTGGATGGCAATAATTCTTGTCTCTTAAGACACGTTTCTTAAACCGTAAAAAAAGGTAATCAAAAGATAATGAGATTGAAAAGTAAAATAAAGAAATATAAAGAATGATCCTTGATTCATATTCTAATGTTTTCATGCTTATTAGATAGTGTAAAGAGAAATAATCTCAATCCCTTTATAATGTTTACTAATCTTAATAATGCAAATTTTATTGAAATAATTAATACATGAAAACATAATAAATGTAAGTAAATTTAATATTTATGCTTTTTAACAATAAATCAATACGAAAAGGATGTAAAGATTAATATTCTCGTTATTCATTTCCTCTATTACGTGGAGCTAAAATCTCATTCCATATTTTTCTAGTAAACATATGATTAAGTGGGAAAAAAAATGACTACTCACTTACCATTTTTCTTTGATGCAAAGTAAACATGCCATTCACGCGAACTTTAACTAATAATACAACCTAGCTACAACGTCAAAAGGGCATAGTACTGGATTCCCACCTTTATTAATTTGCTTCGGGATATATTGTAATTTCCCATTATCTTTCTTCCTTTGCTACTTTCGGTCGAAGCTATTTAATGATTCGTTTATGCAAACTATTTTCTCGAATAATATAAAACAAAGCAACCACAAAACATAATTCACCTAATTATACCATCCAAAGCACCGTTGCGTGATGTCTTACGTCATATTAAAAGTTTAGGTTCAAATTTAGTTTTTAATTAAATTATGTACATATTTTTAAGTGAATTTATGTTAAATTAAATAAAAATGACTAGCAACACCCATTTTGTACTATCACATGCAGGTCACCTGTATAAATTTTTAACAGACGGAAGCAAAAGGAGCGACGCGCCAAAAATTGTTGTGGCCAAGACAATACTTTTGACTTTGGCCGAGATGAATAATTTTTTTTTTCTTTTTAAATTAAATTTCTGTGTCATAGTTAGTGATGGATCCAGAAAATTATTTCAGTAGGGAGGTTGTGAATTTGAGTTTTAATTGAATAAGGTTCAAATTTTTAACTAAATATGTACTCAAATTATATAAAAATGAACAACAACACTCTTCAATTTTGGTATCAATTTCAAGTTAGTTGTAAAAACCCTTCTAAATTTTGACAAACAGAAGCATAAGGATCGATGATGTCAAAAATTTAAGTTTATGGGGTTAGTTGCCAAGAAAAAAATTTATGACCTAAATTGTCAAATTCAAAAAATTTCAGGGATATCTACACATCTTAGAAAATAATATAAACAACTCAAACTTAGGAATATATTGTTGATTTTGGCTGAGATGAATATTTTTTTTACTTTTTTTTAAAAATTAAATTCATATGTGTCCTAATCAGTTGCGGAGCCAGAAAAATGATTTCAATATATATGGGTGTGCTGTAAAAGAAATTAGAGATATATTTTTTTTCCTCTAAAATAAGGACTTGATGATTATGTATTTTAATTACTGAGTATGGGTCCAATGATATATATATATATATAAAACGGACGCATACCTATGTCTCTCATAGATTTTAGAAGAAAAATTAAAATTTTAAGATTTAAATGGGGGCACGCTTGTAATTTTTCTTATAAAATGAAGACAACTGAAATTTTACAAACAAATTTAGGATTAAAAATTATTAATTTTTGAAAAAGTGAGTGGGGCAAGCGCCACCCCGACTCATTTACATGTGACTCCGCCACTAGTCATAATAAAATAAAGACGATAATTCAATCCCACAATCTATCCCGTTCAAAACCCTCCCATGGCATTGTAAGGGGAAAGGGTCTTAAGCTGACCTATATGAATAATTAATTAGAATAGTTAACCATCAAATTCATATGTACTAGGTCTTACAAGGAGTCATTTAATATAGCATGACCGCCATCGGATTGACTTTCTTTGCCTCCAAAATGTCAAAATTTTAATACAAATATTCTGACCTTCAGGTTTTTAGGACCATATAAACAACACGTAGATTTGACCAGAAATTAGTCGTATAGTTGATATTACTAAATCCCAATTCACTAACAAGAAACACCTTTTAATTTGATAGTGAAATGAAGAAGGAACATTAATGGCTAGCGCCTAGATTATTGGAAGTTTTCTATGGTCTGCTGGTTCGTTGTATGAATGTTCAATTTCAATGGTTAATTTTAAGCCATTTCATTGACATTTTATTTATTTATTTATTTATTGATTTTTGTTTGTCGTAATGAACCATTTTGAAAAGTATCTTCCATTTGCGTAACCCATGTAAAAATCATCTTCACATGTCTGATCATCATGTGGCTCGTCAATATCACCCCACCCATAACTCACAGCAGAATTTAAACCGATTTCTGACTTTAATTAGTGGTGGCATTTAGCCTTGGTACATTTTGGTTGTTTTTAATTATGATTTTGATAAGGAGAAAGTACTTGGATCACATAAAATTAAATATTATTGCATCAACACAACACAAAAACACAAAATCAAACTAAAGTAAACTAAAGTTTGTGTCATGTTAATTAAGATACGGGAGTTTGTATTATGTAGGTCAACATATGAAAAAAAAGACGATTATTTAAATAATTTTCTCTTTTGTTGGGTGTGATAATTCACTAAAGATTAGAATTAAAGACTCTAGAAGGAAAAAAAGGATAGTGGCTCTTCATGTTCAAAGTGAAAAGGGATTTAGATGGTGAAAATGTAATACCACATGTTCCCTTGTTGTTTTTAGGAGATCATACCCTTTTTTTCCCTCCCTTTTTTATATGATGGATTTGTCTCGTGGGAATTGTCGTTTGAGGGTTTTAATGATGCCTCTTCTATCTATTTCAAATTAAAGAGTAGATCATCTGATTCGGTTCAATCAGTTTATGCTTCGTTTTAAATTTAATGTTGAGCTTGAAAGCATTTTCGGTCTTTTTATTGCCATTTTTGTTCAGGCTACTTGGCTTTTTTCTTTTAGTTAACACTTTGTTTTTTCATTATCATTTAATTACTTAATTGAGTAGGATTTTCTCTTTGATTGGTGTTAGTCTAATTAAGATGTTAAAAAATTCATTGATACATATAAGTTATCTTGTTGAGGGAAAAAAATTCCTGACATTTGAAATATGAGTCAATATATGTTGTTCTGGATTTTTCTAATTCATTGGTTGTCCCCCAGTAGTGTTATGCCATATCATCTGATTTTAAAAATTAAAAAAGCTAAATACTAAATATTCTTGAACAAATTGATGAGTTGTCAACATACTATTGAGGGGACAACCATTTAGACAAGAAACTGAAACAGTAAATTTAGACTCTCAATTTTATTCTTAAACTTTGATATTATCATGCTTAGCATTATTAATGAGTAAAACATTAAAATTAAACCATTCTAATAAATTTTAAGGAATTTCTAAAACACAACAGAGCATTAAAAAAAAAAAACATTTAGTGCAAA
The DNA here is from genome assembly GCA_025413025.1 of Ficus hispida. Lineage (NCBI taxonomy): Eukaryota > Viridiplantae > Streptophyta > Magnoliopsida > Rosales > Moraceae > Ficus > Ficus hispida. The sequence goes on along the minus strand of CM046371.1, from coordinate 13,454,869 downwards.
AAGAGGAAGGATGGTAAAAAATCACATTAACATGTAAAAAAAAAAAAATGAAAGAACTCAATAAAGATCTTACAATTCATAAGACAATCCCTATCGATAGCATCTTAATACCCCACAAAAAATCTCCACTCTGTGTGGCAGTGAAATTTTATTGAAAAGCTAAGGGTTCGTTTGGTGAATGTGTTGAGTTTGAGATGAGATGAAATTTTTAAGTTTGAGTTGAGTTGACTTTTTAAAAAGTAGTTATAAAACTTTGTTGACTTTTCTGAAAAGGAAAAAAATTGAGATGAAAAATTTGAGTTGAGTTCGAGTTAAGTTGATTCACCAAACATAGGCTAAAGATATCAATTATTAAGATGCAGGATTGGAATTAGGTTATACAGACTGTCATTTTTTTGCCCTAAAAAAATAGTCGTACATTTTATGAGGACGACTAGAAATTTCTATATGAAAAATTCATAATCAACTAGCATACACAGGTTAATTTTCCCGTATTAAAATATTATTTTAAAAAATATTAGGGACAATAATTCTAATATCAATTTTTGAGTATTAATTTATATAGTATTTGAGTTGTCGTTTTTTTACTGGTAAATGTTTAAAACATATTACCATATCAATTGATTACATCTATCAATAAAAATATAATATATGTTGGTATTTAAAAATTAGGATTAAAATTGTTATTCTTGGGATTACTCTATTATTTTTATTTTAGCATCTCAAGTTACAACTAGAGTAATTAAAGTAACTGTACACTATAGAAAAATAAAAAAAATAAAAAAGGTAAGTGTATCCCAAACTCTCAATTGGACCTTTAACATATGTATTTTAAACAAATTAGTAAATTCTTTTCTTCAATTGGGAACGTTGAAATATGGATTTAGATTGAGAGGAATAATTTGGAACGGTATGTAAATGGTTTCCGATATTCTTCACGTGATTTGGAATGAATTTCTTCACTGCGAGAGAACAAATTATCTGCAGCTGGTGGCCTAATTGATGACTCAAACATATGGAACTTAATTCACAAATATACCACTTATTTTCCCATCGTTTTGTCCACGAAACCTCCTGATCTCTCTTGGGATTTTTTTTTTTTTTTTTCTGATGACGGTATTCTTTTTTGTTTCATTTCGGTGGGTTGCCAAAGACTTGATAATCTTCATACACAACATGGTCTAGCGAAACTCGGTCTAGAGTCAATCCAATAATTCAACGGTCCACAATGACCACTTCTTGAACATATATACCATTATTCGGTTGACATTTCCATACTTGCCTATTCTGCCACCAAACTACAATACATACTCTTAAAAAAAAAAAAAAAAAAAAAAAAAAAACCAAAACCAAAACAAAACCAAAAAAAAAAAAATGTTGCACATATAATTATTTCACATATACTGTTATATATAAGGTTACGAATTTAAATATCCACACCCCCCTTTTTTCTAAATATAAATAGACAAGTTTTAATCACTTATTTTATTTCAGAAAATACAATTGATCATAATTAATTAATAAAAATATATGTTAATATTAATCAATTAATGATTAATTGTAATAACTAATAATTACTGATTGATATTTAAAAAAAGGGGGTCATTTTTCTAGGTGCTCGTTTGCTAGTTGGAATAAAACCTTTTTCAACTCATATTTATCTTTTTCCTAAAATATAAAAAATAATTTAATTAATTTTCACAGGTCAAATAACTCTAACTAAAAAAATTTAGTTACAATTGGTAAACCAAACACCAGCTAATTTTATAAAATATCGATATTTTCTAAAAACACTTGTTAATAATGAGTATTCGGAAAAGAGTACAAAACATGTGTTTTTTTGCAATTTGCATATTCTTGTGTGTACACAAAATTATTTTAATTACGTGGTCAAGTTGTGCATACTAAATAAATATTTGTCACTTTCATTTGCTTTCCTTCTTCCATGCCGGGTCAACTTTGTTTCCGTTTCTTTATTATTCTAGAAAAGTTCCAAAAGGACCCCATGGGGAGCAACTTCCTGGTTTCTCATACACCTTTTATTATTATTCTTCTTCTTCTTATTATTATTATTTAATATAACACTCTCTAACTTGTGTATATGTGTATATATATGTATATATATATATCTACATATCCCATTCCCCATCTCCAATTAGCAAAACACATCAATTTCTGAACTCTCTATCAACCTTAACAAAACCTTTTCTCTCTGTTCTTTCATTCTTTTCTAACCAAAATTTTTCTCTCCACATTTTTTCTCAATTAATTTTCAAATGGGGCTTTCGAAAACCTTCTCCGAATCCGACATCTCCGTCCACTCGACATTCGCCTCTCGCTATGTCCGAGACTCGGCGGCTAAGTAAGTAACTCAACCTTTGTTGTTTGATCAGATTATTGTTGGTGTGATTAACTGTATTAATTTCTGTATTGTTACTAATTTATGCATTAATTTTTGTGGTGTTAACATAGGTACAAGATGCCGGAGAATTCGACGCCGAAGGAGGTGGCGTACCAGATGATCAACGACGAGCTAATGCTCGACGGAAAGCCGAGGCTCAACTTGGCGTCGTTCGTCACGACCTGGATGGAGCCGGAGTGCGATAAGCTCGTCATGGACTCCATGAACAAGAACTACGTTGACATGGATGAGTACCCCGTCACGACTGAACTTCAGGTTTTTTTTTTTTTTTTTTACTCTCGTTTATGTTTCTCTCTCTCTTTTTTCCTTTTCTTTAGTTAGTACTGGTGGCTAATGTTACTCATGTTGGGTTGTCTGGAATTTTTGGGAGCTGTTAATCCTTGTGTTGCCAAAACATGTTTCACATCTGTTTCTTTCTATTTGAAAAAAAAAAAACGCGGTTTTAATTCTGAAATCTTTGAAAAAGTCCAACTTCAATATGGACAGAAAAGAAACGTAGCTAGACTTCACTAAAGCAACAATTTTCTTTTCTATGTTAATTTAATATTTCTCTCTTTTATGCAAAAAAAAAAAGTATTAATTCACGGAATACATTGCAGGAGTGAATTTAATCAGCTGAAGGGAAATTGTTTGTTAAGTAATGTTGGCAAAATCTAACATTTTTTTTTTTTTGGGGTCACAGAATCGATGTGTGAATATGATAGCACATCTATTTAACGCGCCACTTGGAGAGTCTGAATCCGCAGTCGGAGTCGGAACAGTTGGTTCTTCTGAGGCCATAATGCTTGCAGGACTTGCCTTCAAGAGAAAGTGGCAAAACAAGCGTAAAGCCGAGGGCAAACCCTTCGACAAGCCCAACATTGTCACCGGTGCCAATGTCCAGGTATCCAATTTTTATGTTCAACTCGAGTGTACACAACTCATAACCAGAATTTCAATTTCCTTCAAAATTTTCCCTTCTGAACTAGTTATGTGATTTTTATGTTAATTCCTCGAATACGTTATACAGGTGTGCTGGGAGAAGTTTGCGAGGTATTTTGAAGTGGAGCTGAAGGAAGTGAAGGTCACGGAAGGCTACTATGTAATGGACCCTGAGAAGGCTGTCGAGATGGTCGACGAAAACACAATCTGTGTCGCAGCAATTCTCGGTTCAACCTACAACGGAGAATTCGAAGATGTCAAGCTCTTAAACGACCTCTTGCTAGAAAAGAACAAGCAAACTGGGTACATATATGGATTTACAGAGCCAGAAAATTTTTCAGTGGAACATTCATAAGAAAAAAAAAAATTTAGAACGGATATTTTTTATTCCCTTTGAAACATTCTCAAATGTGAAAACTTCTAAATCTGAATGTTGTATGCTTGCAGCTGGGACACTCCGATCCATGTCGACGCAGCGAGTGGCGGGTTCATTGCTCCTTTCCTTTATCCGGAACTTGAGTGGGATTTCAGGCTGCCGTTGGTGAAGAGCATCAACGTGAGTGGACACAAATACGGCCTTGTGTACGCCGGAGTTGGCTGGAATATCTGGAGGAGCAAAGAAGACTTGCCTGAAGAGCTCATCTTTCACATAAACTACCTTGGAGCTGACCAACCCACTTTCACCCTCAATTTCTCCAAAGGTAATTAAATCACAATCTTTATTTATTTACAATTTATTTAGTTCTTGTCGTCCAAGTCTAAATTAGCTTAACTTGTCAAGTGTTTCTAATGAAAACGTGTTCTTACCTCTGACAGGTTCAAGTCAAATTATTGCTCAATATTATCAACTCATCCGATTGGGCTTTGAGGTAATTAAGAGCAGCCCCATCAAACATATTAATTTATTATATATTATACTTCAAATTCCCTGAAACGTCAATATATCATAGAGGTGTTGAAATATCCGGCACTCTTATAAAAAGGACACGTAACTGTTTTTTTTATATATATTATTGTAACAATCAATTGATTTTAATATAATATTTTTTAGTATATTTTTATTTAAAAAGATATTTAAATAGTACTATTATAATATTTTAAATTAAAAGTTACATATAAATCACTGGTAGTCGGATAGATATGATAACTTGGGACATTTTAAATAAATAAATTTTGACACTTCAATGTCATGTACTGTAGACCACTCACGTGCTAAGTGAAATTCTAACATGACTTGATCCTTTGTTCTTTTAGGGTTACCGCAACGTAATGGAAAACTGTCACAACAATGCAATGGTGCTGAAAGAAGGTCTAGAAAAGACGGGGCGTTTCAACATCCTCTCGAAGGATGTTGGGGTTCCGGTGGTGGCCTTCTCGCTCAAGGACAGGAGCCGCCACGACGAGTTTGAGGTCTCCGAGCTGCTCCGCCGCTTTGGCTGGATTGTCCCAGCCTACACCATGCCTGCCGATGCCCGCCATGTCAGCCTGCTTCGCGTCGTTATAAGGGAAGACTTCTCTTGCACCCTTGCCGAACGCCTCGTCATCGACATCACGAAGGTGCTGCAAGAGCTCGACAAACTGCCCGCGAAAAACGGCAATAATTGTAACACATGCGTCAATGGTGACGAAGAGAATAATGGAAAAAAGAACGGCTTAACGAAGAAGACGGAAGACGAGATAAAGAGGGACATTGCAACTCACTGGATGAACATTGTCATGGCTAAGAAGGCAAATAAGATTATCCTGTCTTGCAGCTAATCTCGGGCACTGATCTTATACCATCTTCAGGAGTTTTATTTACCATTAACTCGAGGCAATATGATCACTTCTTTTGCTAGTAAAATATTAATTAATAACCACAAATAATTGTTTTTGTTTTGTTTTTTTGTTTGTTTTATTTGTTTCATTATTATTTGTCAAGTGTGTACTTTGAGATTGACCATTGTTTTACTTTTTGCAATGTGCTAGAAATAAATTTTATGTACTAAACACGTTTTTATCCGACTATTATTCCAAATTAATGCTGTTCCTTTCTATCTCAAGTCTTGCATGTTTAGGTATTTATTAAATATAAATGATGAAAAGGAACAACTAACACATCTTAATAAAGTTGGTACCTACTAACAACCTCTTCCCACCCTAATTTCCTTTTTTTTTCTTTAATAAAATGAAGACGATTAGCATCAAGGTTTAGAAAAAATATCCAACTAAGTTGACACTCTCTTTTAGATCTTATCCCATTAATTAAAAGAAAATGTTAAAAGAAATGATAGACAGAAGGCAAACAAAACAAAACGGAAACAAAGGATAGAAAGATCAGATGTAGTTGTATGGGGTACCGGCCCTACACACCCAAAACATATTTAGTCTAGGATTATATGCAAAAATACCATTAATTTGACACCTTTTTATATTTATACTCACTATAACATTAAAATGGATAATTTTATCATTTCATAATACTCAAATTATCAATTTTAATATTAGAATAGGCAAAATTATAAGGAGGTACTCAAAAAATGACTCTCCACCTAATTTTCTTATTAGGTAGTCCATGCCTCAATAAACCCCAAAGAACCAAAAAAGAAAAAATAAAAAAAGTATCCTCTCTTGACAATTGAATCTCCACTAATCTATACTATTGCACATAGAGACTAATTTAAATCTTTAACATATAAAGATTCATATTATGGTTTTAAAATCCTCCGGAAATTCTAAGTTTATCAGAATTGCACATTTTCTTTAATTTTCTGGCACATCATTTTTTGTGCACCGAGCCATCTACATTGCCAGTAAAATCTAAAAGATCTATTACTAAGATTTCAACGGTTGTTTTTCCCTTATTGTTTGGTATTCTTTCTTGCTTATCAGGTGGAGGTTTTGTATTCTCTTCAGTATAACTAGGATTTTAAAGGGTATTAAAAGAGTGATTCCATCTTGGATTTTAAATTCATAGTAAATGTGCCTTGGAAGTTTAAAATACAGTGGTCGGTTACACTCGAAAGATTTTTGTACTAAAACTACTTTTGCGTCTCACATTTTAAGGAGAGAATTCAATGCTATGGAGTTCATAGTTCTTTAGATTAGTTGGTTGTTTTCCTCGGTTTTGTTGGAGTTCGTTTGATGTAGGAGTTTTTAACTGTAGTGTTACGTCCGGATGGATGGATTATCAAGACTTATTTATACAGATAATAAGTAATGTGAATCTATTCACACAGATCATATATTAATTGCACCAGTTAACACAACACGAAAAATCATAAACATGAGCAAATAATAAGAGAACACCTGATATGATTATTCAATGTGTCCAAAAACCCAATTTGGGGAGGCAAAAAAAAAAAAAAACATGGGTACTAAGCATATTAACAGCTTAAAGAGGGATTTTGTTAATCTTCGAATTATAGTTACAACTGAACATTTTATGAGTATCATCAAGCACTCCACTATTACTAAAACTCACGAAATCTCCACCTATCTACAAGTCTCCTGCTTGTTTGGCTCGCCTTTGGTCCAACTGATTTACTTCAAGCCTCAATGCTCGCCCTCGGCCACTCTGAGCAGCCACGATCTCCTCTGACTTACTCTAGATTGGTAACATTGCCTACATGGTTAAGAATGCTTTTGTTCTTTCACTCTTTAAACTCTATGAGAACTCCTACAATAAATGCTCTAAATCACTCTAACTACACGGGGGGTATAATTTTTGGTGCAAGACATGAATGGGAAACACCCAAAGGTTTTCTAGACTCATATAATTATTCTCCGCAATCAGGTGTTGATTTGTACAAACACGCTAGTCATTTATGATATTGAAGAACAAAATTTGCACCAAAAAGAAAACTTGGATCTTGGATTTGGATTAGATCAATCCATCTTAATTGCGAAATTTTCTGCTTAAAACTTCCCAATATTTCTTACCTCATTTTAGAGTGATCCTCTATCATTTGGATAAGAAATTTTCCAACTTACCTATTCCTGCAAGTCACCCCTTAGACTTTCACATATGCACCAATCATTCTATACTAGTCCAAGGCAGGGGCAGATACCGGGGGGGGGGGGGGGGGGGGGGGGGGGGGAACAGGCCCCGCCCCCGGTGAAGAGAGAGAAAGGGGGTGGGGGCGGCTGTGCTGGGGCTGGTGGGGGGCAGGCTGGGGGTGGGGGACGGGGGCCGCTGGAGAAGAGATAGAAAGGGAAGAGAGAGAGGGAGGGTGGGGGGCCGCAGGGACTGGGGCAGTGGGGGGGGGGGGCGGGGGGGGGCCGGGGAAAGAGAGAGAAAGGGAAAGAGAGAGAGAGGAGAGAGAGAGAAGAGAGAGAAAGGAAAGAGAGAGAGGGGGGTTGCCGGCGGCTGGGGTTGGGGCCAGTAGTGGGGGGGCCGGGGGTGGGTCACCGGCGTCGGGGTTAGGTCACCGGCGACGGAGAAGACTTTAGGTGTGCAAAGATTAATGTTAGATAAGTGCATGATAAGTATGGTACACCAATAATATTTCAACCGTTCGATTAAATCTCAACGGCTTAAAAAAGGGATTTACTGGTAGAGACCCTCAAAGGGTCTCTATCACAGACTTTCCCTTTATTTTTACCCCAAAAGTTTAATTATTTTAATAACTTGTCCCTATTGAAATTAAATTTTTTTTATATAATCTTATTTTGTCCCTACTAAAAATAAAAAATTTCATATAATCCCCAATAAACTTAATTTTATTAAAAAAAAAATTATACTTTTACTATTTTGTTTACTAAATTAAAAATTCTCACATAAACTCTAAAATTAAAAATTCTCATATAACTCATTTAAAATTTATTTTACCTTAAATTTTTTTTTTTAAATACATTCTAATTAAAATATATTCTAACTCGTTCCTGTGGAAAGGTATTTGCTGAATCAACAAGGGATTTCTTAATTGAAACTTACAATAAAGAGCGCTGTCATAAGGCTCTGGTTTCTATTGCTCCGCATGAGCTCCGTAACAATGTGCAACACATAGACGGGAGCCTTCGGAGTTGAAATATTAATTATGGATATCATTAGTTTACAATAAATGGCTCAGCCCCTCAAAACAAGTAATCAAGCCTGTCCAAATAGATGCCTATCAGTCTTGCACCACATAAGGAAAGTTGGCACAAAATCTTTGCTAACCAAATCAAAATAACAAAACTTTCCCTATGAATTTTTAACTCACTATTTTCATAATAAGATGCCAATTAAAAATAGTAGGAAAAATATTCCTCACATGTGAATTATATCATCACGTTATAATAGCCTGGATCATGCATTAGTTTTCATTGTTAGGAATTTTCCCTCATGGGATTTTACCTATCAAAGCTTTAATGAAGTCCCTTAACTATTTGTTTGGTATTTCTTTTAGCCAATTAATTTTCTTTTCATATGAGTTGTTTTTTACGTCCATGTGTTCGCTCTTTTGACTTGTAATTTCTCTTGACTTTTGCAATTTTCTTTAATTTGAACCACATATGGGGTCTTACTGTGAGATTTTAAGTTTCTCATGTGTGCAAACCACACAACTTAAAAAAAAAAAAAAAGTTAAGAATTCACCTCTTTCAATTCAATGATAATGTCTATCAATTGAGTTACGGGGTATCTTTTTGTATTTTAAAAGATATTTTCCAACTTAAAAATTATCGTTGAACACATGTAAAATTTCTGTAAGGCCAAAGTTGTAAAAAAAAAATGATATTCACCAAAAAAAAAAAATATATATATATATATATGAGGAAAGGAGAAAATGTCAGTTAGCAATATCTCAATGATTTATTACGTCACTAACATACTCATATCATCATCCCTAAAACCAATACTATTTCTCTCTACACATGCCACGTGCACTTATGCCAAAAGTGAAATCTAGTTTTTTGGCATCCCTACTTTCAAATGTTCACACTGCACAGCTAACCACAGAATCGAACATCCTGGATCAAAACTGGCCGAAAGTAACACTCTTAGCAACCTTTTTTTTTTTTTTTTTGGTTAAAACACTCGTAACTATATATGAAATGAAATCCTATGCCTCACAGGTGGAACCATTACTCACGATCTGTATAAAAATCTAAAAATCTGCCGCAAATGAAACCAAAATCATTACACCTTGAATAAACAAATGTCACAAAGAAAAGGAAAAAAAAACCCACAAAATCCTACCACGTTTCCACAACCACCGCACTAACTACGACACCATCTTTCTTTTTTCCCTACTCCTGCTAAATTTTCGACTCAAGAATCTACTATTTAAGTGCTAGAATTGTACTTCAATGAGCAAGAAAAACATTAACGAAAGGGCTTGTTACTAGTTTACTCGGTAAAGATTAAGCAATGACCATAAAATTAGTCACTGCCTGCAGCCTTGTGTACGCATTTTTGCTTGTTTCGAATGCCTTTCTTTGGGAGGTTGATGCGGCGGGAGAGTGCGGTAAGACCCCGATAAGGTCAGCCGCGGCAAGCCTCAGCCCTTGCCTGAGCGCGGCAGGAAATGCCCAGGCTCAAGTTCCACCTGCTTGCTGCACCAAAGTTGGCGCCTTGATAAGAAGCGCTCCGAGATGCCTTTGCGCGGTTCTGCTCTCTCCTTTGGCAAAGCAAGCGGGGATCAAGCCTGCAATTGCCATTACTATCCCAAAGAGATGCAACATTAAGAACCGCCAGGCTGGGAAGAAATGTGGAAGTAAGTTTCTCTCCATGTCGTCACCTTATTATATGCTCCTCTTGTACTATAATTTTGTTCTACCCCTTTTTTTTATCCCTTCAAATGGAAGATTTGTGTTTTTTACTCAAGATGAAAAAAATATCAACCTTTATATTTGTAGCTCGAATAGTATATTCCCTTATTAATAACAATAACAAAAAAAAAAAAAAAAAGTTTTTGATTTGGGGGGAAAAAAACACGAAAAATGATATAAATATATTGAACACTACTAGTGATGCTGTGTACTTTTAAATGCTGAAATGACGCGCACTAAGATGAGATAGTGGAAGAGACACATTAGAAGTATGTAGTGCCCCATTATTGCTTGAAAGGACAAACCTTTCTCATCTTCGTGCTTGAATTAATATTTTACAATTCTAGCACTATATAATATTTGAACTTCATCGTAATAATGATATGAAACTATAAAATCTTTGGCCCACTTATTTCGTACCTTCTGTCATTTCTACAATACAAATCTTGTTTAGAATAATAATAATATTATTTGTAATATAGTATTGTAATTGTGCAAAGTCTTCTGGTACTTAAAAGAGAGATTTTTGTGGCAAAATCAACTTCCCCTCCACAATAACTTTTTGAGGCCATTGCCGATCTAGTGCTTTATTTGAGCATTCCATATGTGATTTGTTGTAATGAATATTCTTGACTAATAATACAACTCTCTGTTCGCAGGGTACACAGTTCCATGAAAAGCAATCGCCTAGACTCCGACTTATATAGAAGGGGAAGTGCAGAGGGAGTGTCGAATAAGATTTAAAAGGGTTAAATAAGTTTCCCATATAAATGTCATGTCGGGTCATGTTATATTATGCTCTTGATTTATGGTCTATATATGTATGGGATACTTTCTAGTTTTAATGAACCATCTGTTGCGTGTGTTTTCGTGTCAAGGTGTTTTATATATCTAAACGATTTACTTGCGATAATTATCAGCACATCTTCGTTATTACTTTGTTCGCTCTATCACAATATATATATATATATATATATATATATATAATTAAACAATATTACACTTCACATTCAGCTCTATATATAATGAGATTCACTTTATACCTGCAACTTTATTTATTTATTTAGTTTTATCATACATCGGAAAATATAGAACGCATTACAGGGTCTATCATGCATATTTACATAGGATAAAAATATACTACTATGGTTATGTTGCTTTATATTTTCTCTAAAAATCAAAATTAAAAATTGAACACCATCTTTGCTATTTGTTTGTGGGAAATGTCTACGATATGTTACCACATTCATGCAGTATTTATGATCTGTTTAAGAGAAGCATCAAATCAAATAAAAATATTTGGGATAACGATATTTGAATGAAGAATTTTAAATATAAATATTTGAGCTGCCAAAAATTGGCGTTTTGATTAACATTTACAGAACATTTGAAAAGGACTATTGAATATATATTTATAAATAATTATCTAAAAATATATGTGATAGAAAAATGACATATGAATAGTTTTTACTTTTTTTTTTAAATCACTATAGAATATATATCATAATGAAAGTAAATTTTAGGGGGAGTGACTTTTTTTCATTTAAGAATAAAAACTCAAATGATATTTGGATGCTTCATTTTCAATTGTTTTTAACAAATGTATATTTGAAATGACCATTCAAATGGAACTTCCCAACTATACTCAAATAGTAGTGCTAAATGGTAACTTAGTAATTTTGTATTTAAAAACTTGTAACAATTAACGAATTTAATATAATTTCTTATTTAAAATATTTTCACATGATATACACTATTTAGATATTGATAAAAACGTTACATTTGAATCACCTTATTAATATAGCACAAACTTACAAACGACGGATGAGAGTGGCACCGTGTAAAAATCCCTTCCTATATATACATATATTTGCTATATTGCATTCTTGTAGAACAATGCTTATAAATTTTTTGTGGGTATTGTAAAAACCAAATGATTTTTATTGTACTTATTTTTTGAATCAATATCAAATAATAAAAAATTCTAAAATTCTAAATAGAAAGTTATTTTTAAATCAATTAGTTATTCTAAACCAAAAATTGCAGCCATTGGATGCATTCATTAGACCTTCCAAACGTAAAATAAATAAATATATATATATGTATATTTATATATTATGTGTGTATATATTGAAGTAGCCGGCGTTAAATGTAACCTCCTAACCCAGGATGTAACGTACACATAGCATTTACCTTCATCACCTGTCAAATGACAAGTCAGTCTTCCTCCATTAATGTCCCCAATAGTCAGTAGATAAGATTGAACAACACTTCTAACTTAAGTTATTTATAAATCCTATTAAAAAAAATTAAGTTATTTATAAAAATGCATGCATTTTACCATACTCCTACCTATGTTTAATACTTCAGCATGACAATAATATCCATAGCCTCAAGCCAAAAAAAAAAAAAAACACTACAATTATGGCTTCCAAATCCAACCCCTGCAGCCTGGTGGCCTTGCTTGTATTGCTGGTCACTTCTAATTGCGGTTTGACAAAGGACGTTGAGGGGCCGGCGAGTGCGGAAGGATCTCAATTAGGTCGGCGGCAGCGAGCCTCGGGCCTTGCCTAAGTGCGGTGGGGAACGTCAGGGCGAAAGTTCCGCCGGCTTGCTGCAGCGTACTCCGCGGCCTTATAACGAGCGCTCCCAAGTGCATTTGCGCTGTTTTGCTGTCGCCTTTGGCGAAGCAAGCCGGTGTCAAGCCTGAGATTGCCCTCACTGTCCCCAAGCGTTGTAACATTAAGAACCGTCCTGTTGGCAAGAAGTGTGGAAGTAAGTAATTTGCATACCTTAAATAAATTGAAAAAGGATTTGCTTTCTATTATTTTCGTTAGTAAATATAACTATTTTCTACAGATGTTTTGACTAATTTTAGTTTTTTTGGTAAGATTATTAAGTACTTAAAAATATTTATAGAAAAAAAAGAGAGAGCCATTTTTTGCTCAAAAGATTATGGCCATTGTTATTTTTTTTATTTTCTCTTAAAAGTCAGTGATTATCCAAAATCACCCAAATAATAACTTGATTAAAAATGGCTTTAAAATCGCTGTGCTCGTTCAAGACAAAAGCACTGACAAGGGGGAAAAATGCCTAGAGTAAAATACAAAGCTTATGGACCTATGTCTTGTTAACTAGTTATTATTTTCTTTTCTTCTCTATTTTTTTTTTTTTTTGGGGTGCTAAATGAGTTATATTTTTCTTCAATTGAAGGACAAAAACAACCTTGAAAGGGATAACTTCCCTGAAATATTTATCCTGGACCTAAAAAAAAAAAAAATTTAACTTTGAATACGAAAATAAATGGTAAAATTCAACGGCCAGATTCAAGATTGCACTAGACTTTATTATTATTTTTCTTTCTTCTTATACATTTGATTGGAGGAATTAAGGTCAAGGGGTATAAATAATCTTGATCAAGGGGTGTTCACTCTGGATTTGAGAAAATTAAGGGATGTTTAGTGTAATTTTTCTTTGAGATTTTGCTTGTGACTGATCTCTATTTGCAGGATATACTTTTCCGTGAGAGCAAACCAACATGGTGAAATGTGGCCTTTCCTTCTTTTAGTCTCTAGACAAGGTTTTGAACCAAAGAGTGCTTACCCAAATCTCTCCCCTCCTACCCGTTGAGCTACGTGTGTATGTCTGCATTTGATCTCTTAAAAACAGAACTCAGTACTAGTCTTATGACAAGAGTACTATTTACAACTGTGACAATTTGGCTTTTGCTCATGTTCCTTTTGAAGTGTCATTGTTATGATAAACTGTCTATTTGTTTTGTCTACTTTCGTGAAATCATTTAAGAGTTTTAATAATTAGCCGTGTAGTCAGTGTTCTGTTTTTTTGCCGATTGTTTTATTGTTGGTAATTGATTGATCTTTCAAAAAGATGTTTTCGACTTAGCAAATTGACTTCCATTCCCTGTAAATTTGCATAAAATTTATTGCCCTTCTTCCCGAATTCCGCCAACATACCTCATTGTGGCAAGGCCGAGGAGCTTTTCCGCAAGGGTTCCAAAATGGGTGGAAATTTCTATCTCTGCAGTTTGCAAATTCAGTATCAAAAGTTGCCAACATTCATTTTCGTTTTCTTTGCTGCTTTTTAACACATGAATCTTTTTTAATTTCTTAAAATAGCATGGCAGCTGCATAAGAATCCTAGGCTAATCGATCTAAGAATCCAAGATTCAAGTACCGCGCGCACACACAAAACACAAGAATTTACGTGGTTTGACGGAAAATGCCTGCATCCTTTACGGACTTTCAGCAAGCCTTCCCCATAAGAGCCTTTCTCACTCTAGAATACATGAAAGTAACAAAATTATCTTACTGTTAACAAAATGTTAGTTACCAGTATAATCGCTAGTTAATTAATATCAAACTTCACACTCTAAGTAATTAATATAATCAGTTGCTAATAGGAAAAGACGTGGAGACGTGTAAAATGTTAAAATGCAGGGTAAGTGCTGTACTCAGTACACATCTTATTCTTGTCCTTTTTTTTTTGTTTTTTGTTTTTATTTTTTATTTTTTATTTTTTATTTTTTTGTTTTTTGTTTTTAATTTTTTTTATTATTTTTTTTTAATTTTTGCTATTGGTACCAATATGTTTCAGGCAGCCCTTGTCTTTGATTCTTGTTTCCTTACTCATTCAACATCTGATGTCCCGTACATACATCTGATGATAGTTACTGTATAAAAATTCATGTAAGAAAATTCAAACTACGGAACTCTAAATGGAACGAAGGGTCATTTTCACCATTATGTTCTTGAGCACACATAATGGAATATGGGGACAAATAGTCTTTAAAAAAAAAAAAAAAAAGAAATGTCTAAAGCTTTGTAAAATTAGAAAAACTACCTTTTCTTTAAACATCCAACAGAGAATCAATGAATGATTAACTGATTAACTGATATTAATACGCATGTTATTATCTATTAATCACTGATGGACGGTCACCTATCATTTTCTAAATAAAAAATTCACGGCCACCGACCATTTTTTAAATAAAAAATTCGCTCATTAAATTTTCAAATAAGTAATTTAAAAACTATTTATTTACCTAATTTCTTCATATTTACAACTATCTTATTTTGATCCCCCCCTCCATTTTCACTATTAGAGGTAAACTTAATTTTTTTTTTTAAATATACATGTTTGACTACTCTATTAATACACTTTTGAATTACTCTAATCTATACCTTAAACTTTAGAATCTTTATCACTTTATCTCATAATCTTAAAAACTTCCAACTTTACCTTATGAACTTTGAATTAGTTCCATTTAACCTCCTATGATAATTTTTATTAAAAATAAATAGAAAAAGAGAGAGTTATAGTCCCTTTTTTTTTTTTTTTTAACGAAAATACTTAGAGAGGGCTTATGAGGATAATTTTCTTTTCTTTTAAGTTTGCCTTGAACAAAAATTCTAATAAAATGGACCAAATGGGATTGATTCAAAATTCGTTATGTAAAGTAAGTGTTTTTAAAATTCAAGATTAAAGTAATAATGACTCTAAAGTTCATGGTTCATAGATGAGATTGATCTAAATAATTAATTTTTATATAGAATATGGTACGGGAATAGCATGTGAGTGTTTTAAGAGGGATAAAATGGTAAAGAAAAACATGCATATTTGGGGCTAAAAAAAAGAAGGTTTGGGTGGCACAACCTGCTTTTTTTTTTCATTATTTTTTATTCAAGTTTTTTTAAGCTCCAATTTAGTACTCATTTTGAACTCACTTTCAATATTGTTTCTAAAAATTTAATATTGCCTTTTGAATTACGAATTTGAACTTATAATCCAGACGACCTTAGTATTTTTTTTTTCTTTAAAATCTGCTTGGGTTTAACTATTCCATCTCTTTTAAAATGCTTATGTGACACTGTAGTGCTTGATTTTGTCAGAATATGGAATTTTTATTGAACAGAAGGGTGGTCAAAACTGTCTATTACTTCAAAAACGTTTGGGGTTGCTATACCTCAGAGGTTGAAGTGAGATAAGTGAATATTCGAGTGCCGTTGGTAAACTAGAATAATGAAGACAAATTACGAAAAACAAATAATTTTCATAAATCAGCGTCATCCTGTGACCCCAAAATCTTTCTGCAAAGGATATAGGACCAGAGGGAAATCAGTAGACAAGTTTTTTGATGTGCCAAAATGGATCTTTTCATTTAGTTGTATCCTCAGTGCAGTATTTGGAACTTCAGCTAGCGCTGCCACGGCCACCGACGTAGTCAGATTAGACAAAGTCGTCGAGTTGAGAATTCAACCCTTCTCCTTTTAAGGACCGCACTAAAAAAGTAATTTAAAAAAAAAATAAAAAAAAATAAAAAGGAATGGCAGTCCTAATTTGTAGGCCAAACCATGCACACTTCTATAAATGTCCATATCTGAAGATGTTTCAGTGGGAGGACAAGAGTGATATGTTGAAAATCAAACACTTGAAATAAAGATGTCAAACCAGAATGATTAGTTCAAATCTTCCACTTTGTCACTAGAGTTTTGTATTAACCCCACTTAATCTCTTCCATTAGAATTCTAGTTAAAAATATAAAAATAAAAAATTATAGAAAAAAGAAAAGAAAAAGGAATGGCAGTCCTAATTTGTAGGCCAAACCATGCACACTTCTATAAATGTCCATATCTGAAGACGTTTCAGTGGGAGGACAAGAGTGATATGTTGAAAATCAAACATTTGAAATAAATATGTCAAACCAGAAAGATTAGTTCAAATCTTCCACTTTGTCACTTGAGTTTTGTATCAACCCCACTTAATCTCTTCCATTAGAATTCTAGTTAAAAATATATGGAAGAAAAAATGAGTGAAATGCAATTATATAATCTTTTTTTGTTTGTTTTTAACAAAAATCCTAACAGAATAGACTTAGTAAGATTAATTCTATTATCTTTCTATCTCCTTTAATTCTAGTAAAAGGGATTAAATGTTACAAATTCAAAATTCAAGACGTAAAGTAATAGTTTTTAAAGTTCTAGAGACTACGGGAATGACTCTAAAGTTTAAGAGGTATAGATAAGAATAATTGGATATTTTGGTAGTAGTATGCATTTCTTAATATTATATTACGTTAGAATGATATTAAAATCAAACATTAGTTTGATGCAAGGTCATTATAAGATCTAATATTTTTTAATCTATACTTTTACTACCACTTAGGCATATCTGGGGGACGTTTCTATGGTGGGGGCACCACAACCATCATGAATATCTCACATGGCTATTGATTGTGATTGTGAGATTTAAATTGGAAGGTTATATACGTGTGGTGACTTATTATTATATTATATATTCTTTTCTGTATTCTAAATATGTATTAGTTTTCCCAACACTTGTGCTATATAAGGCGTATTTTTTAGGACAATTCAATTGTTATTTAAAGAGAAAAACCCGGGGATCGAGAGGAATTTTCAGATTGAATAGTACCTTATGCCTTTTAACACAGTGTAATTCTTCATAGCGACAAATGAATGTAGGATCTCAAATTAATGAATCACTGTAATTTTAATGTGAATTCCATTTATGTTTTATCCTTATTTTCGTTTCCTTATTGCTTTTGAATAGTAAGACTTAGGGCTTTTAATTCCGATAAGATGACTTCAGTGGAAAAAATTCCCATCAGATCCATTAGATATAAAGTTGAATATCATGCTCTGAGAGGACATAGTTGAGCAACATCATTATATAAATTGCTTTCTAAGTGTCATTTTATTTGAATAATACAATTAGGAGTTGGTACCTTCATCATAAATTTTTCAATTATTAGGTATAGTAGATAATGTTATTGTTGTATTGTCGGAAATGGATTGTGATTATATATATATATATATATAATATATATATATATATTGCAGAGGGTTCATGGATAGACTTATGCTATCAATGAGATGACTAGTGAAGTCATTTTCAACTAGTTTTGCACAAGTCGACCCCATCATGAATCATATCAAAGGGGTATTTGTATTATTTTGTAATTTTTTTCTCCCAAGGAAGATAGATATTGTCCGATAAATCGAAGACGAATCCTTGAAAATCTTCTATGATTTCGGACAGTGTCAAAAAACCTGTTTAGATACACTACACAAAGAGGGGCCTGTGATGAGTTTCATGGGATATAAAAACATCTGTGATAAGTAGATCATTGCTCACACTTATAGTTTAATGCTTATATGTAAGAATGTTGACACCTAATTATATTTATGCCTATCATAATATTGAAGTTGATAATTTTGTCATTTTATAACTCTAAAATTACTAATTTTAATATCAGAGTAAGCAAAAATATAATGAAGTACTCAAAACATGAGTTTCACTTAATTGTTTTCTAACTTTTAATAGCACTACTATGATTACCAAATCTACGTATAAAAAAAAAAAAAAAGCAAAACAAATCAAAAACAAAACATGTAAAGTGTATAGTATATTAAAATATTTGCCATATGATCTAAGATGTATATAATATTAATATAGTCTCATATAAACATAATCTTTTATTTTATTTCATATTTAAATTTTTTTTTCCTTCCTCAATCTATCATGAAGTCGCCGCCCTCCTTGCGTGACCTCTGGCGAAGCCCCCCACCCCCCTCCATTGGGGCGGGGGGGGGGGGGGAGTGTTCGGCGTTAGAGGTGGGGTAGGATGGGGGCCCGATCTCTAGGGGGTCGGCATCGGGGCTGGGGGGGCCCAAGCTCAGGGGGGTTCGACATCAAGGGTGGGGCGGTTCAAGGGCCCACATCGGGGGTGGCCTAGGGGGGGCTCGAGTGCAGGGGGGTTCGGATCTAGGGTGAGGGAACCGAATGCTAGCGTCAAGGGTGGAGTAAGGGGGGCTCGAGTGCAGGAGGGTTCGGCGTCTGGGGTGAGGGGACCCAAACGCTGGCATCAGGGTGGAGTAGGGGGGCCCGAGCATCGGCGTCGGGGGTGGGGTAGGGGTTGGGGGGCTAGAGCTCGAAGGGGTTCGGCTTTGGGGGTGGGGGCGACTTAAGCACTGGCGTCAGGGGTGCTTTGGGGGGGGGGGGGGGGGGGGCTCGGGCGCCTGGGGAAGCATCAGTAGAAGGGGGCAGATCTGGTTGTCGTCACGTTAGCGGGGAAGTCACCGATGTCGGAAAAGGGAAGGAAAGGGGTGCCTTACCCTAGAATAAATAAATAAATAAGGAATACAATAACCTCGTTCCAAAAAAAAAAAAAAAATTCCTTACAAATAAAATGAAAAGGCTATAGTAGTAGACACTGCTTGCCGTGATTCAATGTTATCTAATCATTCAAATCAGTTTCTGTACTAATTTGTCATTTGAAGGGTGTCCCCTTTGATTGATGAGCAGTTCCAAATTATTGTATTTCCATAGTACACGACACAGCCAAAGTTACCATTAACCAGAACTGTAGCCGAATTATTGTGTAAATAACTATATAGCCATTCCTTCCTTCTTCTTCCTTTTTTTTTTTTTTTTTTTTTTTGTTTTTTGGAAAAAAATTTACCGTACAAAAGTATTTTCCCCCCCTTTTATCTGCAGGTACAATTGTTTTCCTCATTCATTTTTGTATATCCCGAGATAAATTTTTAACATTGTAATGGTATAGTTAAAAAGCTAGTTTAATAACTAAAACAAATCATATACATAATAGTAGAAAAAAAGTATAGTTTCCACCCCCAAAGTTTTTGCCCTTGTTTTTTGCTCATGAATATCACATTTGGCAATAATAACAGAGAGAACATGGGGGTCCCATAAAATTGAATTCAAATTCCGTGGAGCAAGTTTAGTGCTAATTGTCCTCCAAACTTTGTAATTGTTGTTTATTATCATCAGCAACGTCATAATGAAATCCAGCTGTCACCATCGGCCTCCCCACAACACTCAATTGGATCTTGATTGGACCAGTCACAGACTTTTGAAAACTTCTATGCCAGGCCCGGCCCAAATCATTTTCAATCCCCACCGTTGGTTTACAAAATCCAGCAACGTGGCGCACCAAGCACCACATGATGAGACATTAGAAAAGGAGAACAGACATTCTCTGCCGTTCGATTATGCATCAGAAGAACATGATCTGCTCGAAATACAATGCGAGCTAGCTAGCTGACTCAGCAGCGAGGACAAAATAACTTTGGACCATTCAAACTCCCATCATCAAAGAGATGACCCCTCCACTGGGCCCCATCACTACCCACCCAAAATAAAATTAAAAAAAAAGAAAAGAAAAATATTTCCTTCCTCTTCTTATTCTACCAACCTTTTAAAGTGGACCCCGTTAGCCAGCCAGCATGCCAAAATAGTGGGGGCCCCACTGGCTGTATGTATGTGTTTGGCTCACAGGAAAATTTTTGCAAAGATTATCTGATATGACCCCACAGTTTCAGAAATGTGCATCAGAAAATTATATGTATTAAAAATAAAATGTAACATAAAAAATAATATATAAATTTAATATATAATCGGTAAAAATTTATAATATGATCTTTTATAATTTTTCTCATTATTTTATTAAATTAAAAAAAATTATTTTGATTTAAAATAAGAAAATTTAAATTTTAAAAATTTGAGTTTTATAAAAATGAAAAAGAAAGATTTAGCGATGTAGATTTAAAAATTATGGAGTTGAGGGGTTAAAATTCAATCTAGAAACGTTTTTTCAAATGGAGGCTAAAAGTTGTGAAAAGAGGAGAAACGGTTGGTAACCCCATGGTCCATATAGATCATAAGAAGAAGAGAAGAAGAAGGAGGAGGAGAAAAACAAAAGAAAACAAAAAAAGGAAAAGCTGAAATTTGAATTGTGTGTGTTGGCTATAGCTAAGTCAGGCATGTCTTTCTTTGCCTTGTTCCGTCCCAACTTTACTGCTTTTTTTACATGCAAAGCATCATATGATAACCTTTGCAATTATTTAGTCCCCCATATATATCTACACCTAACATTAAAAAAAAAAATAATAATAATAATTTACTAAAAGAAAGAAAAAGAAAAAGAGAGACCCCATTTCACGTATCCCAAGAAACACCCAACTTTTTCCTTCTCTATCTTGCCGTTGACTGACTACTAGCTACTAGTGCTTCAAGAGAAAACCAAGGGTGTATTTCGAATGTCTGTGTAACTTAATTTCAACCATCAAGAGGCAATCTCAACCGTTGAGAAAAAAGTTGTCGACTAATAATGAAAGAATTTTAACGATTCAGATCATCTATTTAATCAACCAATGGTCGAAATTGAACTGTATGATGGATAAGTAAATAGAGATGTGATGTACCATAACTTCTACCCCAATTCTTAGTTACACTTTCTTTTAACCATCACTAGTTGCACATATATAGAAGCATAGAAAACCCAATTTCCATAAAAAAAAAAAAAAAAAAAAAAAAAAAAAAAAAAAAAAAAAATTGTTGGGTCACTTTGGGACAATACTAGAGAGTACCTCAACCCAAACCCGAACACGAACACAAACAAAGATGGGTGAGCTTCAGCTTCCCATGTCCTCTTACAAAAACATTAATAATAACGGCAACAACAACAGCCTCCATAACTCTTCCCTAGGTTGGGATCATTTCCACAGCCTTGGAGTTCTCAACAAGGACACCATGTCTTTAGGTCTAATACCCCTCTGTTTCTTTCTTTCTTTCTCTTCCTTTTTTTTTTTTTTTTTTTCCACTGTGTTTGTCTCTTGCTTTCTTTGTTGTAAACCCCAATGCTTATAATAATATCACCACAATATATATGATCATTGTGTTTTTTTTTTTTTTTTGTTCAAACTTATGTTGCAGTCATGGAAGGGAACTACAATATCGCACCATTTTTCTCTCCGTATTTAGGCTCGGATGTCGATCATGTTGAAGACGACGATTTCTCAACAGGGTACTTGGAAGATGCTTTGGTCGAATTCAGTGAACGGTCCAAGAGACGTCGTTTGTTGCTGTTTAGTGATCCTGAAGAGATCCTGATGAGAGACTCCAATTTTCTTCCTAAAGTAATTTATCTTCACGAGTTTCTTCAATATGGATAATATGTTTTTTAACTGTTTTTTTATTCCCCCCTAATGCTGTAGTGTATCGTACTGTAGGGTTATTGGAACACGTCGAACTGGGAATTGTCGGAGAATTTTAGTTTCATGAGCCATATGACTTCTGCTTTTAATGAACTTTCAGGTGACTGCACATGTTTTCTTTTCTTTTTTTTTTTTTTTTTTTTTTTTGGCATGGTAACTAAAAGTACCTATGTTTTGATTCAAATGTAAATATTAAATCTCAACAGTACATGTATATTTGATATGACATTTCAGAATCATATTTATTACTATTATATATATATTTTTTACCATACTACAGAATTTGCAATAAAACTGAAATCCAAATAATTCTTCTTCTTCTTCTTCTTTTTTGGGAAAAAGGACAAGTACTTTTTTTCGGTCGTGGATTGTAGTTCGTAATATGGCCATTTTCTCTCTCTCTCTCTCTCTTTTTTAATAAAATTATAAATGTAGGTGGGCCAATGACGACGACATCAATATGCAGCATGGGAGAAGAGGGAAACATGGTCAGTGGTACTGAAATGAAAACACCAGAAGATCATGAAAAATCCATCTCTGAAATTATTGACTCCTCTTCTTCTTCATCATGCAAAGACTCGGCCAATACCAAGTCCTTTGTTTCAGCTGACAAACCAACCCTTTTTCCCCTCGACCCTCCTTCAGGTCTCTCTCACTCTCTTTCTCTGTCTGTCTCTCTCTCTCTTGAGTCTGAAGAAATCACTCACTAACGTGGATTAATTAGAGTGAGCTACAGTAACCCTTATTAGTTGTAAAGTCTATACATGGAGGAAAATAAATAAATAAAGAAAGAAAAAAAAGGTTGACGACTTGTGATGTTTTAAAAGTGGAGTAATCCTAATTGGCCTGCATTTGAAAAGAAAAAAGAAAATATAAATATTAAAAGCAAGGCGTTATTATATATTATAACTGTAGCAAATCATTGTCGATTTCGTCAATGATAGTAGGAGATCAAGTATATCATTGCTGCTCAGAAATGTCACGTTGAAATTGTATCTATATATATATATATATGTATATGTATATATATATATATATATGAAGGACACACACACAATGTCACATGTACATATGTTCATTGAATAAGTTGAAAAGTTGGGAACAAAATAATCAACAGCCCCAATGATCACATGTTGGTGCTCAATATCACTCTCGCGTGATAAATGTACAATACAATACTGGGTAGTGTTTGTTGCTTATAATTTAAAATAATGTATCTTCTAGTGTGCATTTTCTTTTTTTTCAAAGAATTTACCCTTGTAATTTGTAACACATGCGCAGGGTGCGACAAGATCAGGAATAAGAAGAGGCCGGACGTGATAACGAGGGTGGTGTACCCTTTCGCGCTGGTGAAGCCGGGGGGAAGAGACGGCGATGTGACGTTAAACGACATAAACGAGCGGATACTGATGCCGCCGACAAGGCCGGTGAGGCATCCGGTGGGGGACTTTGCATGTCGGCCATGCGTGTCCCCCCATGGTCCAGGCCTATCTGGGAAAGCTGTTGTGGCACTCACCAGGATTCATACTCAAGGCAGAGGCACTATCACCATTATTAGAACCAAAGGTTGATTAAGACATTCATATCTATCTATATTTGAGCTTTTTGTTTTGTAATTTGTGCTTTTGAATTGTATATATATGTGATCAGCAAAGAT
This sequence comes from Ficus hispida, assembly GCA_025413025.1. NCBI lineage: Eukaryota > Viridiplantae > Streptophyta > Magnoliopsida > Rosales > Moraceae > Ficus > Ficus hispida. The sequence continues at coordinate 13,431,084 of CM046371.1, read as the reverse complement.
GTCAGAATGCATGTACTATGAGTTACTTTACACGTTATATAAGTTGGTACTGTATATCTTAAGTGAAGTCTGTTTGTGCTCAGAGTCTAAGTTGCATGTTACAAGAGAGGAAAAATATCTTGATTCTGTTCAAAAAGTCTTTCTATAGTAGAACCTAGTGGCATTCATCGGCTAGAGTCCATTCTATTTTAGTAAGATTGCGTTTTTTGAAATCTCATCCAATTTAATTCATTAGTCACGAATTATTCAATCCAATCCAATCAAATTAAATCAAATCCGTTTAAAGTCGATTTGGATTAGATTAGAATGAGCATTTGATAGAGTACATTTCTACTTATTAAATTAAACAAAACAAAAAACAGACCGTTTTTTTATACAAATATGACTGCTGAAACACAAATTGGTTTTTTTTTTTGTTTTTTTTTTTATGTCCTAGCTAGCCTAGGAATCTACCTACAAGGAAGGGAGGAAAAAAAAAAAAAAAGGGGAAGAAAGAAAAGGCCCTTATCTTGTTGAACTAGAAATGATGATAAAGGTAGAGGAATAACTTGACTCTGTTGAACTGGAAATGGTACTAATAAAGGTAAAGAAGAAACCAGGTAAAGAAGAAAACAAAAGTGATGAAAAGGAACTTCTCTCTAAGATTATTGCAATGTCGGACAAAGACACCTTGCCTGGCCAATTCTAACTAGAAATTGCCAAATATTTTCAGTCCCGATTTTTCAACCAACCAATTGTTGCTTTGTAAATTGTGCAAGTCCATTTACAACATTTTGTCGATCTCAAAATTGCAATAGGTTAAAATCAAGCAGTGATATTGCCTAGTATTTTTCAGTTAATTAAAATGTACAATAGATACAGAATTTTACTTGATAACACCATCTATATTAAATTTAACACCACTATTAATAAAATATGAAATCTATATATGTGAGTCTCATCTGTAGAATCTATCTGTCTTTTATGAACTGAAAGTCCAACAAGAAAACAGAAAAACAGAAACAGAAAAAGTGGCCCTTTGTGTAAATGAAGAGGGGCGGGGTAGACTTTAATTCATAAAATGAGAATTGAAAACTGCAAAAATATTTGAAAATAATATAATAGAAAATTGCAAAATAAACATTTGAAACTAATACTTAAAGCCCTTTTTAATTAAGAAACAATAATGTAAACGAACAACGGTCTTGGTAAGCATGGAAACTATAAAAATTAGGATTTGGTACGGAGTGATTTTCAAGTGAGTCCTAAACATGCTAACCACTGCAAATAAGAAACCGAATTTAGTCAACTAATAGTGATGCATATATTCTAGAAGACGATAAGGTAATGACTTTTAATTGCGAAAGTGGAACAAGACGATAATTAGTATATCCTTTTTTAGTTTTTTTGGGTATTACTACGAAAGTGTTTTTTTTTTTTTTTTTTTTTTTGGGGTATTACTACGAAAGTGTACCTTAAATCTTTAAAAAAAAAAAAAAAAAGTCGGCAAACTTCCTTCTTTCAATTTATGACCCTTGATCTGAGGGCCTGGTACAATTGTCAACAAAATTTTTTTTTTTAATAAATGCTTTTCTCTCTATCTGACACAGACAAAGATATACTTAATAGTGATTATGTACTTCCAAAGGACCATTACATGTAAATTAGTTTGATGAGAAATATTTTGCATGCAACTATAGAAGAAGAAAATGCAAGTAACCTAAATTAAGATAATTCAATTTTCTGAAACATCAGGTACACTGTTAAAGTATGGTGACGGAATTGTGGTTCTTTGAAATTATAAGCATCCTGTTTCTCTGATATCAATTTTCTTCTGTCTGTATTTATCCTAACTAAAACATCAGCTAATGTTTGCAATAGGTCTAATTCTTTGGAATTATGCTCAGACTTTTAATTAGGTTGCATATATTTTGACGTGAAAATTTTAGGAACGGGAGATTTTTAAAAGCTTCTTTCTTTTAGCATGAATTTTATAGTTCTCAACTTTAAATAAATTTGTGGCTTTCGAGTATATATATATATATATATATATAGATATATATATTTATTGTGTTTGTCATTTGGTGTGTACAAAATAATTAAGCTATTTTTGAGGGTCCTTTCCCTCATGCTCCTGATTGCGCCTCCTTAAATAATGTTTTTGTTTATCCCGCATGAATTAAAGTTTACACAGATGGCATGATTTAATAATCTTTCGAACTATTTATGTATATGATAATTAGCTTTTCATTGTTTACCTTTTTGGCGGTTTTCTTTTGGGATTATTTTTATTTAATTTTATTTTTTGTTGTGTTGAAAAATGTCTAACATGCTAGCTAAATTGGAAAGCGGTAAAGTATCTTGATCCCATTTGTTTTCCTCTGCACCCAAAAATAAATAAATAAATAAATAAATAAATAAACAAATAAAAATATTAACATGTGGTTTATATATATCAACCACATAATATATCTTACGTAGCATAATGGAGTAAATTATGAAATCTATTTATATATAATTCAATTATTAGCTAATAACTCAAGCAATATTGCTCTGAATTGGGTTTAGTTAAAAAATAATAATAAATAAATAAAATTTTGTACTGCTTGGAAAAGAATAACTGTTCTTAATTAAAGTAGTTGGAGCATCCCTTAGATCCCAGTGCTTACCAACATCGAGTTTACCTTTCAGGAAAGCTCATATAACCTCTATTGGAACTTCAACCAAATAAATTATTAAACAAATAAGACTGTATTGACAGCTAAATCATCTTCCATTCCCATACATAATTAATTTATTAAAATTTTCCACAAAATAAACATATATATATATATATATATATATATATATAGCAAATAGCAACACACTTCCTATAGACACCCAGCTATATTATATGTCTATATTTTATATATATAGTCGTTAGCTTAGATGGCTAGCTCTATAATTTAATATTTCACGGGGTGCTCCAAAGTCCAATCATTAGTCTAATTCCGTTATTATTTTATATTTTATGGTTGTTAGCTCTATGCATTCCTAATCTGATTATTATTTTTAAATTTAAAAAAAGATAAAAAAAAAAGAAAAGATAAAGATAAATAAAAGAAAGAATTGCAATATATATTTGTCTAAATTCTTCATGTGCTGTGGTTCTGTCGTCTTGTTCATAGGTCAACACCCCACAAATTTCAAACACCACAAAATTCAAGACAGTATCAAACATATGGTCCCCACTAATAATTAAGGAAGACCAAACATTTATAAAAATTTCTCTTTCTATTTTTTTTTTCCCCCACTCATGAACTAAAGTTGTGCATTGGGTACAAAAAGAGCTATTGATGTTTTTCCTTGGAGAATTTATAGCAGAAAATTTGGAAATATATCTATAAATATTAACAAGAATGGTTCTTTATAATGTAATCATATTAGAATCATTTCAAATAAATGATTATACCTATCAAAAGAAGTGCATTTTTTTTTTAATACCTACAAAAAATTATACCTTTGATTTCCACAAACCCTCGTCAATTTCTAAATATTTCCTTAATATGGTATAAAAAAAAATAACCAAATGATAAAATACAGATTTTAACTATAAAGCATTTATTAAGTTCTTTAAATTGTTATACTTTTCTTATAATATAATACAATTAAATTGTTATATGATTGTCAAATATTGTATTTTATATCGATATATAGTTTTTTACTTATCTGTTATAGAATTCCCCATAAAATTTAATAAAGTCATGCATGGAATTAAACGTCAGCTTTACAATTAATGTCAAAAAGAAAAGGAAAAAAATTACTAATTGGAATGTTATTTGTATGACTATATGTACCTTTGATCTCTTTCCAATGCAGATTTTTAAACCTACATATCTTCTTTTCCGAAGTAGCTAATTAAGCTAAACTTTCTGCCCAAACAAATATTATTTAAAATGAAAAAAAAAAAAGGGACCAAAGTCACAAAAAAGGGAAGAGATCACAGCTGGAATGTGGAATGGCAAAAATCTTAGCATGTGCGACCTACGTGGTTGCATAATTCATAGTTGTTGGTGGGGAATGATAAGGAGTGATGTGGATTAGGGTTTTGTCTCTTTATGAAAATGATTTTTCATGTTTAGGTAAGAGAAACTTTTGACCTTTATATATGGGAATATATTTATTTATTTCTTTTCATTTCACACACAAATCTGATTCTGTTGGCCTTTTTTTTTTTTTTTTTTTTTTTCCTTCCAAATCTTGTCTGCTACTGTTTCAAATTTGAGTGAAAAAAGGCACCCATTTATCAGGGGAAAAAAAAAAGAGATAATAATAGAAAATAAAAGGAAAAAAGTGGAGAAAAACTTAAATGACACAAGTTTCACCAAACCAAAAGGTACTATTGGTTTTGATTTCCTTCAAGTCTATTAAATAATAGCAAGGTAATTTCATTTACTTTTTTCATACTAAATGTAATAGAACAGAAAAGAATCACTTTATTTATTTTCTTTTACTGTTAGAATCACTTTAATTTGATCGTATGGGATAGATTCATCATATTTTCTTCGCGCCCCTTCCCCAGTTTTTTTTTTCCCCCTTTTATATTTTTAATTACAAAAAGAAGAGTAAAAATAGAAAAAGAAAAATCATGGGTAAACGTGAGAATGTCTTCTGCCTTTTGCTTTTATCCAAATCCCCAATCCTGTGATAGTCGGGTCCTTTTTTCATTTTATTATTGGTATTGGGATTTCATCCTTCAATTAACTAATAATTAATATTGGTAAAATCACAAATAATGATTTAAGATCTATCTTTATATTCTCAACTGGACGGTCCTAGTGGCGTTAGAATATGAACAACATGACATCACACCCAGTTTTCCTTTTAATTTTTGGGCAGGTCCTTTTTTTTTTTTTTTTTTTTTTTTAATTTGCTCTGAATTTTTGGGCAGGTCTAATTGGGTATGTTGATGTTTGGGGCTTGTGAGTTGTGACTAGTGCCGCAAATATGGGCAGGCTAAGTATGCTAACACGTTGCCTTCATTTTTGGCTTGAGGGTGGGCCCATCCCCGTGCAAATATAAGGGTCGGGCATGGCTATATCTTTGCGTTTGGCGTGATATCTATATCTCTTTTTTTTCCTTTATATATATATTTTTTTCAAAAGCCTGTTTATTCGATCCGATTTTAAGCCCGTTGGGTTTTTGAACCGAACCGGCCTATAATTTCAAAATTCAAGCGGGCGCAATCCGGACTAGCCCTGCCCGAATTTTGATTTCTTCCTGTAACGGCCGGGTCGGGCCACTCGAATTTATAGGACTAGTTGTGACCATCTGGTCAAGTGTCAAGCAGAACAAATCTTTGGAATTATGAGCTCCTGTTTGAAGCATGGATTCAATCGGGACAAATCTTGTTCAAAATGAAAATCTAAAGTGGAATGGTGTTTGAGATAGGCAAAAATAAGTACTACAAATTTATATAAGTGAAATTTTCAATCCAATTTAAACCTAAGATCCAAATAAAAACTGAGTTAATTCAATCTAGATTGATTTAGCAAAAAAGAGAGTTTGGGCAGAGAGAAAAAGAGAGAGGGAGAATGTCGAGTAAATGAAGAACGAACAACAAGTAAGAAAGGAAAAGAAAAGGGGTATTTTTCACACTTGACAAAGGGTCCATTTAGTAGAGTTTTTGTTTTTGTTTTTACTTTTAACCAATAACAGAAGATAATCAAAAGTTGTGACGTCTTAGAAAGTATTTAAAATCAAAGAGTTTATGAGGTCAAAATTATTTTTAAAGTTTTCTATTAATAAGTAAGAAAAATATGAAAGATGAAGCTTATAATCTCTAACTTAAATTTTTTTAAGAAGTTTTAAAATCTACTCAAAAGCTATCAGAAGCCACATTTTTTTATTTTGATAGAAAGTATTTCTGAATACTAGAAGCTCTTTTGATAGATCATTCAAATATTTCTAGAAACTACTTCTAGATCTAAAAAAAAAAAAACCTTTTATAAAGGCCTGCCAAACATGCCTAAAATATCGTTATTGGAGCTGAAATATAAAAAAAGATTAAAAATGTGCTAAGAATAGCAAAATCCTAACTTACAATGACATAAATACCTTTATATTTTATTGCTTTTTTATATTTTAATTACACCACCAAAATCATAATAACATAATGTCAATCCTATCATTGTGGGTTTGTACATATCATTATGTTCGTGATACGAGAACCTCGTAGTAGGCTCGACCAACATCCAACCGAGAAGTCATCATTTAATTTTAGACCAGAAATAATAGATGCATACATGTCATTGTGTGTGTGTATATATATATATGTATATTATCATTATACATTATATGTGTATATATATATGAAATTATTATACATTTCTAGACTTGTCATGATTATGGTTTTTCTCATTTTATTCATATTTTTATCTTCCTATGCATATCTTGGTATGATGAATTAATGATAGAACTGTAGTTATGGTTGTATATTTATCATTATGTTTCTTTATATTATAATTTTACAATATTATGATTTTCCTCATTGACTTCATATCATTTTTTCCCTTTATGCGCATGTTACTTAAATTTTATTTAAGTCAAGATATATTTATCATAAAAAATTATTTTTGAATAGGTACTAAATATAAAACTGTAAATAAAAAAAAAAAAGAAAAGGAATATGGTTAATTTGAAGGATCAACTAAACGGTAAAATTGACCATATATGTAGAATAAATTTAAAAATTTTTGCTATTCATAATATTTTAAAATTTTTGCAATATTTTAACGTCACTACTCAAATATTGTCATTAAATGTAATTTCTCCAGAAAAGGAAAAGAAAAGGAGAAAATGGGTTCGTGGGCCTCTTCCGGTATGGGTCTACTAATGGTGACTTTACTTCAACGACGAAATCGTGAGAGTAACCCTTTTAGTGCATATATTTATATTTTTTTTATCTCATGACTTAGATTTTACCCTCAAAATCACTTTTTATTTGACATTTTAGAGGATAAAAAATCTTAAAATATGAAAATATTTCAGAGATGTGTTTTTTTTTTTTTTTTTTTTGGGTATTCCTCCAAAAACCCCTTAATTAAAGGACAAGGCCATCATGGGCATGGTTTTTTTCCCTATAGATGGAGCGCAGTCTAATTGTTCTAATTGCGCTACTAATGCTGGCAAGGTTTTGTAACAAATATATATAGCAGTGACATTACATGAATATGTACATTGGAGATGATCTTATCTATTAAGTAAACTAATTTTCTAGTTAAATAAATTATTTACTTCTCTCTAAATATATATACACACACCAATTACCAAAAAGAAAATTATTTCCAATTGTTCCTTTTCTCTCTTTTTCTTAGAGAGTAGAGTGACAATTTAGTTTTAAACAAAAATATGATTCACATTAAGCTATTATATATAAATATGTGTTTATTTTGTTGAATTCAAGATTATTAAGAGACTAAACTTCCACATCTATTTATTAAATGGAGTAGCTTAATACTCTAATATGTCTAATGTTGTTATCGTGTTTTTATGATGTGAGACTTGGATTTTTTTTTTTATCCTAACATATTTGTGTGTATATAGATGCGTACATAATATTACATATGCTGATCCATCTGCAAAAATCTCGATAGATTTCTGATGGGTGCCAATGGAGAAAGTATGGGCAGAAAATGGCAAAAGGAAATCCATGTCCTTGAGCTTACTATCGTTGTGGCTACTGGTTGTCCAGTCCGCAAACAAGTAAGCCACCCCTTCTTTCTTTTCTTTTCTTTTTTTTTTTTTTTTTTAACTTTTATGGTAAATATTTATATGAATTTCTATGGCAAAAGGCACTTTCTTATCTTTCTCATATATGTTCTTTTCAATAGTGATTTTATTGAGATTTTTTGTTTTTGTTTTTTAATTTGAGAGTGACAGATTTAAATTCTACGCTTTACATTCTCATCATAAGTGAAATTAACAACCTCAAAAGACTCACATATTATCTAGTAATTAACACATGACAGTAGTTTTTTTTTTTTAAGTGATTGAAATATTAGTTTGCATACTAAACAAGGGGAAAAAAAAATTCTCTTTAGGTGCAAAGAGTGAAAAATGCTATTCATTTCATCAATTTTGTATTATTTACTTATTTTATCTTTCATAAATATGTTTTTTACTACATATAAAGAAATATATAATAAATAACATATATGCGGAAGTTAAAATAAGTAAATAGTATATTTCCGAAACTTTAAAGTAAATAACATATTTCTGAATAACTTAATTATTTTTGCTAGGAAATAAACTTATTTATTAAGTAAACAACTTATTCTCTCCTTGTAAAGAAACATACTTACTCGTAAATACTCTATTTATTTTAACAATTTCTTAAATATTCTATTTACTTTCTGTATGTTCCGTAAATAATCTTTTTACCTCTTTCTCCCTTCAATTAATTCACAATTTGGATTTTTAAGGCAAATAACAAAATCTAACAAACGCTTTCTAGGGGTGACTCATTGGACATATATATTTTTGCGATTAATAAACGCATAGGACTAAGAATTAGGCCCAAAAATAAAATTCTTTAAAAAGTAAACAATAATTTTAAAAGATATTTACGACACAAAATATTTACACCGAATTAGGAGAATAAAATGAGATTATTCTCTAATCTCAATTTTTTTTAATAAGAAAATTATCCAAATAACCACCTTTTATTTATCTATTAACCAACATAATACAAACTCTCTCATCTTGACCAACATGACACAAATTTTAGTTTATTTAAGTTTAATTTTATGTCACATTGGTCTAATATTACTTTTTTATGTCATGTTGGCACAATGATCTTTAAGTTTGTGTTATTTAGGTACTTTTCCCCAAATTAATTAACTTAAAATAGTATTAACTATTCTGATTGTTACAAAAACCAGCAGAAATTACCGAAAGTAAGCCGTTTTAAAATGTATATACAATAAATATCATACTTTTAAAATATTTTTAGATAAATAACATATTTATGGTATATAATTTATTTATTAGAATACTTATCAGAAAAATGCTATTTACCTCTTTCTTCCTAAAAAAACAAGGGAAATATCTCCATAGGGCTCAGTATGGATGGGCTGGTCCTGATTCTTAAGCACTAGTGGTGGGCAAAATTCAATGGGTAATCCATGAGGATTGGATTCTCTCCAGGTAATGCTGGCCCATTTGCATAATTCATCCTTTTTGGTGGGGGCTAAAAGTTCTATTATTAATTTGTTTTGTTATTTCCTTTTTTAGAATAATTAACTCAATTATTGCATAATGGAAGCCTAGGTCAGTTCACTATTATTTTGAAATAATTTGTCGTCCAAACAAGACCAGGAAGACATGTTTGGTGGGTCTTAAAACTGTCAAGCTTCACTTTGGCCTTGTCTCATTGAGCTGATAATGGCTACACACCAAAGTTTTGCTGCTTGGATTATTGCAAAATTATCTTTGGTCCAAGATAATGTAAGAGGAGTTGGTCTGCTGATATAACCATACCCAACTAGTATTATAAAGTGGGGTCTAACATGACTTATAAATAGGAAAGTATAATTCATCGCAATTTATACGAAATTAAAAGAAGTAAATATTACGATTTTAAAATAGTTAAAATAAATGATCTTGAATTAACAATTAAAAGGTTGTTAAAAAAACTTAACTATAATTTTCTCTCCGAAACTTAAATATAATTGAAACATAATTCATCACTACATCTAGAGGTGGGAATTTGGGCCGGGCCAAACGGGTCGGCTCGCGGCCCGTAATTTAGGCCCGGTCTGCGGCCCGGCCCGGCCCGGCTTTTATCGGCCCGGTAAAAGCCCGTCCCGCTATTAAGAGGCGGGCCGCGCTCTCATTTTAGGCCCGGTAGGGCCCGAATATTTAAGCCCAATGGGTCGGCCTGGCCCGTCCGTTATTTAAACTTTATATATATTAATTTTATTAAAATTTTAATTATTTTTAAAATTTTTATTAAAAAATTATATATATTAAATATTAATATTATATTATATATATATAAAAAAGAAAGAAAAAAAAATAATAAACAGATGTCAAACGGCTATTATAGCCGTTGGTCCAAACGGCTATTATACAGTATGTGCTCAATGGGAGGCTATTATAGCCGTTAGTATGTGCTCAAAACAGCTAAGTATATTATATACTTACACAGACACACACTTACACAGACACGGTTATTATAGCCGTTAGTATATTATATAATATATATGCTAATGATGCTGTATAGCCGTTGGGCCAACGGCTAGTCCGGTAGTCTCCCAACGGTTATAAAGTTTTTTTTTTTAATAATAATAAATTTTTAATTATTTTATTTCTTAAAAATTTCATTCTCCCATTCTATAAATACCCTTCTATTTTTTCATTCTTTCATACATCTTCGCTCATCTCTTCTTTAATTTCTTATTCTCTAATTTCTTTCTCCATATTCTCTTATTTCCAATTTCTCAATTCTCATTATTCAATAATTAATATTCTATAATTTTTTTTGTCTGTATCTCCTAAATTTACAAATCCTCATTCTTGTTATTTCTCTATTTTTTAATAACTCATATTGTCATACTCATTATTTATAAATTTTAAATTTCTAATACTTACTTTCCTATAAAAAAAAAAAATCAAAATGGATCCAAATCTAAATGTTCAACAACCAATTGTTGATCTTGATGATGATTACTACGGGATGGATGACCACGACATCGAAGAAGTGGAGATTTCCCGTACGGAGGCTGGCGACAATGTCTCTGAGATCAGACGTAGGAGTTTCAGTACTCCAATAGGACCAATACCACCAAGTCCAATGTTGGCATCATCAAGAAGTAGTTCGGGAAGCACCAGCTAAGTCCAAGGTACTGCTACTAGAACCACTTCACATGCTTGGCAATTCTTCGATGTTGTGCAGAAAGAGGACTTCGGCCCCGACGGCAAAAAAACACAAACAAGACTAGCAAAATGTAAGTATTGCCAAAAAACATTGACTGTTAACAGCTCAAGTGGGACCCGCCACTTATTAGCCCATGGTGAAAGATGTGCTGAGAAACATTACAAGGGAAGGGAGCTGACACAAAGCACTCTAAAATTCAACTCCGATGGCTCAGTAGGTACTTTTTCTTATGATCCCATGGTAGCTAGAGAATCTCTAGCTCGTTTAATTGCCTCTACAGATTTACCTATTAGTTTTGGTGAAAATACTTTTTATGAAGAGCATATTCAAAGATCTTTTTGTCCACAATTTAAAGCCGTTACTAGAAAAACTATTAGGAGTGATATTATATTTTATTATAGTAAAAAACGCACTACATTAATATCTTACATTAATACAAACACATTTTGTATTGCATTGACATCTGATATTTGGGCTGCTAGGTCAAACCAAGATTATATCAGCATAGTTTCACATTATTTAGATCCCCAGTAGCAATTACAAAAAAGAATTATTGGCTTTAGACTTATTGATCATTCTCACAATACTTTAAAAGTTATTGATAATATTATGAGTGTTTTAAATGAATTTGGTATTAGTAATTATATTATTTCAATCACCCTAGATAATGCTTCAGCAAATATTGCTGCAATTCATTTTCTTGAGAAAAAATTATCAGAATATATTGGTGGAATTTTATTACATCAACGTTGTGCATGTCATATAATCAATCTCATTGTAAAAGCAGGTATGAAGTTGGTAAGTAGTAACATAGAAAATATTCGTAATGCTCTCCTTTGGATACATAATTCAAATCCTCGCATTGCCGAATTTAAGAGGTATTGCAAAGCAGAAGGTTTAAAACTTCAAAAATTTGGGACTGATATGCCGGTAAGGTGAAACTCAACTTATTTAATGTTGAAAAATACAATAGAATATAAGAATGTTATTTCTATGTTTTATAATATAAAGCATAATATGATTTTATTATCTGATGTTGATTGGTTTATTGCTAAAAGAATGATTTATTTTTTAGAAACTTTTTATGATGCTACTGTTTTATTGTCTGGTGTTTATTATCCCACTTCTCCACTAGTTTTCACTCAATTAATGCTTATTTCTTCATTGTTTTCTGAATATAGAAATGATGATTTATTTAAACTAATAGTAGAAAAAATGGAGAAAAAGTTTATGAAATATTGGGATCACAATAACATGCCTTTATTATATTGCCTTGCCATTGTTTTAAATCCTATAGTTAAATTAAATGGTCTTTATAATGGTCTTACTCATATTTCTGAACATATGAATGTAGATTTTGCTTCAACGTATTCTTTAACATTTAATAACACTAAATGCAAGTTATTTGAGATTTTTGCAAGTTATCAGAATAAATTCGGGCAGTAAGTTAACGTTGAATCCGAAGAAACTCTTCCAACTGCTGGTGATCGAAAAAAGAAAAAAGTTTTGGGTTTTTTCTCTGCTCCACAAGATCGGACTCTTCATCAAGTTCGAGTGTTACTCGTCCACTTTCAGTAAGTTCAACTACCACGACTACGACACACTCGGAACTCACAAAATACTTAGATACAGATTTTTCACTGCTAGACTCAACTACAAATACTGAAGATTTCAAAATTTTAGATTGGTGGAGGTTGCAGTCGACAAATTTTCCAGTGCTTTCCCGTTTAGCACGTGACATCTTAACTATTCCTTTTCGACAGTTTCTTCTGAATCAGCATTCAGCTGTGCTGAAAGAATAATTGAAGATCGGAGGACCTCATTAACACCTGAGATGGTCGAGGTGCTTACATGCCTAAAAGATTGGGAACATGCAGATAAAAGGTTGCAATATACAGTAGAAGATCAAGAGATACTCCAACACTTTGACGAAATGACCATAATCGATGACGATGATATTGACAATGCTTCTGCGGCTCCCTCTTCCGGTTGCTAATGCTGATTGATATATTTTTTTATTGTAAAATTACAAATATGAATTAAGATTGCACTCTTTTTTCTTTACTGAGGTTTTATCCCAATAGGTTTTACTTAGTAAAGTTTTTAATGAGGCAATCATGACATCAATAAAATTTTAAATTTCAATTTTATATTTTCTTTTTTGTATCCTTATTTTTTAATAAAATTTATAATTTTTATTATGTGCTAAAATTATAATTATTAAGTATAAACTAAGCAATTATAATATAAATATAAATATAATAATTAATAGAAATAGTATAATAATTTTTTTTTAACAAAGTATAAATTTTTTTTTATTTTTTATCTAAGATAAAATATTAAGATAAATTATTAAATTATCAAAAATATACAAATTTATTCAAAAATTACAAAAAAAAATAAAATTAAATAAAATTTAAAAAAATAGGCTCAGCCCGCTCTAAGCCCACGGGCCTGGCCGGGCTTATATTTCAAAAATTCGGGCCGGGCCGGCCGGCCCGGCCCGAATTTTCAACGGCCCGGCCCGAATTTTTGCAATAGCCCAATGGGTTCGGGCCGGGCCGGGCCGACGGCCCGAATTCCCGACACTAATTACATCTCAACGTAGTGAGGGTACATGACACATCTTACATACTAATTGAAAATTATTTTTGGCATATATCTGTAAATGTTTAATTTTATTTTAACGTTACTCCATTTCTTTATAGCATTAGCCAGAAGGAAAATCTAAAGTATAAGTAACACTAATTTCACGTTTTTAATATTATAGATTATATTTTAAATTAAATAAAAAATTAATATTAATAATATATATAAGAGCAATGATAAATATCATGAAAAGTTTTATCGTGACTATCATAAATAATTAATTGTCCAAATTTTATAGATTTTGTAAAATTGAAATTACTACTTTGTCTTTATTTATTTATATTTTACTCCTAACAAGTTGTTGTTTTTTTTTTTTTTTTTTCCGTCATGGTATGTAATTGGCATGCCAAATGTGCCGTGTCCAGCGTGCTATGTTTGTGGGCCGTGTTGTGTTGTATTGTGCTAGCTATTTCTCATGTCAGGTGTGCTTAGCCCAACAGTTGTTCCCCACCCCCCCCCCCCCCCCCCCCCCGCGGAACCTTTTTCAGTTTATTGATTGCTATTCTTTTAATTTCGCAATTGCTTTTTTGTTTATTGCTATTATTGTTTTGTATTGACTAATTATTTGATTTTAATCTAAGTCAGGAACGAACATGTCTAATTGAAAATATGAATCGTGATATACCAGACAATTTGGATCAATCCCAAGAACAGCTATTGATTTATTTCTTGTTATTATTATTATTATTTCAAAAAAGGAGCCCTTAAATGTTTTAACATTAATTTTATTAAAATCTTTTGCAAAAAGGCCCCTTTCAAAATTTTCACCTTAGGCCCCAAATTTTCTCGAGCAGCATTAGTTATGCTTAGGCTAGTGAATAATTTATCCAGTAATTCTTGGTTCCAATGGAGAATTGCAGCCATTTCAATTGATTAAAAATGTTGAAAAAATTCATGATATGAACTGAATTCTTTTACTCCATCGATAAGTACTATTATTTTAGTCATTACACTAAATTTTTAATAGTATGATTTATAATTAGAAGCAATTTGCATATTGCATCATAATTGACACGAACGAAATGAGTCAATTTCAGGTTGGAAACTAGTAACTCAAACGCAACACATAATTTTTTGAAAGTGTTAAGTTGATGACTTTGTTATGAACATGTAATCTTTTGATAATTTTTCTCATAATATTGTATTCTTATTTGTTTAAGTTTGATGGATATTTACATATTTTAGCAAGTTATGAAATTTTAGATGGTCAAAAAGGTGTAAAAAAAAAAAAACTCAAGACAAACACATTATTTTTGTGTCAATCATGGATTCACAGGTCAATTTTGTACCACCGATCATTTTCGAACCGTGTTGTGTCAACCTGTTTAGTGATCGTGTCACAATTTTCAAAGAATTTTATACCACATATCAGATTCTGATTGAGTTAAATTTCGATACACATGATCAAAATATGACAAGAACACTAACACATTACATGAATTTCCATCCTCACTCTTTAACATAATCATAATTTACTCATCTCACATGAAATTGATAGTAAAAAGAAAATACAAAGAAGATTGTCTATAAAAAAACAAAACAAAACAAAACCACTCTTAAAAGGAGAGCAGACATGAACATAATCTATGTACGACCGTTTTATAAAACTATCCAGATAAATCCAATGCCTCATAAAACGACCGATATAATAAAAATTCAGTCTCTATCCAAAACCTTTGTCTAAAATGTTGAAAATGTTTGATCAAAAAGTTGTAATCATGGGCCGTTGGATTAGGGGAATCTGACGTAGATACGTCTGTTCACGACACCTCATCTAATAGTTGGACAGTGACGCAAGTAGGACACCAGTGATGACTTCTGTAGTTCATGATTTACATATAAAGATCGGGTCAAAAAAACGTGGCAAGTTGGGATGAGAATTGAGAAATATTATTCGAAGAAGTCGTGGTATGGAACACCCATGAAACTTGCCACGTGGGTCTCCTGAATCCAATAGATTTTATGATTGATTGGATTTTTTTTTCCCGCTTTTTGGGCCCTTTTCAGAGAGCGACTTTTCCCCCAACAAAATAGTAAGCCTATACAACCCCAGTGGTCACGGCCCATCCTCTGTGGCAATCACTTTTAGCTGACCATCATTATGACGTGGGCCCTATATGTAGGCTTGCTCAACGAGTTTTTCTCCAGCAAATGATTATAAAAACAACGATTTTTAACGTTGTTTTTCGTTTTTCTTTTAAGATTTTTTTTTTTGGAAAGTTTCTTTACAGATTTTGTTGGCCTCTGTATGTTTTTAAAGAGAGAGACTGTGGTAGAGTCTCTCTCAGAAATCCTATCGATAGAGTTCTTTTTTTAACCGTTAAATTTTAATCGAACGGTTGATATATTATAAGTATATCATTATTATCATAGACCTTACCTTATATAAACTTTCCCACCCCAAGTCTTCTTCGCCGCCGGTGACCTTTCCGTCGCCGGTGACAGACGTCGGCGATCCCCCGATGCCGGCGGCTCACCCCGATGCCGACGACCCACCTCCGGTACTTTTTCCGACCGCCGGCGACCCAATTTCTCTCTCTTCCCATTTCTCTCTCTTCTCTTCTCTCTCTTCCCCTCTCTCTCTTTTCCCCCAGTCCCCCCTCCCCCACCGGCCCCCAGCCCGGTGAGCCCCCCACCTCTGGCACCCCCCTCCCCCCGCGCCCCTCCCGTCGCCCCTCGCAGCGCGATTGTGAAATCCCGAAATTGCGATTGGACAATCGCGAAATCGCGATTTCAGGATCGCGCGGCGAGGGGCGAGGGGCGGGGGTGGGGGGAGGCCAAGGGAGGGGGGTGCCGAAGGTGGGGGGCTCACCGGGCTGGGGGCCGGCGGGGGAGGGGGGGATTGGGGGAAGAGAGAGAGAGGGGAAGAGAGAGAAGAGAAGAGAGAGAAAGGGGAAGATAGAGAAATTGGGTCACCGACGGCCGGAAAAGTGCCGTAGGTGGGTCGCCGGCGTCGGGGGGGGGGTCACCGGCGTCGGTCGCCGTCGGTGAAAAGGTCGCCGGCGGCGGAGAAGACTTGGGGTGGGAAAGTTTATATGAGGTAAGGTCTATGATAACAATGATATATCAACCGTTCGATTAAAATCTAACGGTTAAAAAAATAACTCTACCGATAGGGTTTCTGGCAGCCTCTCCCATTTTTAAATGGGTTTCTATAAATAAATAAATAAATAAAATGGGTTTTTTCTTTTGACCCAATTATTTAACTTCTTTTTAATCTCTAATTTTTTTTAATATTTTGTTCGTAAACGTACATAAATCAAATATTATTTTTGACATATGCAATTACAAATTAAAAATTGCGGATTGTTTTAAAAAATAAAGATGAATGATGTTAAACCATTTTTTGACGATTTTTTTTTTTTTTTTGGTTTGCTCTGAATCATTTTTTTTTTTTTTTACATTGAAACACTTTGAATGTTAAGTTTGCACCCAAAAAAATTGAAATTATATATATTAAATATTATCTTTATTTAATTTCTTCATAAAAATTTTGAACTTTATTTGATGAAGCAAACACAAAAAAAAAAAAAATGAAGAAAGGGCAAGCAATGCAAGCATAAAAACGGAATATATATATATATATATATATATATATATATATAATATATATTATACGTTATCAGGAACTAGTTTGACACATAGATGGGGTTCTCAGCCCCAATAAATATGGTCCACATTTTCTTTGTTCAAAAACTTCGCATTTATTTTTAAAGCCCCTTTCATTAATAATGAGGTCCAACCTAAACTCATTAATTCCATGGTTTTCTATATTATGTGAAATTTAAGCTTAGAATTAATAGTTGGGACTTGATACGACTCTTAATTGGAGAGGTATATCAGATTAATATCAATTAGAGTTTGAGAGTGGAGACTGTTACCTCATGAATTTTAATTTTTTCATAAAATGTTTTTCAAAAGTTTTACATTTTTCTTATTTTGTTTTTCTTAAAACAGATTATCCAAATATAAGTCCCTACTTAAAAACTTTTATTCTTTATTTAAAGCTCATTATCCTTAAGAAAAGTAAAGCAAAAAAACTTAAAAGGAAGAGGAAAAATTGTTTACTGATAATTTGGTTGAATACATTGAGAAATATATATATATATATATATATATTTATCTTATTACAAATGAAACTGTTATGCAGTGGTTTTCTAATATAAAAACTCATCAGAATCAATTATAATATGTTTTAGGAATCTTTTTTATATGTACTAGTTTGTAGCAGTGCCTACGGCACTTGTTTACTTTAGGTAAATACCTTGGTTTTTATCTCTAAATGAGATAATGAAGGGATAAAAAAAAAAAAAAGCAGTAAGAGATTTTGTTTTTTGGCGGGAAAATTAGTCAGAGAACATATGTTAATAAAATATATGATCACTTTAGAAAATTTCGAATACAAGTACAAAATAGTAGAGATAATTCATGTAGATTTAAGCATAATTAAATGCGTATTATATGGACAAGGCATGACAAAAGTTAAAAAAAAAAAAAATGCATGATATAAAGCGTGAGAATAGTCAAAATAAAAAAGAAATGTAATAGCGAAATTTTTTTATCCAGGTGAATCACATGCATTGAGGGTTTCACTACAGTAAAAATACTAATTAATTCATGTTTGACATTTTTGTAGGTCAAAGGGGAAAAAAACGAGATTGAAAAAAAGAAAACAAATAGATAACATTCTTAAAATACAGGTAGATCTTTCGAGATATTATAATGATTTAATTTATCAGTAATATGTTTCGTTTAAAACAAAATTTTAAAGGTTGTGAAATACTGTAGAAAATGACTCTGATGAAGATCTCATATACTCTTGGATATTGATTAATAGTAGAGAGTGAGGAATAATTTGACAATCTTCATACTAATTTCTTGGCTTAAGACTTTTTTTTTAATCTTTATGTTTATTTATTTTGTCAGTTTCTTTTTCTTTAGAAAGGTTTGAAGATATTTTTTATCGACCTAAATAATAGGTTATGAGGCCTTATATCATTTGGCTGATTCTAGAGTTACAAGAAAACATCTTATATGTGTGCGTATATATTGTTGATGTACAAGGCATACAAAAAGTTGAAAGACAAAATAAATTGTATAAGAGTGAGATGTGAGCAACTGTGAGAACATACAATAGCCAAGTGGATTTATATAATCCATTAGTACTAATATAAGTGAAGAAGTAGTAGTTTGAACCATTGGATTGAAAAGTTGAAGTGCAAAAATATAAATCTTATTGCCACTTCTATTTAACGTTATAGATATAGAATATATATATACATATATGTATATAATAGATAAACACACAAATAAAAGATTAAAAAAATAAAAAAAAAAAAAGAAGAAGAAGAAGCAAGAGTGCATGCAAGTTGGAACAAAAGTTTTTTTTTTTTTTTTTTTTAAATCTTTTTCTACCTTATTCTCCTTTCTATGTATTCTAGCATGGGTCACGTGCCTTAGGCATGTGCCATCTTTGTACTTTTTTTTTTTTTTCCCCTTTTTGGAAGGCTGTACTTATATTTTTTTTTTCTTAAAACAAATTATTAGAAAAATGAAGAAAACTTTGTTAAATTAACTAGAATAATATTAGATTATGTTTAATATCCACATACAACTTTTTGAATGAATGAAAAGGTTAAGGAATTCTGTTTGTTTAAACTTTTATTACATTATATTAACTATCCATATTGATTTTATTTAGTTTGATTTTAATTGTTAGAAAGAATATTTTATGAGAAGATCAAATTTTTGGGTTGAAAAGTTGAAAAAACAATGTAATTTCCTATTTTAAATATAGCATATATTTACTAAAGAAAAAATAAAAATATATATTGTGAAAAACATTTAAAAATACAATATTTTGAAATAAATAAGAAGAAAATTTTATGATAAAAACTGTAATTTTACACTATTAGTAAGAATTGTTATTTGAGTCAGTGGATCAATTTTTTAATTGTTTGATCTATGATTGGAAGTAATTTTGCGTGTTGCATTCTAAATTTTAACAGATATCACAAATCAAACTATTATAAATTTAATTTAATAATTAATCTTAACAACACCTATGAATAGAGTAAAAATATAGTTCTTATAATAAATGATGTCTCAAAAAATATACTAAGCAAGCAAGATTTTGCTCAATCTTCAGAGATTTAAATAAAACAAATTTTGTAGTCTGATCGAAAAAAAAAACCGTTGAGAAAATTATTTTGGAGGAAAAAAAATAAAAAATCAACTAAATTTAAAGGTCAAATTTGATTAAAAAATATTTTAAAAGGTTGTTTGACAAAAAATATACTTATATAAACACGGACATATTTTTGAAAAAAATAGTTAGATTCAAAATAAAATTTTCGATAATATATAGGGACATATTTTTTTTTAAAATTAGATTCAAAATAAAATTTTCGATAAACAAAATTAAAAAAAGTATGAGATTAAAAAACATACAAACAAATGAACAAACAAACTATTTATTTGGACTACTTTTAGAAGGAAAAAAAAAAAAATATATATATATATATATATGTGAATTCATTAGAGGACAAAAAAGTAGTCGAAGTGCAAAAATAATGTCTTAAAATTGAAAGGAAAAGCTTGGTAGAAATAAAGGTTAAAGACTACAAAAAAAAAAAAAAAATGTAGCATATTAAAAGTATAATACATGTGCATAGGCTTGTAAATAAGGTAAAGGTGTTGGTGGAGTTAAAAACAAAAACTGATTCGTTTCAACAAAAAATGGTTTAGTTTTAGTTCGAACAAAAACTAAAAAAAAAAGGCAAAATGGTTTGAGGTGTAAAAAAGCATGACGTGTGCGAGGAAAACAAAGCCATGTAGATTAAAAATAAACCATTGATTAAAATTGAATGAAAAGCTAATGGACATGAACCATTATGGATATTTAAAAAATAAAAAAAACGAAAAAAAAGCAAGCAAGCAGTTCTTCAAAAATAGTGATGCAAGTGTTTTTTTTTTTTTTTGATGCCATTTATTTTTATTTTTTTAAATAGTGTATGTCCCTATTATACTTAAAGCCTGACTCCGCGGCTAACATCCATATATGGGTTTGAAATTTATAATTAGGCAAAAAAAAAAAAAAAAAAAAAGTAGGCGCCGTTGGATCTCACATTAATAGACCATGAAAGATATGTCAAAAGTATGTGTTGATGCCAACAATGGATCCGGCAACAACATCCAAAGTGGTCGGGTGGTCGGGTTGCGTCCGGCCAGTTGTTCCGCCGCGAGCCACCTGTAAAGTGAAGCACCTCGGAATGATGGGGACATCGGTGTGGTGTCTGCTGCGGGCACTCCAATACTTAAGTCAGCAAGGGGACTGATGAGCAAGGGGAGAGATAGAGCTTTGGCAAGATAAAAATGACCATACCTGAAATAAGGAGCTCCTTCCCTATTTATAGGCGTTTTTACGGGTTTGGGTGCTCGGGTCGACCCTGCCGGATCGGCTATTGTGGACTCCTAGTGCCCAGTCATATCGTAGGTTAGCTAGGGCTGGGAGCCCAACCGGCTGGTGCCACCTGTCCTTGACATGGCACAGCATAGTGGGTGACCGCCCCGTCACTGCAGAAAAGGGGGTTGCCCTTGTTAGGGTAGGTGGCGGCAGATGGTGACGCGACTTGTGTCAGCAGTAGGTGGGCGGCGCCTGCAGTCGCGAAATGCTGACGTGACCTGTGCCAGAGCGGGCTTCCCTTGAAACGTTCTCGGAATGCAAAGGGGAGTTCGGGACGTGGTCGGCCTCCACGGCTGGTAAACATGATCCGAGAATACTGGAGTGATCGGCCAATCGGGAATGCCTCCGACCAAGAAAGTTTCCAAATGCACCTTCCCAGCAGGCAAAGTAATCTTTCCTGCAGTGACCGTCTGGTCAGATCTGATCAGGCCCTCAACAGTATGCTAAAAAGGAAGAATTTGATACATAAACCATGAAAGACATGTCGAAAGTATGCTTAAAAAGAGAGAACTTTTGCTTATCATTTGGTTAAATCAACTATGTATAACTCATATTTAAAAGTATAGATATCTATTTAACATTGTTTGAGCACAGAATTAGTATTTGTACATAGCTACAAATATTATATCAGGGTTATGCATCCTCTTTATTTTCTAGAAATCCATAAAGATGAACCTTAGTTTGACCATTGTCGGTTCCGTAATGTGTTGGTGTTGAGTATGGCATGATGGCTTCGTAGGGGTGGATCAAACTTGTTGAGGAGAGTAGAGGCAGAAAGTTTGGGCTACGTTTTTCTATGCATTGTCTTTGGGTGGTTGTGCTCCTTCAGGGTTTTGCTCCTCATGGTGGTGGGATTCTTTTGGCGATGGTGATGGCCGATTCTGATGTGGATCAAGGTGGAGTATGTGGTAGTTCTTCAAAGTCATTGTGCGTCTCTCGAAGTCCCATGCTTCCCCTAACCGCTGTTTCACCAAATGTTCCTTTGCCGAAGGCCTTTGTTGGTGGTCCTTGGAGGTTTATCTTTTGAGTGTTTTGGAATGTAATAACGGTGATTTATCCCGATTAATTATTCTATCACTTAGTATTGGAGTTTGTCTTTAATTTGCTTGATTTGTGTCATGACAGTGTTCATATGCTAGTTTTATCTTTTGGCGGTATTTTTCTTTTAGTTCTGACAAATTTGTTTTCATGAGGAGTAAGAATGAGCTTAATATTATAAGTTTTTGACTCTTAATCAGAAGCTTCAATCAATTTTAACGAAATTGAAGACCCTTATAACAAGTTGAAATTTAGGGTGCCCTTTTTATCGTTGGAACTTGGTATAAGTGTTTTTTTCTGTGCGATGTTAGAATTACTACTCAATCTTATTTTTGTAGTGACTTACATTATATATACATATACATATACATATTTATATATATATAAATTCGAATAGAAAGAGCAACAATAAAAAACAGAACTTAAAATAAAAGCTATTAAAAACAAATAAGTCAATCGTAATGATTCTTTCTTTGGCGCTTCTTGGTGGTTGGAATGCCAGGTGGCATAAATCTAGAACGATGAAATCTAGGATGGCAGATTCACCTTCGTTCTCTCTCTTTTTTCTTTTTAACTGTAGACTCGGCAAGTGGAAATAATGGCCATACTAGCTTATCTTCCAACTCTTATCTTCTATAATATACAATCACAAGCATATGTATACTTTCTTTTCTTTATGAGAGATTCTGTAGTAGAATATCCCAATTATAACAACATTTAAGATGGCATTCATTTTTAAAGAAATCTTGTTTAAAACATTATAACTTCATAATTTAAATCGTACGGTTATGATTAATGATCTCCCAAAATATATATATATATATATAATATAACCTTCGCTTTTATTATTTTTATTTTTATAGTTTATATTTTGCTGGAAATTTGTTAATAAGTATTGAAAAATATTGAAAGTTGGTCAAAAAGGAAATTAAAATAATAGTTGAACACCAAACACTTTGTTTATTCTAATTGATGCTTGTATGGTCAACGTCATGCTGTGATCCCCGCTTGACCTTTTCATTTTCGATTTCTTTTCTCGTCAAACAAAGAAATAGAGAGAGTTCCGCTGTTTGAAATCTCTTTCTTTTTTCTTTTTGAATAATAAATTTGTGTGGGGATGATTAGAACAACGAAATTAAAAAAGATAAAAATAAAAATAACAAACAAGAACCAGAGTCTAGAAACCAAAAATTCTGAACCTTGCAAAGGAAAATCTTCAAGAATTTACCAAAATAAGAAAAGGAAAATCTTCAATATCCCCTCCCCCCCAACCAAAAAAAAAAAAAAAAAGAAAGAAAAAGAAATTCAAGCAACCCCGAAAATAAAACTATATCAAGAATGGAAGGACAATCTAAAAAATCCAAAAACAAAACCCACAAAAATAAAAAATAAAAAGGGTTCCAAGGCGTCCTCCAACATAGAAACAGAAAAAAGTTTGGATTTCTAAATCCAAAAACTAACACAAATCAGGAAGGAAAAACAGAGGATGCTTTAGAAGAGCAGCTCTGCGATGCGCGCTGTTTCTGAAAACATAGACAGAAAAAGAAAACCGCTTTGACAGCTCGCTTGAGAACTCGACCCCTCATCGGAATAAGACGCGGGGGGGCCGAGGCTCTGGCGCCACGCTGCGGGAACCGTCTCGGCGGCTGCTGCTGCGGCGGCGGTGGCGGCGGCGGAAGTGGGGGTTGTGAAGGCAATGAGGTGTTCGAAAGGGAATGTTCCATTTGGTAAGTAGTGGTGGGGGTGTTTTGGAGTGAGCTGGAGCTTAGCTGGAAGAAAACAGAGAGAGAGAGAAGATGAGATTGTGGAGATTAAAAAAAAAATGGCCGACAGAGAAGAGTAAAAATAGAGAGAGCGTCTGAACCGCGTTTGAGATGAACCGAGTAAGCAACGTGTGAGGGAAGAAGATGAAGACTTTGCTCTATGTCTTCCTCTCTCTATATATTATGTTTTGAGAATCCTTTATGTTTTATAAAAACCAGCCCAAAACTCTCTTTCTTACGCGCCTTGCCAAAGCATAACATTACGGGTGGGTGGGAAGACTTGATTATTTCTTTTCTTTTGAACTAGTCTACTCTTTGATTTGCAATTTTTTTTTTTTTTGTTATTGTACTACTATTATTTCTATTCTTATTATTTTTCATCTAATTTTCGTTATTATTATTATTATTATTATGAAATTTATGATTGAGATATAGTCTAACAGTAATATCATATCATACTTCAACAGGTAGAAATTTTGAATCCTCTCACTGTGAGGGCCACACCCCTAAGTTAAAAAAAAAAAAAAAAAAGGTATAGAATGAAATTTAGATTTTTTTTCTTTCTTTATTTATTTTATAATATGTTCAAATTAGTTTCATAATATTTTTAAGAAAAGAAAAATAGTTTCTTTTCTTTTTTTATTTATGTTTTATAATATGTTCAAATTACTTTCATAACAATTTTAGGAATTAAAAAAAATGGTTCCATTACTTATATTTGAGGTGGTATGTTAGATAGCAGCTTTTTTTTTTTTTTTTTTTTTTTTTCCTTTTCTTTTTTTGAAACGAGAGAGCAGGTTTTAGGAGGTGGCAAATAGCCAAATTTTAGGGGAGAAGGATATTAATAGGGTGGAAAATTATAGCCATATTTATTTATTTATTTTTTTAAATTACTGGAATGTTTGGACACCAAGGTGACATTGCCTATTCGTCTGTCGTCGTTGACAAAACTCAGCTCCGTGGGCAAATCGCGTGGTTCCTTTCTATGTCATATCTATCCTTTCTCAGGTTTTTCTCCAGCAAAGAAAAGCATCCTCTTCTCCTGTTGCGGCAGTGACTCAGAGTTTCAAAAACATTTACAAATAGAGTTTTCTTTATTAATTAGCGTTTCCCAATTTCGGGACATATTTATAATTTAGGAACTTAGGATTGCAATTAGGGGTTTTCATAAGTTCGCCTATTTGAAATTAAGGTTTTCAATTTGGGATTTATTTTTCTTTCCCAATTTGAGATAAAAATAATAATTACTAAATTAGAATGAATTTTAATTTCGTAAATAAATTGCTAAATATTAAACAAAATAATGCTTATATAGTAAGGTATAAAAACTTATAAATGACTACTCATAAAAAAACACTTATAATTAAATGATTATCAATTTTGTAAAATTTAGATCAATAGTTGATAAATAGCGTATTCACCAATCAAATAGAATTTAAAAAATTAGTTAAAATCTTTCTCGGTATATAATATTTTGGCTAACTAAATATATATATATATATATATATATTAAGTAGATAACAGATTTACAAGTAAATGAAATGATAAATACTGGGTAGATAATATATTTACCAAGTCAATAAATTGGTAATTGAAAATATTAACTAATTAAATAAATTGGCAAACATATGTATGAACTTGTTAAATATTAGGTAAATATAAATTGATAACTATTATTTAAATAATGTATTTTCATTTTAAGTAATGTATTTACTAAGTAAATAAAATAATCAATATGTGTATTGTAGATGCTTGGGATCTACTGTCAGATTTTTAACAGAAGTTTATAAAAAAGGATGAGACAAACAATGATTGGCCCTTGGAAATCGTTAGTAAAATTCATAAAGCATTATAATGTCAAAATAATCAAGAAAAATGAAAAGAGAATCAACAACATCAAAATTTAGAGAGGTTCGCCAAATGTTGCTACGTCCTCTGTGAATGTGGTCTCTTTACTATATATAAGTGTTCTTGAATGCAATGAATTACAATTTTCTGAGTGAATTTTGACATGTAAGGGTAAGTAAGAATCAGACAAAAGGTCCCTGTCTGAAGGGGGTCTTCCTCTATTTATGGAGGAAGGATAGTGTGTTGAATCCGTAAATAGTGGTGAACAGTTTCTGCTTCATCTCCTTTGGACATGTGTAAGAATGTAAGTTATGATCCAGATTTAACAATTACCAGATTGGACCTTAATATCAGATGTGGATTTAGAATTATAGATATGACATCATTGTCAGCCATGACTTGTAGTTTTCATAAAAGGTCTGACACATCATTGTCGATAGTAGGCTTGACGGTTATGGGGAATATCCTTATAATTTTTGTCAAGTGGAGGACGAACGATGATAGAGAAATAAGGCCTAAGCCTTATAAACGCGTCGTTCGTGGCTTGCATTAGATTCGATGTACGCCTGATCATATTTGGGCTGGTAGGTTCGATGTTCGAGTGCGAACGATCGTAATTTATAATGGAATGGATTGAGATGGTAACTTGGGTCCGACCCATATATATATAAACATTATAAATTCGAACCGAAAGTTCATTGTTCGTTCGATAAACGTTTAAAGGCTAATGACTTAATGGGAAGACGAAGTCTAATCCTAATAGATAACCCCTCATTCTATCGAGCGATGGGTCCACGATAGAGTGTTTGATTATTGGCGAAAATGTAGTGTCAATCTCCAATGTGTCAGATTAGGAAAATCTGAATGGACTGATATTACTTGATTAAAAATCTTGATCCAGGAAGAAAAGTCACCTCATACACGTGGCACGTACTGACTGGGTATTTCGAAACGACAGCTTCTCCTTTTTTGAAATTTGAACTATTGTGACGTAAGATCAATGAGCGAGAATGCGAAAATTTTTGTGATTCGCATTGTTTGATTAGGCATCATCTGAAAATCAGGACCGTTGGTTGTAGTGCGAAGCTATATAACGTTTTGCATTCCTTTTTTTCCCTTTTTTCTACACACTCGGAGTATTCGAAAAATCAGAGCGAGAGTTTTCCAAGACCTTTGAATCTTAGGTAAGATTTCTTCTGTTCTTCTCCATTTTGAGTAATTTTGATTTGGTAGGGCCATTTCTATTCCGTTTTCGAGTTTTTCTGGTTAATCTTCTGTATTTCTTTTGGGCGAGTGGTTTGGTTTAAGGGATTTTGGTGAGTTTTTTCTGGGTTTTTCTTTGGGCTTTTAGATTGCTGTTCTTCATGTTCAACAATAGCTTCATAGGGTTCTCGACTAAACATAGGCTTTTAGATCCAAATTTCTTCCATCGTTCATCCACAATTTAGTTTGTGAAACCATGGATAAGTATAAACAAATAATCAAGGATGTAGAATAGACAAGCACCGACTCCAGTGATAGTAGTTCAGATGATGAAGAATGGGCATCAATTGTTCGATATTCGAAGTTCGAACATGAACTTCTTCATAACCAAAAGGGAGCTGAGTCCAGTAACGAACCACTAGAGAGGAATCACCCTGCGACAACGTCAGGAGCTGAAATTTTGTTAATAACCCCGATTGCTCAATTGACGAACCCTCCTCGCCATTTGAGTGTGGAGTCATTTCTATGAATGTCGAACCCTCGTTCCGTTTTGACGGAAGAAGATTTTTCGGACATCAGGGGTCGATACAGATTTCTGAATGAAGTTCAACTTCGCCTTCCTTCTCTAGATGAGCGAGCAGACACTGTATCAGAAGGGTGGATCTGTATGTATACCATCTACTTCGAATGTGAGCTTCGACTCCCCATTCCTCCTCTTCTTATCCAAAGCATGCACCACTACTCATTGGCAATTCCTCAAATGATACCAAATGGTATGAGAGTCTTCTTGGGTTTAATTGTGTTAGCGGATGAAGCAGGCGTCGAATTATCAGTAGATGATATCCTTGCTATATATTACCCACAAGAAAACTCAAAAGATTATGGTCGATACTCGATGTATCCAAGGAGGAAGAAGTAGGTGGTTCGCGAAATGAAAAACACTGACAGATATTGGCAAGACCATTACTTTTTTATGCATGTGAACGAAAAGTCAATGGGCGACTTGCCAGTACTTTTTACCCTTTATGGGTATCCTTGTAAGTTTCGAATGAAGAACATCGAGGGTTAAAAAAAATGTATTATATTAAAATTCTGATATAGCTTGCTGTTTTTGTTGCAGGTAAGGAGCTAAAGAAGCCGCATCCGAAATTTCTTTTGTTTGATAAAAGCTTGAACTTTTGCTTGCATAGCCAAATCGAGAGTGGGACGAGATAAACTTCCAAAAAGTCTCAGAGCGTTGAACCTTTAGAAGGATTTTATCAATATCCCAACAGGTATAGTTAAACGAGTTCCTTCCTGAGTTGATTAGTCGTTCGTGATCAGGGGAGTGTTGAGGAAACTCTTCGACACTCCACTGTTGATCGAGCCACTATCTGATGAAGAAGCTTTAATCGTAGAGTCAGGCTTGGACACGATGACATGGAATTCCCAACCCCAATGACCTTCTTGCAAAGAAGAAGGCCAAAAAGAAGCTCGAAGGCAGCCGCAGCCTCAGTTGCTCGAGAAAACAACCCCTCCTCCCTTGTCGGTTATCGAATCTTCTCCGGAACCTCCGGTTATGCCTGTGCAGTCCCCTACCAAGAAAAGGAAGGCGGAGGGGAAACCTAAGAGAAAGATTCCGGAAAAAAGAAAGAAGTCCTCAAAGGCCGCTTCCCCAGAAACGAACAATGAACTAGGTAAGTTTGAGAAGGATGATCAAAAGATAGGGGTGAATCTCCTTCAGAACAGGAGACTTAGTGTTGAGATCATGCGTCAATTATTGCCTGACATTGATCTGGAGACCATAAATACTGGTCGGATTCCCAACCACGTTGATGATTTATTATGGGATGATTTGAAGGTATGTTTCCTTATCAAATAAATTCAAATTTTGACACTAATGCTTGTCTTGGTAAAGTTGTTTGACAATGCTTTTACACTTACAGAGTAACCTGTGACTCTGGGATTAATGTATCGTACTACAGATGGTTATTAGCAAAGAAACACATCAAGGAGCTCGAGGAAAAGGACAAAGGCGTGGGGAGAGATTGCTTGACATAGAGGGAACTTTTTGAGCGTCAAGGCAAGTGCTGATGGGTTGATAGAGGAGCTCGAAATGGTCACCCAATCATCGAAAGAGATCATAGACATGATGAAAGTCATGGTCGACAGGTTTGATGAAGCACATGCCAAAATAAAATCTCTTGAAGCTGATAACTCATCGCTCGTCGCTCGGATCGTTGATGCATACGAGAAGGCCACTCTCAAGGCTCAATACGATCCTTATGGAGTATAAGTAAGGACTCCTTGTTGACGCTGATGTTGATGACAAAATCGAGGCTATTTGAGGGATATTTGATGTGAAATATCAAATGTTATATGATGAATCGAGCGTTGATCGTGCTGCAACATGAAGAATTATTGTACAATAAAGAATCGTATAATTCGTAACGGACGAATGTTGAATCTTTTAACCTTAACCGTGAAGGTAATGGTTGTCAAAGGCTGTATCAATTGGATTGATACGAAGGAATTAAAAATGTATATCCATAGTTTTAAACTTGGACAAATTATTAGTGAATTACATGCTTTTTTGTTTGAAAACACGTTTTTGATTAAAAGTGTAGCTGGACTCATTCATATATGACCAGCTGCCTACGTACCCAATGTTTAGGGATCAAGCCATTCGTAGTTCAAAGTCAATGAAGTTAATTGATTTTTATGGTTGGAATGCACAAGCGTATATGAGTTATCTATGTAACCAATGTTTAGGGATCAAGTCGACCGTAGTTCAAATTGTGATAGAGTCTTAGGCATAGACATACAGGTTCGATTTTGCATTAACATTCGCTGTAATAGATTAGCCCTTACAAAACACTTTTTACAATAGATACAAAACTTGTAAAAACTTCAGAAATTACATGTAATACTTGCGAAGTGATATAAATTCCAGCAGCGAAGAACTTCAGTACCATCATTCGTTTCGAGACGGTAAATACCTGGACGGATGACTTTCGAGATCTTATAGGGGCCTTCCCAGTTTGCTCCCAACTTTCTAGTATTTGGTTTGACAGTGTTCTAGAATACCTTACGAAGCACGAGATCTCCTTCGTTAAAAGTCCATGGATGAATTTTGAGTTGTAATATTTCGCCACAGAATGTTGATAGTTTGCCATGCAGAGTAGCTCACGATTTCGTTTTTCGTTAAGAACATCCAAACTGTTTGAGTATTTCTTGGTTCTGATCCTCGTTTTCAAAGGATATTTTGTCGCCGGAGTGTAGGGATGCCAATTTCCACTGGGACAACTACTTCCACACCGAATGTCAGTGAGAATGGAGACTTGCCATTTGATATTCGGGGCGTTGTCCAGTATGCCACAGAACGCCATGAAGTTTGTCCGCCCATCGTCTCTTTCGAGCTTCGAGTCTTTTCTTCAAATTCTGGACTATTGTCTTGTTGGTTGTTCAGCCTGTCCATTTCTTAGGGATACCTTGGGGTAGAGAAGCTAAGTTTGATCTTTTACCCTTGGCAGATCTTTCTGAAGTTGTCAGAAATGAATTGAGATCCATTTTCAGTAACTATTTCCCGAGGCAAGCCAAATCTGCAAATTATGTTCTTCCAAATGAATCCTTCAATGTCCGAATCCTTTATATCTGCAACGCCTCCTTTGACTCACTTTATGAAGTAATCAGTGAGGATAAGCATGTATTTTTGTTGACCGTTCACTCTTCGTAATTATCCCACTATGTCCATCGAGTACTTTATGAAAGGATAAGGAGATCCAATGGCCGATAATCGTTCTGTGGGTTGATGGAATACTGGGGAATGTCTTTGGCATTTGTCACATCGCCTAATGAAGTCTTCGCTATCTTAGAACATGGTGGGCCAGTAATACCCATGTCGTTTGGTTTTATTACACATAGATTTCCCCCAAAATGATTTCCACATTTGCTTCATGGATTTCCTTCAAAACGTACGTAGCTTCTCTCTCGTTAAGACAACGAACGTATGGGCCATTGAACGAACGTCGAAACAATATGTTATTGATCATTGAAAATCTCGCAGCCTTCGTTCTAATCTTCCGTGCCTCCTGCTTATCGTCGGGTAATAACCCTTCCTTCAGGTAAGCCACAATGGGTGTTCTCCAATCTTCTCCAACTTCTTCTGTAGCATTCGCAGCTTCGACACCTCGATGCTTGGTTCTTCAATAAAACTGATAGGAATACTTTGTCGTAAGTTTGACTCCGATGTAGAACCAAATGTCGCCAGAGTGTCAGCTTGTGTGTTCAAATCCTTTGAGATTTGCTAGATCGTATGCTCCTTGAAATTCTTTAACATCAAACGAACAACGTCGCTATGAATTTTCAAACGTCGAGCCCCCACGTTGTCGTTGTAGATGCAGGATATCTACTGTCAAATTTTAACCGGAGTTAGTCAATATTGATAAATCAAAACGTATTGGGCCCCTGGAAATTGTCAATGAGATTTATAAAACAATCCGATATGAAAATAATGAAATAAATGTACTCAATGTAAAATCGATAACACCACAATTTAGAGAGGTTCGCCCAACAAGTGCTACGTCCTCTGTGAATGATATTTCTTCACTGTATTTGAAGGATTTTAAATACAGGGAGAATTATTGATTTCTGTAGAAAGAGAAATATCAATATACTACTCTGGAAAAATATAAATATAAGAATTCTCAGAAGAGAGATCCCTTTGGTCAGGGGGGTCTTCCTCTATTTATAGAGGAAAATTGATGGATCCGAACCCATGACTGATAGCAAACGGTTATTGCTTATTATTCGTGGACACGTGTCATGGCATGGACTTGGCAGTTACCCGTATGAATCGCGGATAGTGGGCTTAGCGGTTACTCGTGTGAGTTACAGATAATGGGCCTCTGCGGTTACCGATACGCAGCTATTGGTAATCATGTATTTGTCAGTTTTAATAACAGACATGACACATCATAATCCATCGTAGGTTCGATGATAATAGGAGACGCTCCTTATTATCCGAATTATGAGCGAACGACGAACGGTAAATAAGAATCAAGGCTTTGTCCTCATAATCCATCGTTCGTGGCTTATTTGAGATTCAATCAGCTGAGAATCATGTTTGATACGAACGTTCGATGTTCGATTGTAAATGTTCGTAAGTATCAAAATGACTTAGAATCGTTGTATGGGTCTGGCCCATTCGTGAGATCGATCGACATTCAAGGCTCGAACGGATCAGTGAATTGGGGCTGGCCCAACTATAGAGGTCCGAAATGTAATCGGGAGTTCGCCGTTCGTCAGGCAAACTATTAGAGCTAACGTTTTAAAAGGAAGACGAAGTCTAACCGCAACAGATAGCCCCCCAGTCTATCGAGCGATGGATCCTCGATAGAGTGTTTGATCATACTCGATAAAATTGCATCAGTCGTTCTTACATCAGATCAGGAAGATCAGAACGGACTGACAAAATACTCGATGGGAAATCTCGAGACCTGTGAGACATGAAATCTCTATACACGTGGCGTGTATTGACTGGGTATTTTGTAATGGCATTGGGATTCATACCGTTATGGCGCAGGTTTGAGCTGGCGTGCGCGAGATTTCCGGATGTGCCACGATGCGACGTACGATCATTTGAGCGGGAATTCGAAGGGTTATGTTACCCCAGCCGTTTGATCAAAAAATCCCAGAAAATCAGGATCGTTGGTTATACAGCGAGGCCATAAAACGCTTCACATGAAATCATTTCCTCTTTTATTTTCATTCGGAGCATCAGAGAATTCAGAGCATCCGAGAGATTCCGAAGAGTTTTCGAAGCTTCAGGCAAGATTTCTCTTCCTGCTTTTCTTCATTTTGAGTAATTTTAATCTGGTAGAGTTTGATTTGTTGCGTTCTCAAATCTTTCTAGTCATTTTTCTGCATTTCTTTCGGGTAATATTCTGGTTTGAGGGCTTTGGTGAGGTTTTTGAGATTTCTTTTAGGGTTTTGTTTGGGTTTTTGAGCAACTGTTCTTGGTGTTCATCCGAAACTTCAAGAGAGTTTTGAAACGTTAGGATATTAGATCTGAAAATTCCCCATCGTTCGTCTACGATTTAGTTTGTAAACCATGGATAAGGAAAAACAAATCATCGAAGACGTAGATATAGAAGTAGAGTGGACAAGCTTCGATTCTAACAGCGACAGTTCTGACGACGACGAATGGGCATCAGCAGTTCGTCAGTTGAAGATCGAGCATGAAATTGCACAAGGTCAAAGGGATGTTGAGACGAGCAATCAGGCATCCGAAAGAAATCGACCGGCGAGTACTTCAGGGATCGATGTTTTGATGATTCCTCCTATTGCTCGTCTGACGAAACCACCACATCGTCTAAGTACCGAATCTGTTCTTCGAACGTCGAACCCAAGGTCAGTATTGACGGAAGACGACCTGACAGAGATTCGAGGTCGGTTTGGTTTCCCGAACGAAGTTCAGCTCCGTCTCCCACTCGAAGGCGAACGAGTAGACACTGTTTCCGAAGGATGGATATGCATGTATACCATCTACTTCGAGTGTGGTTTGAGGCTTCCAGTTCCTCCTCTACTTATCGAGTGTATGCATCACTACCAGCTTGCCATTCTGCAGTTGATGCCGAACGGGATGAGAGTTTTCTTGGGTTTGATCGTATTAGTGGACGAAGCGAGCATCGAACTGTCAGTAGATGACATTCTTGCTATTTACTATCTGCAAGAAAACTCTAAGGATAAAGGACGATACTCGATGTATCCACGGAGGAAGAAGCAGGTCGTTGGTGAAATGAAGAATGCCGACCGCTACTGGCAGGACCGTTACTTCTTTATGCTTGTAAATAAAAAGTCAATGGGAGAACTAGCCAATGCATTTTACCCATTGTGGGGGATTCTTCGTAAGTGTCGAGCATAGAGTCGTCGAGTATTACAGAAAAGTGTTTGCATTGAAGTCTCATGTTGTTTTCATTGTATTGCAGGCAAGGAATCAAAGAAGCCGCCACCCAAAGCTCTCTTGTTCAAAGAAAAGCTCGAGCGACTGATAGCACTTCCGAACAGAGAGTGGGAACAAATTCAGAATCCCGAGCGACTGCGAACGTTCCTTCCTGGGTAGATTGGTCGTTCGTGATCAGGGGAGCGTTGAAGAGACTCTTCGGTACTCCGCTATTCATTGAACCGTTAACTGACGAGGAGGCTTTGATCGCAGAATTTGCTTTGGATACGATGGACATTAAATTTCCATCTCCTAAGGACTTGCTCGCCAAAAGAAAAGCAGCGAAAGAAGCTGTGAAGGCGAAGGCGCAGGCCTCTGCTGCTGCAGCAGAAAATGCAGCAAAAACGAACGAGCCGGAGCCTTTACCTGTGCTCGAATCTTCTCCCGAGCCTCCAGCAAAACAACCATCTCCAAGCCAGAAGAGGAAAGCTATGGAGAAGGGCAAAAAGAAAATTTCTACAAATAGGAACAAGAAATCCAAAGTCCCCTCCGTCGAAAATGAAGTCGAACCTTCTGCTTCCAAGAAAGGCATTCTGGTGGAGGTTGATCTGCCAGAGCGCGTGAATCTTCTTGAAGATCAAAAGGCAAGCGTTGAAATTATGAAGCAACTCATTTCTCCAGCGGATGCCGATATTCTGCGCGAAGGTCGAATCCAGACGCATTTGGACAATATACTATGGAATAACTTGAAGGTACGTGTTTATGAATTAAAACATATACTTTATTTCCATCATCATTAAACTAATCCGTTGTGATGTTTCAGGCTAGTATTCAAACGATGGGGCTCATCTATCGAACAACGGATAGAGTTCGCGAGCACAGGATTACGATCGATCGACTTGAAGACCAAAACAGACGGCTCGAGGATGAGAATAAGCAGCTCGAGGAGAAGAACAAACAGTGGGAGGAGAGGGTGCTGAACATCGAACGACTTTTTGGTGGCGTGAAAGCAAATGTTGAGGGTTTGATTTCGGAGCTTCAAAGTGTAATGAAGTCGAGCGAAGAAAATATCAACGCGATGAAAATCGTGGTTGATAAATACAATGAAGCAGAAATGAAGATTCAAACCCTCGAAGCCAAGAACATTGCACTCGTCACCCGGATCACTAATGCGTTCGAGGAAGCTACTCTCAAAGCCCGGTACGACATACTGAAGGAGTACAGACAAGGGATGCTCGTCGATGCTGATGTCGACGAAGAAATTGAGCTGTATGAAGATCCAACTGGCAAAGCTGGAACTTCATCGTCTGTCCCTGATCCTCCTGTGGCCGAATCGGATGTTCCGAACGTCGAGCCTGCAGCTGAATCCAGTCCTACGAATATCGAGCCCACAACTGGAGTACCTGAGCTTCAAGAAACTGAGAATTAATTTCTCATTTGTAATTTTAATTTTTCTTTTGATTGGAACAATGAATTTTATTGTACAAAAATTTCATTATATTGGAATGAAAATATTAGATTCACACATTTATTATTTGATTACAACAAATATGCAATACGTAATACGTAATGTTAAGTTTGATTGGTCGAACATTCGTTAAGACGAACATTATTGTTGAGATGAGCAGCGTTCGAGCTGCAACGTACGTTGGGAAGCATAATATAATTAATCGTTAAGTTCATTAAGACGAACAGTGTATGCTCCAACGTTGGTAATTGAGGGTCAAATTCATAATCAATGAAAATGAATTTTAAAATAATACACATTTTCTGTCGAGGAAAACATGATTTTAATAATGTAATGTAGCTGGACTCGTTCAAATGTGACGAGCTGCCTACGTACCCAGAGTTTAGGGATCAAGCCATTCGTAGTTCTAATACAGTTAAGTTTGAATTTTTCGACTGAACTCGTATTCGCGGACACGAGCTACCTACGTACCCAATGTTTAGGGATCAAGTTGAACGTAGTTCAGGAGGCAGCTCGTACAATGTGTAAGAGCAGTGAAGTTTTAAAGCATAGACCTACGGGTTCGATGTAGCGATGAACACTCGCCGTAATGGATCTAGCCAGTACAAGAATAAAGAAAGTTTAGAAGTCATGCATGAAAAATACAAAAATTACAAGTAATATTTTCGTAGGTGATGAGCATTCCAACTGCGTAGAACCTCTACTCCATCATTCGTCTCCAGACGGTAGACCCCTGGTCGAATAACCTTCGAGATCCTGTAAGGACCCTCCCAATTTGCTCCCAATTTTCCTGCGTTCGGCTCCGCAGTGTTCTGGAATACTTTTCGAAGTACGAGATCCCCTTCGCTAAAAGTTCTCGGTCGAACTTTCGAATTGTAGTACTTCGCCACTGATTGCTGGTAGTTTGCCATGCGAATCAGGGCTCGATCTCGTTTTTCGTCAAGAACGTCCAGACTGTCATTGAGCAATTCTTGATTTTGACTTTCATGTTCAAAAGCCAATTCACGCCGGAGTGTAGGGACACCGATTTCTGCTGGGATAACAGCTTCAGCACCGAAGGTTAGTGAGAATGGAGATTCACCGTTCGCTCTTCGTGGGGTTGTTCTGTACGCCCAAAGTACTCGATGAAGTTCGTCTGCCCATCGTCCTTTTCGAGCTTCGAGCTTTTTTTTCAAATTCTGAACAATAGTCTTTTTGGTAGCTTCAGCTTGTCCGTTCCCTTGGGGATACCTCGGGGTTGAAAAGCTGAGCTCGATCTTCCATCCTTGACAGAATTTTCTGAAGTTGCCCGAGATGAATTGGGATCCATTGTCAGTGATGATCTCCTGAGGCAAGCCGAATCTGCAAATGATGTTCTTCCAAATGAAGCCTTCGACTTCCGAATCTTTAATATCCGCAAATGCTTCTGCCTCAACCCACTTTGTGAAGTAATAAGTGAGTACGAGTAGATATTTGCGTTGGCCGCTCGCCCTTGGCAATGGACCCACTATATCCATTGAATATTTCATGAATGGATATGGTGATGCAACGCTCGAAAGTCGTTCGGATGGCTGGTGGAAAACGGGGGAATGCCTTTGGCATTTATCACACCGCCTGACAAAGTCCTCGCTGTCTTGGAGTATGGTTGGCCTTGGCGCTTGACTTTGTTGCATAGAGATCGTCCCCCAGAATGGTTTCCGCATTCGCCTTCATGGATCTCTTTCAACACATAAATAGCTTCCTTGTTGTCGAGACACCGAACGTAGGGACCGCTAAATGAACGACGAAAGAGGACGTCATTGATCAGTGAAAATCTTGCGGCTTTAGTTCTGATCTTTCTTGCCTCTTGCTTGTCGTCTGGTAAAAGTCCCTTCTTCAAGTAAGCTATAATGGGCGTTCGCCAGTCTTTTACTTCGTCTGAAGTAATCGTGACTTCAACCTGAATACTGGGCTCTTCAATAAACCCAACTGGGATGTTTCGACGCACACGTGACTCGGACGTCGAACTGAACACAGCCAAAGCGTCTGCTTGTGCATTTGAGTTCCGTGGAACTTGCTGAATCTTGTATTCTTCAAAATGCTGAACAAGCGAACGAACAACGTTCAAATACGCTTCCATTCTTGTGTCCTTGGCTGTGTATTCTCCGAGTACTTGATTCACAATAAGTTGCGAATCACTATAGATGTTGAGGCGTCGAGCCCCCAGTGCTTTAACCAAGCGTAGCCCAGCGATCAATGCTTCGTATTCGGCTTCGTTGTTCGAAGCGTTGAACCCCAATCGGAACGACTGCTCGATTATTTCACCATCTGGTGACTTACAAAATATTCCCACTCCAGATCCCTTTAAATTTGACGCTCCGTCCACCATGAGCGTCCATGAGCGTTCTCCTTCGTTTTTTGTTGTGGAAGGAACAGGAGTGAGTTCAGCTACGAAGTCGGTAAGTACTTGTGATTTCAAACTGGTTCTGACCCGGTATTCGATGTCAAATTCGCTTAACTCTACCACCCATTTTGTCAGACGTCCAGATAAGTTCGGACTATGCAGAATGGCTCGTAGGGGATAGGTTGATAAAACGACGATCGAATGTGATTGAAAATATGGCCTCAACTTCCTTGCAGCCGTTATCAAGGCAAGGGCCAACTTCTCAAATACCGGGTATCGCGTTTCCGCATCAAGGAGCGACTTGCTGACATAGTAGACTGGTTGTTCGCCATTCGAGTCTCGAACTAGAACGGCACTTACAGCTTCTTCAGTTACGGCTAAATACAAAAATAAACTCTCTCCGGTGAGTGGCTTGGCTAGAATAGGAGGGCTAGATAGATACTTTTTTAGTTCGTCAAAGGCTTGCTGGCAACGTTCGTTCCATTCGAACTTCTTGTTCCCTTTAAGTAGCTTGAAAAAGGGTTGGCACTTGTCAGTTGAACGAGCGATGAATCTGTTTAGTGCTGCAATCCGACCAGTTAGCTTCTAAATCTCCCTTTTGTTTCTGGGAGACGGCATATTGATTATGGCCCTTATCTGGTCCGGATTAGCTTCGATTCCTCGTTGCGTGACAATGTAGCCCAAGAATTTTCCAGATGTAACTCCAAACGAACATTTAGCGGGATTCAGATGCATGTTGTGCTGCCTAAGTACTGAAAAACACTCAGACAGATGTTCAATATGGTCTGTAGCCTTTAACGACTTAACCAGCATGTCATCAATATACACCTCCATCGTTCGACCTAGCTGATCAGCGAACATCGTGTTAACAAGTCTCTGATATGTTGCACCAGCGTTCTTTAGTCCAAATGGCATGACTTTATAGCAATAGATTCCCCTTTCTGTAATGAAAGCCGTTTTCTCTTGATCATCGGGATGCATAAGGATTTGGTTGTATCCTGAAAATGCGTCCATGAACGAGAGTAATTCATGGCCTGCTGTGGCATCGACCAATTGATCAATATGAGGAAGGGGAAAACTATCCTTTGGGCAAGCTTTATTCAGGTCTGTGAAGTCGATGCGGACCCTCCATTTGCCATTTTTCTTCTTGACTATTACGACGTTCGCTAGCCACTCTGGATATTGCACCTCCTTGATAAATCCAGCCTCGATTAACTTCCGTACTTCATTGTTGACGATCTTATTGCGCTCGATTCCAAGTTTCCTTCGTTTCTGTTTGACAGGCTTGTGGCTTGGATCGACGTTCAGTCGATGTGTTGTCACTTCAGGATCAATACCTGGCATGTCTTTATGCGACCATGCAAAACAGTCTTGATTACTCTGGAGGAAACTTAGTAACTGTACACGAACAGTGTCATCGAGCAGAGAGCCAACGTTGATGACTCGATCTGGCTGGGCTGGGTTAATCTGGATCTCATCTAGTTGTTCCACGTCCGGAAACACTTGATCGTTCGATTCTTTCCTCTCCTCTAATTGCTATAAACGATCAACCTGTTTCATCTTCAGATAATGGAGGTAGCAGGTTCGTGCGACCTCTTGGTTTCCCTTGATCTCCTTAACACCTCTCTTCGTTGGGAACTTGATTCTCTGATGATATGTGGACGGAACAGCCTTCATGGCGTGGATCCACGGCCTACCTAGTATGATGTTCTAGGCGGAGGGGCAATCTAAAACTAAAAAAGTGGTTAATTTGTTCTCTCCTGCTGCAAAAACAAGAAGTTTAATTTAGCCAACAGCAACGGTCGACTCTCCGTTGAAGCCGGTCAACACGGTTGTCGAGCTCTCGACGTCCGATTCTGATAATTCCATCTCTTTCAGGGTCGAGAGGAAAAGAACATCTGCTGAGCTCCCATTGTCCACGAGAATCCAACCGACTTCACAATTGGACACGTTAAGAGTCAAAACTAACGCGTCATCGTGAGGTCTGCTGAGGCTCGTAGCCTCGCTGCTATGGAACGTGATCGAATGCTCGATCGGATCATCTGGGAGTGTCGCGACGATCGGTTGGGTGGCTCTTCTTCGGTGTGTCTTGATTGAAGTTACAGTCTCTCCACTGTAAATTGAGCCCCCACAAATAACTCCAATAGTCTTGCGAACCGGAGGAGGTGAAGGTGTTTCCTCGATCTGCTGTACGACTCTGCATTCCTTGGACTCGTTGCCAAGTCCATAGGTTTCCTTTCCCTTCTCCGTAAGGAATTCTCGGAGATGGCCTTTCTTGAGAAGTTCTGCGACCTCTGCTCTCAGCGCCCTGCAATCAATGGTATGGTGGCCATGATCTCTGTGAAATTCGCAGTACTTCGTCATATCTTTTGTAGGATTCTCTGGTAACTTTTTTGGCCATGTGACGAAGTCCTGGCGCCTTAAATGAGCGACGAGCTCCGAAGGACTAATGCCGAGGGTGTACTTTGGTGGGGACAGTGGACGCTTGCGTTCACGCCTGGTCATTCGGTCTGTTCTGTTCTCTGCTCGTTGTGGAGCTCGTGTGCGTTCATGTCTGACCGCCTTCTCTCGTTCTTCGCGGACCCTCGACACTTCTTCTCTTGTTCGAGCCAGATCGCGATCAACTCGCTCATTCTCCTCCTCCAGCTCAATGAATCCTTTTGCCCTGTGAAGGGCATCCTGAATTGTTGGAGGGTATCGAGTGCAGATCTCGTTTTTGAATAAGGATTTGTGTCTCAAACCCTTCTTCAACGCTTCTCTGGCCGTTCCATCGTCGAGCCCAGATATCTCTGATATCGCCTTACTGAAGCGCTTAATGTAAGCGCGAAGCGACTCATGCGGACCTTGTATCACACCCCATAGGTCCTTAGTCGTCTTCCCCGACTGAATGTGGACTGAGTAGCTACGCATGAATTCCAGCGATAGCTCGTCGAATGAATCGATCGACTCTGGGGGTAGATTACAAAACCATCTTAAAGCTGCTCCTTTCAAGCTTTGCGCGAACAGCTTACACATCATGTCATCGAGCATTCCATTGGGAATGTTCGTTGACTGAACAACATGTTTATACTGTAACAGATGGTCGTGAGGGTCCGACATTCCGTCGAATCTTGGGAAGGAGATGCTGCCGAATTTCGGAGTAATGGTGTCTGTGATTCGCTTCGTTAGAGGCGTTTCTCTGACACCACGAGCTAGGTCGTCGAACCCCGGAGTAGATGTCGTAGCACGGTGAATCTGGGAGGAGAAGCGTTGCTCCATCTGGGCTTCCAACGTCCTCATCTCTTCGGACATGAAACTTCTCATCATATCCTCGACGTTCATTGTCCCTTGTGGAACAGGACCTTCAGGTGATTGTTGAACGTCGGGCGCCGAACGTCGAACTTGACTGGTGTTTCTTCTTGTATCAGATCCATGGACTGTTTGTTGCTGTGGTTGTCGTTGCTGTTGTTGTTGTTGTTGAGTTCGTCCTTCATTTCCCGAAGTCGGGTATCCGGGTTTATGCAGTGGTTGCATTCGGGCTACGGGGCTGTATGGTGTGTTCCTCGTTTGTTGAGGATTGTACTGTGTCGCCTGCTGCCAGCCCCCAGCGCTCACACCGGAGGAGTACCCGACATATGGGTTATAGTAGGAGTAAGCGACCTGAGCGTTGATGGTGGTTAACTGGTTTCTGAGAATCTGGTTCTCAGCGGTGATATTCTCCATTTGGCTCCGTTGAGCGCTGTATTTTTTGGAGAGATCTTCCACCAATTGCGTCAGGTTTGCGATCTGGGAATCGGCCTCCGATGTAGAAGCCTCTTGTGGACGAACAGGACTTTCCTGGGAGAATTCCTCTTGATGATCTTGTTGTTCAGCCATCGTTGCTTTACAAATTCCGAGTGTAAAATGTCCAGGGGCCCCACGGTGGGCGCCAAACTGTAGATGTGGGATATCTACTGTCAAATTTTAACCGGAGTTAGTCAATATTGATAAATCAAAACGTATTGGGCCCCTGGAAATTGTCAATGAGATTTATAAAACAATCCGATATGAAAATAATGAAATAAATGTACTCAACGTAAAATCGATAACACCACAATTTAGAGAGGTTCGCCCAACAAGTGCTACGTCCTCTGTGAATGATATTTCTTCACTGTATTTGAAGGATTTTAAATACAGGGGGAATTATTGATTTCTGTAGAAAGAGAAATATCAATATACTACTCTGGAAAAATATAAATATAAGAATTCTCAGAAGAGAGATCCCTTTGGTCAGGGGGGTCTTCCTCTATTTATAGAGGAAAATTGATGGATCCGAACCCATGACTGATAGCAAACGGTTATTGCTTATTATTCGTGGACACGTGTCATGGCATGGACTTGGCAGTTATCCGTATGAATCGCGGATAGTGGGCTTAGCGGTTACTCGTGTGAGTTACAGATAATGGGCCTCTGCGTTTACCGATACGCAGCTATTGGTAATCATGTATTTGTCAGTTTTAATAACAGACATGACACATCATAATCCATCGTAGGTTCGATGATAATAGGAGACGCTCCTTATTATCCGAATTATGAGCGAACGACGAACGGTAAATAAGAATCAAGGCTTTGTCCTCATAATCCATCGTTCGTGGCTTATTTGAGATTCAATCAGCTGAGAATCATGTTTGATACGAACGTTCGATGTTCGATTGTAAATGTTCGTAAGTATCAAAATGACTTAGAATCGTTGTATGGGTCTGGCCCATTCGTGAGATCGATCGACATTCAAGGCTCGAACGGATCAGTGAATTGGGGCTGGCCCAACTATACGAGGTCCGAAATGTAATCGGGAGTTCGCCGTTCGTCAGGCAAACTGTTACAGCTAACGTTTTAAAAGGAAGACGAAGTCTAACCCCAACAGTCGTCAGCCTTAGTCTAGCGATTAAGGCTTCATATTTAGCTTCGTTGTTTGAGGCTTTGAATCCAAGGTAGAATGATTATTCGATAACCTCGCCATCGAGGGACCTCCAATACACTCCTACGCCAGAACTTTTGACACTAGATGCCTCGTCAACCATAAGTGTCCACCAGTTTTCTTCTTGAGTGCTTGTCATTGAAGGATCGGGAG
This sequence comes from Ficus hispida, assembly GCA_025413025.1. Lineage (NCBI taxonomy): Eukaryota > Viridiplantae > Streptophyta > Magnoliopsida > Rosales > Moraceae > Ficus > Ficus hispida. Next base: position 13,388,380 of record CM046371.1, on the reverse strand, counting down.
TCAATTCGGCTATGAAGTCAGCAAGTACCTGTGATTTCAAGCTGGTTCAGACCTGGTACTCGATATCGAATTCGCTCAACTCGACTGCCTATTTCGCCAAGCATCCAGATAAGTTTGGACTATTAAGAATGGCTCGCAGCGGCTAAGTTGTCATCACAACGACCGAATGAAATTGGAAGTACGACCTCAATTTTTGTGCGGTAGTAACGAGGGCAAGGGCTAACTTTTCAACCACTGGGTATCTCGTCTCAGTATCAATTAGTGACTTACTTACATAATAAACTGGTTGCTCGCCAATCGCATCTTTGATCAGGACAGCACTAACTGCATCCCCTGTAACTGCCAAGTATAGAAACAAACTCTGGCCAGTTAGAGGTTTGGCCAGGATATAAGGAGTTGAAAGATACCTTTTAAGCTCGTCGAATGCCTGCTGACATTGCTCGTTCCATTTGAACTTTTTATTCCCCTTGAGCAATTTGAAAAAAGGTTGGCACTTGTTGGTTGATCGAGAAATGATCCTGTTCAGTGCTGCAATTCGTCCAGTCAGTCTCTGAATCGCTCGTTTATTCCTCGGTGATGACATGTTTATGATTACCCTTATCTGGTCTGGATTGGTTTCGATGCCTCGCTGCATGACAATATAGCCCAAGAACTTCCTAGATGAAACGCCAAAAGAGCATTTGGATAGATTCAGGCACATGTTGTGCTGCCTAGTACTGAGAAGCATTCTGATAGGTGCTCATTGTGATTTTCAGCCTTCAGCAATTTGACCACAAATCATCAATGTAAACCTCCATCGTTCTATCAAGTTGATCAGCTAACATTGCATTTAGGAGACTTTGATACGTCGCACTAGTGTTCTTCAACGCAACTGGCATTACCTTGTAACAATAATCCCTCTTTCAGTAATAAACGCTGTCTTCTCTTAGTCATCTGGATGCATAAGGATCTGGTTGTATCCAGAAAATGCATCCATAAACAATAGCAACTCATGGCCTGCGTTTGCATCAATCAACTGATTAATATGTGGTAGCGGAAAGCTATCTTATGGGTAAGCTTTGTTTAGATCGGTAAAATCGATGCAAACCCTTCATTTTCCATTCTTCTTTTGACGATGACGACGTTCGCTAGCCAATCTGGGTATTGAATCTCCTTTATGAATCCAGCTTTGATTAATTTCCGTGCTTCTTCGTTAAAAATTTGATTTCGTTCGAATCCGAGTTTTCTCCTTTTCTGCTTGACAGGTTTATGACTTAGATCGACATTAAGTCAATGTGTTGTTACTTCCGAGTCAATATCTGGCATGTCATTGTACGACCATGCAAATTAATCTCGATTGTCACGAAGAAATTTCATCAACTGACCGTGAACAGTATCGTCGAGCAATGAGCCAAAGCTAATGACTCGATCTGACTTTGCTGGATCCATTTGGATTTTGTCGAGTTGCTCAATGTCCAATTGCACTTGATTGCTTGATTTTTCCTTCGCCTCTAATTCCTATAAGCGGTTGCTTTTCTTCATCTTTATAAAGTGAAGGTAGCAAGTTCGATCAACTTCCTAGTTTCCTTTTATTTCTCGTATTCCCCTTTTTGTAGGAAACTTTATACTTTGATGGTATGTAGACGGTACTGCCTTCATAGCATGAATCCACGGCCTACCAAGTATGATGTTGTAGGTAGATAGGCAGTCTAAAACTTAAAAACTAGTTATTTTGTTCTCTCCTGCAACAAAAATAGGAAGCTTAATCTTGCCAACAGCTGTGGTCGATTCTCCGTTAAAACCTATTAGAACTGTCGTTGAACTCTCAATGTTCGACTCAGACAATTCCATTTCCTTTAAGGTCGCGAGGAAAAGAACGTCTACTGAGCTCCCATTGTCGATAAGAATTCGACCTAGTTCACAATTTGAAACATTCAAAGTAAGAACCAACACATCGTCATAAGTTCGGCTGAGGCTGGTTGCCTCGCTACTGTAGAATGTAATCGAATGTTTAATAGGATTGTCGAGGAGGATCGTTGCAATTGGTTGTATGGATTTTCTTCTATGAGACTTGATTACAGTCACAGTTTCTCCGCTATAGGTCGAGCCCCCACAAATTACGCTAATCGTCTTTCAAACGGGTAGAGGTGAAGGTGTATCCTCAATCCGCTGCATCATTTTTCGTATCTTGGACTCGTTACCAAGTTCATATGTCTCTCTTCCCTTCTCATTGAGGAACTCCCGAAGGTAACCTTTCTTCAGCAGCTCAGCAACTTCAGCTCTTAGCGCCCTACAATCAATGGTGTGATGACCATGATCCTTATGAAACTCGCAATACTTCGTCGTGTCTCTAACCAAATTTCTGATAGCTTCTTCGGCCAGGTGACGAAATCTTAGCACTTTAGATGAGTGATCAATTCTGACGGGCTGATGCCGAGCACATATTTTGGTGGTGAAAACGGACGCTTGTGATCACGCCTTGTAGTTCGCTCTTCTTGGTGCTCCGTTCGTTGTGCTGGGCATATGTGTTCATGTCTAAATGTTTTCTCTCGCTCATCGCGATCTTTTGCCATTTCCTCCCTCGTTCGAGCCAAATCACGCTCGAGTCGTTCGTTTTCCTCCTCCAGTTCGATAAATCCTTTAGAGCAGATATTGTTCTTGAACAAAGACCTATGTCTCAAGCCTTTCTTTAATGCTTCCCTCGTTGTTCCATCGTCCAATCCAGAGATATCTGAAATCGCTTTGTAAAAACGATTGATGTAAGTGCAAAGCAATTCGTGAGGTCCTTAAATCACACCCCACATATCTATGATGGTTTTCCCGGATTGAATATGGACATAATAACTTCTCATGAACTCGAGCGAAAGCTCGTCGAACGAATCAATGGATTCGGGGGGGAGATTGCAAAACCATCTCAGGGTTGCTCCTTTCAGGCTCTGAGCGAAAAGTTTGCACATCATGTCGTCGAGCATGCCAGCCAGAATGTTCGTTGACCATACAACATGTTTGTACTGCATAGATGATCATGAGGGTTTGACATTCCATCAAACCTTAGAAAGGAAATGCTGCCGAACTTTGGGATGATGATATTGGTAATCCGCATTGTAAGGGACGCCTCTCCAACACCACGAGCGAGAACATCGAACCCCGGTGTCAATGTAGTAGCTCGTTGTATCTATGAAGAAAAGCGTTGTTCCATCTGTGCTTCGAATGTCCTCATTTCCTTAGACATAAAGCTTTTCATCATTTCTTCAACGTTCATTATCCCTGGTGGTACGGGACCCTCTGGTGGTGGTGGTAAATCAGGTGTTGTACGTCGTGTCGGAGTGGTATGTCTTCTGGCATTGGATCCATGCACTGGATGTTGTTGCTACTGTGTTCGCCTTTCATTACCTGAAGGTGTGTTCTTAGGAATGGACAGGGGCTACATTGGGGCCACTAGGCTATGCATCGTATTTTACACCCCCTGTGGATAGTAGGGCGTGGCATGCTGCTAGCCCCCAGCGCTTGTCCCTATTGAATACCCAGCATAAGGATTATAGTAGTATGAATAGGCGGCCTGAGTGTTGATAGCCATCAACTGGTTTTTTAGAACTTAGTTCTCCGCGCTGATGCTTTCCATTTGGCTTTGTTGGGTGTTGTGCTTCCGAGTAAGCTCTTCTACCAATCACGTTAGATTAGCGATTCGAGTATTTGCTCCTGATGTAGAGGCTTCTGGGTGATTAACAGGACTTCTTGTGAAAGTTGCTCTTGATATTCATGTTCGTCTACCATGAATGTTGTATGAATCTCTGATGTAAGATGGCCAAGGCCCCACGGTGGGCACACCAAACTATAGATACTTAGGATTTACCGTCAAATTTTTAACAGAAATTAGTAAAAAGGGATGAAACAAACAATTAATTGGGCCCTTGGAAATCGTTAGTGAAATTCATAAAACATTATAATGTCAAAATAATCAAGAAAAATGAAAAGAGAATCAACATCAAAATTTAGAGAGGTTTGCCAAACGTGTACAATGTCCTTTGTGAATGTGGTCTCTTTACTGTATATGAGTGTTCTTGAATGCAATGAATTACAATTTTCTGAGTGAGTTTTGACAGCGTAAGGGTAAGTAAGAATCAGACAAAAGTCCCTGTCTCAAGTGGGGTCTTCTTCTATTATAGAGAAAGGATTGTGAGTTTGAACCCTTAATAGTGGTGAACGGTTTCTGCTTCATCTCCTTTAGGAAACGTGTAAGAATGCAAGTTATGATCCAGATTTAAAGGTTATCAGAATGGACCTTAATCTTAGATCGTGAGTTTATCAGTTATAGATATGACATCATTGTCCATCATGAGTTTGTCAGTTTTATAAAAAGCTGATACATCATTGTCGACAGTGGGTTTGATGGTTATGGGGAATATTCCTTGTAATTTTTGTCAAGTACGAGTGGAACGATGATAGAGAAACAAGGCCTAAGGCCTTGTAAACGCATCGTTTGTGGCTTGTATTAGATTTGATGTATGCCTGATCGTATTTGGGCTGGTAGGTTCGATGTTCGAGTGCGAACGATCGCAATTCATAACCAGCCTATATACATAAAACATTTTAGATTCAAACCGAAAGTTCATTGTTCGTTCGATAAACGTTTGAAGGCTAATGACTTAATGGGAAGACGAAATCTAACCCCAACATGTATATAAATATAGTATTAGGTAGATACTTCATGTTCTTGGTAAACCCTCTATTCACGTGAGTCAAATTCATAGCTGATTATTTGTTAGAGTTTTAGGTAATCTGATAAATTTGGTATTTATTAGATATATCTTTTATTACGAAGATCACAAAATTTTTTTTCCTTTTTTTTTTGTCTAGTAAATAATGTACCCTGTAAAAAAAGGATTTACTCGAGCCAAATTCATAATTGATTATTTGTTGGATGTACTTTTATTTCATCTGGTAAGTTCAGCATTTATCAAACTAATTATATGTATTTATTTTTTCAAAATAGTATTTACCCGTTTTCTGTGAGTTAAAATACAATTTTACCTCAAAATTTAAAATATTAACCATCTATTTGGCAAACATTTGCCGGGACATTCCTCAAATATGTGTTTGGTGTGCATAATAAAAAAAGAGTATCTAAATGTCATTTTGATTTTTATGCTTAAATGTTAAAAGGGATAATTATGTCACATGCCATCAAATGAATGGTTGGATTGATTTTTACCATCAAAGAAAACCTAACGTCTAAAATGCCATAATGATGACATAATATATCTAATAATTTAAATATAAAATACCAAAATAAACCCTAATTTCTTTTCTCTTTCTCTATCCCCTTCTCTCTCTTTCAGTAGATTACCCATTTCTCTCTTCGTTCAACCCCACACACTCTCTCTCCATCTCTTCCGGCCATAAATTCTGACGAACTCTCCTCTACCCTCTATGTCCACTGCCTCATCGTTCAACCGCAGGTCTGATTGCGATGCCACTGCCATTCACCACAGGTCTGATCGTGATGTCACTGCTGTTTAGCCACAAGTTCGATCGTGATACCACCGTAGTTCATTCATCACCGTTGTTTAGCCATGGAGGAGATTTGAACTACCCTTCGTCGGACCACCATCGCAGTGTGGATCACAAGATATCGCCGTCAATCTTGCAATAGGGGGCTCAATCGTCATTCTGTGAGAAGCTGAGATCAAAACTACGATTTCGAGCTCTGACTGTTGCATTTTTTCATTTTTTAGATTTATATTTTTTCTAGTGAAATTAACCCAATAAAACAATTTAAAATTAAGATTTAACAAAATAGCATATTTTGAAAATAGTAGAAAATTACAACATATTTTTTGGGGTGTTTAGTACTACAATCTAAATCAACAACAAGTTTATATAAGATGATTTTTTTTAATTACATAAAATTTTAGACGAATAAAATAAGCTCCATATTAATATTTTTTAACACATTTCAAGTTTTTACACTTTTTAACTAAGCAATTCAAACGTATCGATAAATACATAATCAATTCAAACTCAAATTCTACAATCCAAATCTTAGTACAAATAGATGCTTAGTCTTATCCGTCCCCACCCCTCCCCCCCCCCCCCCCCCCCCGAATTCCTCATCCTCTTCTCTTCATTCTCTTCTCTCTGAACCATCGAGAATTGCGATGACTAGGAGCGCAAGAATCGCAGTGGCGTCCACCTTTGATCGTCAGGACATTAGCTAGAAAAAGTCGTGAGGATAGCCGTTCGAGAACTAAGACCAAAATCGCTAGAAAATCACAATTTCCTCATTGTCACCGAACCAGTTCCACGTAGTGATTTCAAGAACCGGTTGCAGGCAAGATTCACGGAGGCATCCATCGTCCCTTTTCGCCATTCCCGTCAAACCAAAACGTGGAGAATTACAACCCAAAATCACGACAGCTTCTACTATCCTCGATGACCCTTGGTTGATGTCCATCGGACTCACAAAATAGGTGACCCTTGCCGATGTAGCGATCTAGGAGATCGAAGCTCACAAAGCCCAGAGATTGATTAGCCTCATTGCCGAAAAAGAACAGCGACTTCGATTGGAAGCAAAACATAGGGGAATTGGGGGAGGCAGGGACATACAATTTAGGGAAAAATAAATAAAAGGAATATGCTATTTTGTTCCTGAATTACCAGACTATGCTATAATTTGCGACTAGTATATTTGAATATATTATTTAGTGTAATTTTCCTATTTTCTAGAAGCACTTCTAAGAGGCTTCCTTGGAAAGAAAGTGCTTATGAATGTCGAAGAGGAAGATCCGAGCAGCTACTCAGGAGGTTGAATCATAGAGTCGCTAAAAAAGAAAGCAGGGCGACGTCACCGGAGCCCTCACACTGTGTCAAGAACTCCTCCACCTACGACGGTGACTCCACAGTCGTGATCTTCATATGCCCTCTGTTCTCGTCCCTTTCTCAATTTGTATGCACTCCGCAAATGGAGAGGGAAAGAAAGAGAGCCAGAGTGATGATAGTGAATGAAAGTGAGGAAGGGTGTGTTTCTCTTTTTGCAATCTATATTTTTATGATTTTGATGGGATCTTGATGGTTTTTTGTTGAATATTTTAGTATTATAGCAATGGAATTTGGTTTTTTTTTTTTTTTAATATTTCGCTGACAGAACCGGGAAAATACGGTGGAATTAGAACTTTCCTTTGGTGACAAGGTGGTTACTAGTTACAACCATTTTGTAACTAGTTGACAACCAACTAGTAACCCGCCAGCGGTCAATAACCCAATTGGCTACTAACTAGTAACCCAAATGGTTATCTCATGAATATCAACGAGTAATTGTTATTGCTATTTTAAATTAAATAGATAAATAAATATTTATGATATTATGTTATGGCATTTGTTACAATATCTTTTTTCTTGTGTGACAAAAATCAATCAAATGTATGATTTTGTGGCATTTCATAAAGTGCCCATGTTAAAAAGTCCTCCCTCAAAATTTAGGCCTATTATAATATATCTTCTAAAGTGATTTTTTTAAAAATTTTGAAAATCTTTTTCGATGTCATTTTCCTATAACTGTTTATGTCTTTTTACATAAGTGCTTCCAAATGCATATATATATATACATACATATATATATTACTGTTCAAATGTTTTATTATGAACTTTAACATTCAAATGCCAGTTCATATCATAATTCAAATGTTTATATTCAAATGTTTTCATTCCAAATAATTCTGTTTGGATACTTCTCCTAAACAAAATTATAAAAATACTTGGTACTTATTTTCTGTATTTCTTACTTGATGCTATGTTTGGTACGAGGGATGGAAAATAGAATGGAAAAAAGTGCAAAATACCTAGATAAAGGAAGGAAGAATATTTTCCTTCATATTATTTGGTAGAAAAGAAAGAAAATAAGAAAGAAAATGTCAAATAAAATTTATTTTATAATTATACCCTTATTAAAATTAGAGGATAAATAATGATCAAGATCATAATAGTTTTTTCATATATCATTTACATTGATAAATTTTTCTCTCTACTTTTTTTTTTTCAAAGTTGGACAGATTAAAATTTGATAACTCCCGTGAATTTGTAATTTCTTTCCCACTAATTTTCCTTTTTATCAAACAACCTAAAATTCTATTTTCCTTTCCAAAATCCTTCCTCTAAGTTCCTTCCTCCCTCTTTTTCACTCTACCTAACATAGGCTGAGTGTGAGAGAGTTACCCTTGTAGGTACATACATTTTCAAACAATCAGGTGAATTATAGTTGTCGGCATACCGTGTATAAGAAAAGAATGAAAGCAATAAGAAAAGGAGAGAATCTGCGGAAAAACCTCTATTTTTATACCATATCGATATGCTTCATTTTTAAATCATTAATATGTAATCGAACGGTTGAGATGTTGTTTGTATATCATAATTATCATACACCTTATCTCATATTAATATAGATTAATAAATAAAATTTTATTTAAAAAAGCCCACCTCTTCCCCAATGCCGGTGACTTCCCTACCGATGCCGGCAACTGACTAGATTTGCCCCCCTCCAATGCCGACGAGCCCAGGCACCCCTCTTATGCTAGCACCCCTACCCCCGATGCTAACCCAGGCTCCGGCCCTCTACCCTAACCCCGGTGCTTGGCTCGAGCCCCCCCCCCCCCCCCCGATGCGACCCAGCCCCAGCACCCAAACCCATCGTCGATGTTGGGCTCGGGCATCCCACCCCTGATGCGACCTAGGCCTAGCTAGATTTGGGCCCCCCTGCCCTCGAAACCCTAACGACGGCCCCCTCTTCGACAAGCTTTTGCTATTTGGGGACGGTGAAATCACCTGCCCTGGCGACCTTCCACCAATCTGTGAGAGAAGAGAGAGGGGGGAGAGAGTGTGTGTGTGTGAGTTTTTTTTTTTTTTTTTTTTTAAGGAAAAGAAAAAAGAAATCTGGTGTAATCAATCTCAAATTTACACAAATTTATAGATGATTATCTACTGGTAGTATTTCTTAATTGAGCTCTACCGCATATTCTTCCTAAGAAAAGAAGAGCACGATGATAATTAACATGAATACGCTTATGTTCACATATTAACAATAAATAATTCATTAGTAATTAGTATTATGAATGAGTTTTTTCATAAAATCAAGTTTACAAATATTAAATCACATATTCTAAATTATATTAATTATAAATAAATAAAAAAGATTCTAATAAAGATAATTGTATACAAAATAATACATTTTTCTAATATAAAATACTACAACTTTCCTAATACCGTGGAACGGGGTTGATTACAATGCGCGGCCGTTCCCTCATCATCCCTGCCACGCCACTAGTAGATTCCTTAAAAAAGGCTCTGACATACAAAATCACTGCTGTGCGACAATATATATATATATATATATATATATATATATATATCAATCTATCTATCTATCTATCTATCTTGTGGAAAGTAAACAGCAGAAAGAAAACAACAATAAACAACAAATGGACACCAGCAACGAAAGTCACAGGAAGCAAGCCACTAGGGCTTCTCTACCGGTGGGGTGGGGTGAGTTAAGGGTTTAGGATGATTTGTCATAGGTTCGATCCTGAGCAAGTACATAATATTAATAATAGAGTAATAGTGGGATAAAAGGGGTACATGACTGCATAACAAATAAAAAAAATTAAAAAAAAAAAAAAAAGTCACAGGAAGTTATAAAAGATAGACTCGGAGAAAGGAGTCTGAGACACAAAACAAGAAGACAAAACACACCAACAAAGGTTGTGAGCCTCGACATTTCCACTCCTCTGGATGGTAAGGCCACTGGATGTACTTACCATCCAATTTTGATAAGCAAGATTTACATTTCCTTTATAAGCACAAGAAATATATTTTTGTGGGAATAGTTTTGGGAAAATTTGAAAGCTACCTGGATCAGAATTTTATATAATGGTATTTATCAATTATATAAAATAGCGCCTCGAAAAGAAATTGAGGGTTTTTTTTTTTTTTACTATTTATTAATACGATGGACTCGCATAAATTAATAGGGTATTTGAATCAACCACTCATGTGGAATATTTTTATACAACAATACAATATTCATTTGGATCTCAAGACATGTTTGGTGTATCGAACAAAAACGAAAATTTTATATTAAATTTATTAACTTTTAAAATTAATTAAAATTTCTATTGATTTAAAAAAAAAGACAAAAATTAAAATAAAACTTTTATATCAGAATCGAGAGCGAAACAATGGCTCAATATTTTGCATTTGAACACACATATTTTTAACAAACCCTGACAAAAACTTTATTTATTATTTGAATACACATCGTATTCTAGTGTTATCATCTAATGCATATTTCATTAGAATACAACACTTAAATGTAATAGATGTATCATCTAAATTCATAATTAAAAACATATATTATATTTATATCAAATATCAAATATAATAAATAATCCTAATGATGATCGATGGCTGAACTACAATAAATCATGTCTCTAGTCTTCATCTTTGAACCGATCGTTATTTGTTATTTGCATTTAATTCAAGAAATAATTCGCATATTATAATTTTCATATGTTCTTCTGACTTGATTGACAGAAATCTCCATCAGCAAGATCTAATGATTACTTTGACGTAATTGGTAGAGTGTCATTGAACAGATCGGTAAAGAAAAATTAAAACTTATTTTTAAGAATTTATGTGATATGCAGGATCTAATATATATACTTTCTCCACCGTCTGAAATAGATTTGGACGAAAATATTTTGTATTTGTTTTTTATCCTTTAATTTTCTTTTCTTTTTATTGGCCCAATTCTTTTCTATTTATTTTTATATATATACAATTTAGTCATTTCTTTACGTATTGATTAATATATTTCATTTAGTCCTTTTATTATTATTATTATTATTATTATTTGTATTTTTTTCATGCTTCTCTTTTTTATTTTCAAGTCCTTTGTTTTTTGTTTTTTGTTTTTTTGTTTTGTTTTTTTTGTCTTTTGAGTCTAAGTTTTAACCTTTTATTTCAATTTTACCATGTTCAGATAAAATTTCTTAAAATGTCCAACATGTGCGTAGCATATGCTTTAGACTTAAAATATTAAAATATAAAATTAGGGTTTAACTTATTGGGTGTAAAATTTATTATTGGTCCAATTCTTAATAGTTTAGCTGTAAAATTTATTAATAATTCAATTCCTAATAATTTCAACTTTTGAGATAGATTGTTAAACTAATTATATAGTATCAAACTATGAGATCTTAAGTTTAAACCCATATAATTGCACTCTTTATCTTTTTAATATTTTCATCACATATTGTGCTTTTAAAAATGTTATGGGATTTTTCTAATTAATATTGGATTGCCACTTATCTAGTCTCTTACTTTTTTTTTTTTTTTTTGAAATTCTAGTCCGTGACTTGTGAGAGAGAGTATTAAATATGAAACTATTATTGCCTTACCTCTTAATAGCTTTGTCACTCTTATATTTATTGCATGCCTCATAATAGTTTAAGCTTTTAGGTTGAGTTGGTTAATTAATATGAACTATTGACAAAAACTATTGTTTTAATCATCTGATTAATTTTTTAACAATTTGATCTATATTACGAACCGTTTTGTATTACTATTATAAATTTTTAATATAGATACTTATGAATCAAATCGTTAGAAATTTAATTCAATAATTGAAAATTTGTTTCTTACCGATAATGCAAAATAAGGAAATCATTATGTAAGAAAACCCTTATGTCTTTAAAAAGAAAAAAAAAAAAAAAAAAAAAAAAAAACCCTTATGCTATTGGGAATTTAATTGACGAAGCCCGTCAAGATTGAGCAATAACTCGAAATAGATTTAAAAAAAAAAAAAAAATTGGTGGCAAAAAACTATAAATCCCCGAAACTCTTTGAAGACGGTGAAAGAATGTAAGAACAAATTGAACAACGGGTGAAACTATTTTCTTTTTCCTTTTTTTTTTTTGTTTTTTTTTTTTTTGATAAGGAATCATGCGTTACCTGCAAGCAAAAGGGTCTCACATTTTTGGTATTCAGACATAGTCAAATCAAAAGGACCCCAACCACACATGTCTTACACTAAGACCGTCCAATTTCGTCCAATGCTCCACAAATGAGATGTACAAAAGAGTTTCTCGTATATTCGTTTAAGGGACAATCAAAACTCACCCTTGTAGTTTGACTATTTTATAGAATTCACTCTTTTTTTATTCTTAAAAATTACATCCCCACCTTCCAGAATTTTTTTGATTTCAATTTCACCATTCGTACGGATTTAGACCCAGACTCACTACCGAAGAGAACATTTTTTGTTCAATGAACAAGAAGAATAACTTCATAAATACCAAAAGAATAGATCGAACAAGAAAAGTAATCAAGAATCAGGGATGAAGGCACAAAGGCCTTGAGGCCCCTCAACTTTTTGTAAATTGTTTTTTTGTCTTTATATATTTGCTCAGAATCTACAAAAAGCCCCCTAGGTAACTACCCGTTCCTTGCTCTAAAAATTAAAAACTTCATTTTATTTTTTCCAAAAAGTAAAAGCTTGTAGTTATTAGCCCTCTCTCACTAAAACTCCTGGCTTCGTCATTGTCATGAACGTTAAGTAAGAACCCAAATAACACAAGAAAACCTTAAGAAAAATATAATAAGAAGACAGAATCCGAAATGATTGTTTGAAGTCTTTAGATTAGAAATTGTGTATGATGTCTTTTCTCTCAATGAGAGGATTTTTATAAAACAATAGGTGTAGTGGAGTTTCATTCTTCCTTTAATTCATGAGTTTATTCTCTTTTTAATATAATATAAATTGACATTAAAATTATTACCGTGTAATAAATTAATTTGAATTAAATTAGAACGTTAAATGCCTTGAAATAATTATGTTTGTCACTTGGTCTTCCTTTCTTGAAATGACCTTTTGTGCATCCACTCTTACGTGCTCTTGGTCTTGATGTTCTGGGTCTTGGTGTTTCGAGTTTGGGTCTTGATGATCTGACTTTTGGTATTCTAAGTGTTCTAAGAATTCCAAGATCCTAGCCTTTTAGTTAAAAATATATATATATTTCCTTTCTGTGGCAAAAAAAAAAAAAAAAAAAAAAAGCCCAACAATATTCGTTCCAAAAGCGCAAGAATTGAGGAAATATAATCAAAACCCCCAACATTTTACCCCAAAGCCACAAACTTTATGATTTGACCTTAATAAAGAAAAGCATAACTTTCTTTGAGATGAAACTCTCCCTCTGGTTTCGGTTTCTTCACAAAAACTTGGTCGTTGTGCTATGCGATCCTCTTTTAATGTCCTTACACTGAAACATTGAGTTTCGACAAGGACTCTCTGCCAAGCAAAATGGCCGTGCACGAAAGCAAAGCACACAGAGAAGTCATTTTATAAAATAAAAATTTTAAAAATTCCTTATGTAAATGAGACCTTGGGTCATTTTTAGATAATACTGTTTTAAAATGTCATAACATAAATAAAACCTTCTCATTAGATGATTTTTACAAAGTTCTTTTTTCAAGAACATGGATAGCCCTATATATATATATATATATATATTGGTGTTTGGTTCCAGTTATAGTGAATGTCTGACCACGATTATGAATATATCATGCTAGGAAATGGAGCTTATAAGGGTACGTTAAGTGTCCGCACTACCCGGGGACAGAGCTGGAACCACTCCAAGTGCTGAATAAGTACTTCAAGTTGGTTAGCAGTTGTTGACAGGGCACCGAATACTTTGACACTTTGTCTCGAGAAAGGCTGACGTGGCATAATTCAAACAGGGAGTCAGAAAGATCCCAAACGATTGCGGGTGTCGAATAGAATAGTAGAGCTGATGCGGCAGCGGTTAAAGAGAGTTGAATGATAACATATAGATCGCGATTAACTGTCTTTTATGTAAGAGATAAAAGAGATGGAGGACGTCCGGAAGAGGCAAAGCCACTTTTTGTACCCAAGAACTACATTCTGTAATTTTCTTTGAGAATAGTGAAAACATGACTACTATTCAAATAGAAGGGGAATTTCTATAAAATTCTGGTGTTATTTACTTTTTTTTTTTTTTTTTTTTTGCACTTTCCATGCGTGATTTAACTACAGAAGCAATTTAGGTTAACAATAAACATTTCAACTCCAGCGTCAACACAGTGTTCATGAGTGTCAAAAGTAGAGGGTGGAGTTTTTGGATGCATTAAAAATTCCTAGAGACATGCCGCCTATGCAGAGGATCTTATAAGGAACGATGGGTGAGATTGTGCACCCGTTTGATATTGTTTTGAAAAGGAATCTCATGGTCTTTGATACAGGTTTTTTCAAAATGATTTTAAAATAGTGTTTGTGTAATACAAAATCAGAAAACAAAAACAAAAACAAAAACACAAACAAAAAATCGTTTTCATTTTTTATTAAAGAATGAGAAAATAAAATAAAGTTATTCTCTAATTTTGTTTTCATTTTCTAAGGCTCATGCATCTAATTAATATTTAAAATTGACGAATTTCATTTAAGAGTCACTTAAACACACACAACCCACACCCCCCCCCCCCCCCCCCCCCCCCCCGAACGGTCAATATTTGGATGCACTAAAAGTCCCTCCTAACCTTAATCATTAAAAATAAAAAATCCCCCTTCAAAAAAAAAAAAAACACAAAAATAATGCACATATAAAGAAGATGTTCTCAAAAAATATGTATATTTATATATATATATATATATATATTCATTTGCTAATAACGTTGCCAAATATTCAGTACCAATAATTTGCATTACACATGCATTCCCCTCTTTAACATCAAGTGGTTTCTATGTCACGTTGCAATTACTGTATTTAGTGTTCGAATTGAGTTTGAAATTAAATTAAAATTTTAAATTAAAATTGATTGATTTTTTAAAAATTAATTATCATTTTTATTGATTAAAAAAAAGACAAAAAAAATCATAAAATATAATTTAGTTAAAAAAGAAATGGAATACCTAGGCTACTTAAACTAATAATGTTGTGAGTCAAAACCCGAAGAAAAGAAACAAAAAGCAAGTGGGGGAATAATTGACTATATTCCATCAGATACGCACGAGTTCATACTTGTAAGCAAGTGGGGGAATAATTTCTTTCTTTTTTTTTCAATTTTTGACTTTTTCTTTGTTACGCTTCTTGTTTTATTTCCCTAGTTTGATTTAACTCGTGTGAAAGTATAAAGTTTGTTAACAAAGACTTTATTTTAATATTTATCATTTTACCTAATTGACTATGTTTTGTCAGATATGTACGAATTCATGATTGAAAAGTACTAACTCACTTCTTTCTTTCTTTCGTTCGTTCGTTTTTTTTTTTTTTTTTTTTTTTCAATTTTTGAGTTTTTCTTTGTTACGCTTCTTGTTTTATTTCCCTAGTTTGATTAAACTCATGTGTGAAAGTGGAAAGTTTATGAACAAAGATTTTCTTTTAATCTTTATCATTTTACCTTAAATGATAAAGTTTAAAGTAAAGTTTTTGTTAATAAATTTGTCACTTTCATACAAGTTGAGTCATATTATTGTTTTAAGTTTAACTCAGTGTCATTGTCAAACTATATTTTTATTATACAGTTTTGGATTAACTTTTTAATCATGTAACATGTGATTAACTACTAAACTATTTTTACGTTGATCTAATTACTAAAACAATAATATTTATCGGTAGGACAAAAATACGATTCATTCTATGAGTTTTTTTCTAATTTTAATTGCACAATTAAAATTATAAAGTTTTATTTCCCTAGTTTGATTTAACTCGCGTGAAAGTATAAAGTTTGTTAACAAAGACTTTATTTTAATATTTATCATTTTACCTAATAGACTATGTTTTGTCAGATACGTACGAATTCATGATTGAAAAGTACTAACTCACTTCTTTCTTTCTTTCGTTCTTTCTTTTTTTTTTCTTTTTTTTTTTTTTTTTCAATTTTTGACTTTTTCTTTGTTACGCTTCTTGTTTTATTTCCCTAGTTTGATTAAACTCATGTGTGAAAGTGGAAAGTTTATGAACAAAGATTTTCTTTTAATCTTTATCATTTTACCTTAAATGATAAAGTTTAAAGTAGGGGTGGCAATACGGGTCGCGACACGACGATACGACACGAACACGACACGAATTTGACGGGTTCGGGTTGAGAAAAATTGGGGGCGGGTCGTGTCCGGGTTGGGAAAATTTGACACGAAAAAATTCGTGTCGTGTTCGTGTAGACCCGCAAAAATTCGTGTCAATTTCCTGTCACTTTTCGTGTCAAGTTCGGGTCAATTTCGGGTCAAGTTCGTGTTAAGTTCGTGTCAAATTTCGTGTCAATTTCGGGTTAATTTCGGGTCAAGGTCGTGTAGCAGGTCAGTTTCGTGTCGCGGGTCAGTTTCGTGTCAAGTTCGTGTCAAATTTCGTGTCAATTTCGGGTCAAGGTCGTGTAGCGGGTCAGTTTCGTGTCGCGGGTCAGTTTAGTGTCAATTTCGGGTCAAGTTCGTGTCAAATTTCGTGTCAATTTCGGGTCAATTTCGGGTCAAGGTCGTGTAGCGGGTCAGTTTCGTGTCGCGGGTCAGTTTCGTGTCGCGGTTCAAGTTTGTGTCGTGTTCGTGTCATCCCGTTACGAGTTCGTGTCGTGTCGTCGTGTCGTGTTCGTGTCACGGGTCGTGTTCGGGTTGTGGTAAAAAAAATTCGACACGACACGAACACGACACGAGACACGAATTGACACCCCTAGTTTAAAGTAAAGTTTTTGTTAATAAACTTGTCACTTTCATACAAGTTGAGTCATATTATTGTTTTAAGTTTAACTCAGTGTCATTGTCAAACTATATTTTTATTATACAGTTTTGGATTAACTTTTTAATCATGTAACATGTGATTATCTACTGAACTATTTTTACATTGATCTAATTACTAAAACAATAATATCTATTGGTAGGACAAAAATACGATTCATTCTATGAGTTTTTTTCTAATTTTAATTGCACAATTTCTGTTAGTTTTTCATAATACATATCTTTAATTCAACAAGTATTTACTCATATTGTTTTGAACGCTAACTGATATAGCCATGGGTGGAGCTCGAAAATTATTTTAGTGGGAGCGTAAACCAAAATTTTTTTTCAAGATAAAATAAAATTTAGCGGGGGTTATTTGAGAATCTTTAATTTTAGTTAGTTTATGTGAGATTTTTTAATTTTAGTGGGGGTAAAATAATAAAATTATAAACATAAAATCAACTTTAGTAAGGATTATGTGAGATTTTTTAACATTTAGTGGGGATAAAATAGGGACTCTGTGAAAATGTTTTATTTTGAGTGGGGACAAATTGTAAAATTATGAAGTTTTTGGAGTAAATTTAAAAGAACAAAAGCACCGCCTTCACTCCGCCACTATAGCCACAGATATATATATATATATATATATATAGAGAGAGAGAGAGAGAGAGAGAGAGAGAGAGAGAGAGAGAGATAAACATGTATTGCTGAGAACCACGTTACATAAATTCAACGGCACATTTAAATATATCAAGGAAATGAACAAAACACAAGCACGCTACTGATAACAACACAGAAAGCGGGGAAATGACAACACCAAATCATGAAACACAGTACACACTAAACACGTATGGGGGAAGCGGAAGGAAACAGGACGGGACAGGACGGGACGGGACAGGACAGGACAGCGATGGGCTCTTTTGAATGCGCATTTGATCAAGTTTTCCGGCTAGTTTTTGTCGACATACACGAAGCAGGAAAAAGGCAGGAGAAAACATCCTGGAGAATTCTCCCGAAAATCCCACCGCGGATCGGGATTCGACGTGCCTCAGAAGGAGGTCCATTAGAATTTGGGCCTAAACCTTCAGATCCTGTGGCAGCCATATGTATTTCTTTTGTCAGCTGTGAAATCACTTGGCGAAGAGAGAAGACAAACTAGAACGAGGGCGGGGGAATAATGCCAGCTATACAGCGGCTTGTGAGGGTACAAATACTGAGACCACGTGCCGCGTCATAAACCAAGTCAGCTCTCACAAGCGTGTCTGGAGTCCCAAAATTTCTACACTTGAATAAGAGGAGACTCGTTAAACCAGGCTATATATGCATTGTTTAGGTGCCCAAGTCACCCCTTTCGACAGTGTTGAATGGGTCCTTATGTCTACCTTTTTATTTTTTTATTTTTATTATTATTACTTAGATTCCGTAGAAGAGTCCTTTTGTGTTCTCGTGCAATTGGAACACGTTAAAATTAGAATACTTGTTTGTTAAGCTACTAGAAGTATTATATATATTATTTTATTATCACTACCCGCTTTAAAATATTCAAAAATAAATAAATATATAAATAAATAAACTATCTTGTATAACTGAAAGAAAATTAATGAATGTCAATCTTGTGATTTAAGAGTACCTTGTTTGGCAAGTGCAACTTTGAGAGAGGTTTGATGTTAGAAAGGGTGGGGAGGTGATAAATAAAGATGCCCAGGTGTTGAGGTGCAAAAAAATAAAAAATTTAAAATAAATATAAAATTAAAAAGAAGGTATATATAATAGGGAAAGGCTGCGTTAAAGTCATTTTTATATATTCTATCGGTAGAGTTCATTTTTAAATCGTTAAGATAAAATAAAATGACTGACATGTTGTTTGTGTATAATAATTATTGTATATCTTACCTTATACTAGTATAGACTAAAAAATTAAAAAATAATATTAAAAAAATTACCAAAAAAAAAAAAAAACTAACCTAGTCTATAGGTTAACAGCGTTGTCGAGGGCGGGGTGCTCGTCGTTGGTTTTTGAGAGGGCAACTGCCGAGGGGCAGCACAGATTTGTGGGAAGCCGACCCAGATCGGAACACTCGTGTAGGAGGGGGAACTAGATCGGAAACTCGGAGGGGGAGGGGCGAACCAAGTCGGAAAACTTAGGGGGAGGGGGGGATGAACCAGATCGAAAACTCAGGGGGGAGGGGGGGACACAAACCAGGTCGGAAAACTCATGTTTTAGGGGTGGGGTGGACGAACCATATCAAAAACTAGGGGGAAAGGGGGGGGCGCAAACCAGGTGGGCTTTTTGCCACGTCAGGGAGGGTGAGGCCTCTTCATCGGCATCGGGGGGCCCCCACCTACGACCGTTGATCTTTTTATTTATTTATTTATTTATTTATTATTTTTTAATTTAATAGTTTATAATAATATGAGATATGGTATATTATAATTATTATACATAAACAATATCTCAGCCATTCGATTACATCTTAACGGTTTAAAAATGAGTTTTATCGATAGGATATGTAAATCAGACTCAATCACAGACTTTATTATTGTGGTTTATAAATAATTAAAAAGGTGATCTTATACATTGTAAGGCTCTGTTTTGTTGAAGGGATGTAATGATGGAATGATAGAAGGATGTAAAAGATATGAGGAAAGGGGAGTATGAAAGAAATGCCTAATTAATGATTTCTTCAAAATTCTTTGGTATGACATGAAGAAGAGATAATGAATCTCCACTATCTTGTTTGATATTAGAAGGAAATAAGGAGAGAGAGAGTTAGTTTAATTTGTAAGATAATAAACTCACCTTCTAGAATTCTTTTGTTTTTTTATTATTATTAAATTGGATTGGAATTAACGATACAAATATACTGTTCATATAAAATATAATATACACATATGTGAAAGAGTTTTATATAAATGTTTTTGCCCATGAATGCCTAAACCAAATAACAGAAAAAGTAATTAAAAACATATGTCAATAATATTTAAAAAAAAAAAAAAAAAGTGTTGTTATCCTATACAATACATCTAAACATATGCTTCATCGACCTCCCGCAAGAAATGAGTATTTCAACAATGCATGCACTATTGTCAATTCCTTCACCCTGACAAAGACTTGAGAGACCATCTTAGGGCTCGTTGAAGAGAGGTGCGTAATGAGGATTCAAGGAAAGTGATCCAAGAAGCCAAACAGATGATAGCAACAATATGGTGATCGTCTTAGGGCACTGGAAAGTGCCATGCAAATAGAACACAAGGTCAAACCAAAGCACATTCATTCATTTCATTCACTCAGGAGATAATGGATGTTCCATTACCCGAGCGATTCAAGATGCCTTGGATAGCTTTCTACGAAGGGAAAATCCTAATGACCACATCGAGATCTCAATTGGATATAGGAGAATAAAAATTTCAGTGCTTTTCTTATATAATTTTGCTTCGACTACTATGAATTGCTACTGCGATGTCAACGACATCGAGGATGAATACCGTCTAAAATAAAAAAAAAAAAAAAAAAAAAAAAGGGTCAAAGACTCTAATTTAGACATAGGGCCACATATCCCCTACATTCTACATCAAACAACATCAAGTGACGAGTGAGTCCGAAAGACTTTTAAAATTCCAAAATTTTGCTTGCTGAGCAAATAGAATACTACTCTCCCCACACAGGAGAGGCTAAAAACTTGGTGAGTTTTCAAAGAAAACGTCACTTAGCCTCTCCTCAATGTGGAGATAAATGAATGCAACTGTTCAATGTGGTTATTAAAAAAAAAAAAAAAAAATAGAGGCAACAAAGTTGTCCTCTCCCTACAAAGGTTAACTTAAAAAAAAAAAAAAAAAAAAAAAAAAAAAAAAAAAACTGGAGGCAACAAAGTTGTACTTACCTCTTTGCTCTCCTCATAGGGGTAGCTTTTGATAAATAAATAAAAGCAACAAAGTTTCCTCTCCCCATAAGGGTTAGCCTTAACCATAAAAGGTTATAATAAAATACGAAATGAGTCGCAAGAAAAATTGACAACCATGTCTATTCTCTCCCCATGAGAAAGCATTCTAAGTAAAAGATCATCCTAAAACACAATATATAGCAGTCAAAAGACTTGGTAAAAATTACAAAGAAATAATACCTTACCATGAGCAATAATCGAAGAAGCCTAACAAGTTAGTCCTCGACGCATAGGAATGCCACTAAAATCCTAAGGTACGTCTTTCATGTTATATGATTCCTAACCTATTTTTTGTAGGAAAACAATCAGAAGTCCACACAACACCAAAGAATTAAAAGCGAAAAAATGAGAGGTTTTAACATCCATTTATAAGCCAAATGGCCTAATCCCCTAACTGTTGGATGTAAAAATTGAGAATCCAATGGTAAAGGCGAAAAACCCAACAATCTAGATTTTTCATTTCCTATGAGGACACGACGGTTCGCTTCGCAAGATGACAAGTGATAGTTTGAACTGAATGCTACACTTCTTAAGACGCCTTTTCACACAGAGTTGCCACCACTACGCCCTTTGGGAGACGAGACATCACACTTCACTCCTAACAAGAGAGGATGAGTCTTCAATGACAAGAGCACGAAGCAACCCAACAGAGTCACTTCATGTTGGGGGACAAATGTTATACCATAATTCAAGACTCACTCCTCACCTATGAGAAGAAACTATACCCCATCGCTCATGGGAGAGGGATGAGCAATGAAGTTTAGTAAGATCCTATTCCTGATTGCTCAAATAAGAGGGATAAATAATCAAGTAAGCTTTGCTCCAGCACCTAACAGGAGGGGTTATTCCCCAAAGGGGGAGGTTGAGTTTAGCCAAGCGGGAGAGGAGTAGATTAGATCTTCTTAATGTTCTACGCCGAGTACATCACGGACAAGGTGAAGTGATACCTCAACACACTCCCGATAATCATGAGATTTAGTTATGAAAATCTTTAGTATTCGAAATTCAAACTTAACAAACTACGGATTACTTTCCACGGAGATCTCGAAGACAATTCAAATTACGAGTTAGAGATATTCACTAGATTTTATTTGTTTTATTTGAATTTATTGTAATTGATAACTCTATAATATATAGTTATTTTACCACTTTGGTGCATCTAAATTGACTATATTCTTGAGTATTTTAGTTAATTTTAGGTTAATTTAGCTTAATTTTACATAATTTTGATTTAGATTAGTTTATTTTAATTTTTTGTAATATCATTTAATTTTAATTAATTAGTTTAATATTGATTTTATTATGTTGTTACTAAATTACCCTTCTAAATAATTAATTTTCTCATTTGTGTATGTTAATTAGGTGAGAATAGGCAAAATGGGAATTTTGGGCTCAAATGGGGTTAAAACGGTCATCAAAAGGCCTAAAAAATTGTGTGAAAATTGGACTTTAACTCGTCTCCAATGGAAAGTCGCCACGTGTCCCCCTTCCCGTGCATGCGTGTTCAGAATTTCTCGTGTGGGCTCACCTCTTCCCCAAACCGTCCTTCGCCACGCGTCCCCGGTGAGCAGTCACCCTTGTGAATCCGGTGCAGCGCGCCTAGAGATTCTCAAGTGAGCTCGTCGTTCAGCCAGCCGAAATCCTCCACGTGGAGCACCTTACTCTACTCCGTCTCCTCTTGCTCCGCGTGTCCAGCAAGGCAGTGGCCGGGCCCTCTTCAGCACTTGTTGAAGCGAGAGAGGGGGAATATATATATATATATATATATATATATATATATATATATATGGAATGAGGGGCTTCTACGGGGGAGGCAAAAGAGAGTGAACAGAGGCCAAAAACCCAGAAGAAGAAAAAAGAAAAGAAAAAAAAAATAGAAAAAAGCCAAAAAAAAAAAAAAAAGTTGCGTAGGATTTTAAGGTTTAGGATTTAATATTTATTTTTAGCCGTAGGTTTTATTTTCAATAAATTTTAACGGAGATAGCATTTGCTGAGCAAAGAGGATGCGCTGAAATTTTAGGGAAAGTTTGAAAGATTGTGGGAACATCATTGAGTTTTTCTTTTTAATATTCTATCTCTTTTATTTTTGTAATTTGATAATGCTTGAACCATTGATTTGCTTAATTTTGTATTTAATTTCCTTTATGAGTATTGTCTTGCTTGTTGGTTCTAGTTAGGGGTGGCAATACGGGTCGCGACACGACGACACGACACGAATACGACACGAATTTGACGGGTTCGGGTTGAGAAAAATTGGGGGCGGGTCGTGTTCGGGTTGGGAAAATTTGACACGAAAAAATTCGTGTCGTGTTCGTGTAGACCCGCAAAAATTCGTGTCAATTTCGTGTCATTTTCGTGTCAATTCGGGTCAATTTCGGGTCAAGTTCGTGTCAAATTTCGTGTCAATTTCGGATCAAGGTCGTGTAGCAAGTCAGTTTTGTGTCGCGGGTCAGTTTCGTGTCGCGGGTCAAGTTCGTGTCGTGTTCGTGTCATCCCGTTACGAGTTCGTGTCGTGTTCGTGTCACAGTTTCGTGTCGTGTTCGTGTCACGGGTCGTGTTCGGGTTGGGGTAGAAAAAATTCGACACGACTCAAATACAACACGAACACGACACGAGACACGAATTGACACCCCTAGTTCTAGTATTTGACGTAGCTCTACTTGAACTATATTTTGATGATTTAGAGTTAATTGATAATCCAATTTCATTTTAATTCATTTGTGTTCTTTATACTTAATGCCTCTAGTTTGTTTTTTCCAAATTGATTAGTTGATTTTGATGTGTGGAATTGGCACTTGGGAAAGAGAATTTCATATGTCGGATTTGAGATATACAACCTAAGTAGTATCGAGTTTGGAAGGCCAGTAGTACTTGGGTAATCACATTTGTGGCTATATCTTAATGAATGTTTGTGCATTTTAGTTTAAAGAAATGTCAATTTTAGATGCTCATACATATTATCTCATTTGACACTCGAGAGAAGTAATGAGATTAGATTAGAGCCATTGATTAATGAATTTGTTTAAGTTTATTAATAATTACTATATCGGATAAGCATAGGAATAGTAGAGTGAAATCAATTCCCTAGAACCTCACTTGTGTCTTTTTATTCCTTCGATTTTGTTTAGTCATTTTAGTTTACTTTATTTATTTTAATTTGTATTTTTGTTGTTTTTAAATCGGTCGTTCAAATAATCTTAGCATTAACGAATTTTGGAAATTGAAACTTAAAATTAAACACAATTCTCGTAGGATTGACAACCTTACTTATCACTTTATTACTTGTACGACTCATATACTTGCGAGATTTCACACAATACTAATTATCCAAAGGGAGCCTATAAATAAAGGTCATTCTCCCCTTTTAGAAACATACGGTGCTTTTTCTACATTCCATAGCCAAAAGCTATCACTTACAATCCCTCTGAAAATAGTGAAACTTCGGCACCAAGAGAGGATGTAGCCTAAGAGATTCAAGTGAATCTCTATAAAATCTTTTGCGTTCTCTACTTTTCTGCAAATTTACTTTTACTGTTCATCATGAGTGGAACATGGTGAGGATAATTCCGAGCTGACGAATTTTCACCGTCAATAGTGAGATTTGCTGGCTAAAAGAAGAAAATAATTTATTATGCTTAATGTTTTGTGTTTATGCATAGTTGTGAATAAGTTTATGTGGGAATGATTGAATGAAAAAGAATGATGAGATGGGGAGTTAGTGAATGCTTTCTTGGGGTTCATGTAAGATCCATGAGTTGTGATACATGTCTGGCGTGATTCTAGCCTAAAAATTCCAATCTCATCCACCCTTCACACTAGTCATACATTATTATCCTCAAAAGTCATTTTGATCTTCAATTACACACGAACCTACATTAGTAGAGAGTGACACATACAATGGGCCTACGGTAGTTCTTAACTTCACCATCTAGAGATCACTCATAGTCTCTTAAGCATATAGGTCTATCCCGAGTTCATTTAGTTAAGTGAGATTGATTTTGCACACACTTACACTTTGAGAGTCTTGAGTGGAGTGAAATTGACGCTTGATATTGAAATTCTAAATAATCTCAATGTTTACATTTCATTTGAGCCTGGAACATTGTCTGGCTTCGGAGATACTTGCACGGTTTTCAACTCGACACAAAACTAACACTTTATCATTTATGTCTTAGTACTAGATTTGTGTTTTCTTTTACTCTCTTTTGGTTTGCTTAAGGACAAGCAAAAGTTTGAGTTTGGGGGTATTTGATGAGAAGGTTATTTACCTTCAAATCAAGTACTTTTGAGTTCAAATATTTGTAAGTTCATAATAGATTTTGTTAAGTTAACGTGTTTTTATGTGATCTTGTAGGATTTAGAAATAAAAAGAGGATTTAGATGAAAATATAATAAAATGGGATTTTTTTTGGAACTAATTGAAAAGAGCTGTGAGCAAAGGAAGCATACCGAAGTATGCCGGATCAAAGAAGGCCCAAAAAGATGATCCTAAAGGCACCAAAAAGAAGAATTAGAAAAGCAAAAGGTGGGCTGCAGTGCGCGCCCTTCGTTCCATCCTGAAACGTCCTGGCTGCAAGCTTCTGAGATGACATGTGATAGATTGACCTGACTACTACACTTCTTAAGATGTCTTTTAGCACAGACTACCACCACTACGCCCTTTGGGAGACGAGACATCACACCTCACTCCTAACAGGAGAGTATTAATCAGTCCTCAACGACTAGTACACGAAGCAACTCCACAGAGTCACTTCGTGCTAGTGGACAGCTTATACCATAATTCAAGACTCACTCCTCACCTGTGAGAAGAACCTATACCTCATCGCTCATGGGAGAAGGTTGAGCAATGAAGTTTGATAAGATCTTATTCCTGATTGCTCGGAGGAAAGGGATAAATAATCAAGTAAGCTTTGCTCCAGTACCTAGCAAGAGAGGCTATTCCCCAAAGGGAGAGGTTGAGTTCAGCCAAGCGGGAGAGGAGTGAATTAGATCTTTTCAACTCTCTACACCGAGTACATCACAAACAAGGCAAAGAGATAACTCGGCACACTTCAAAGAATCATGGGATTCAATTATGAGAATATTCAATATTTGAAATTCAAAAAAAAAAAAAACATGAATTACTCTTCACAGAGATCTAGGAGGCAATTCAAATAATGGGCTAAGAATATTCACTAGATTTTATTTTTTTTATTTGAATTTATTGTAATTATCAAAAGATAGCTTAAAAATAAAGGTCATTCTCCCCCTTTAGAAGGAGATGGTGCTTTTTCTACATTCCATAGCCAAAAGCTATCACTTGTAATCCCTCTGAAAATAGTGAAACTCCAGAACCAAGAGAGGATGTAGCACAAGATATTCCGACGAATCTCTATAAAATCTTTTTTTGCGTTCTCTACTTTTCGGCAAATTTACTTTTACTGTTTATCATGAATAGAGCATGGTGAGGATAATTCGGAGTTGATAAATTTTCATTGTCAACAATTGGTGCTAGAAAACAAATCCCAGTAACCAACTTTGATCTTGGCTGATGGTCTATAAAACAAATCCCATATCCGTAGGAAAAAGCTAATTCCCTACCATAGAAGTCCGCTAAATTTAAATACAAACATTGTTGGTAATTTATTGAATAATACTCGTATCTTGATTCTTATCCAGTACTCTTATTTAAATGGGGATATTTGGAGTAAATCATGTTTGGAAAAGTTTAATAAATTCCCTCCAAACTATGCCATTAGTATCAATATACCACCAAAACTATGAAATGCACATGTTGTACACCTTGAATTTTAACATGTGTATTAAATTACCCATTCTGATAGTTTTTATTAGTTTTTCCATAATTTTTAGTGTCAAAATGTCCCTACCTTTTTTATTTTTATCATGTTTTATCTTTGGAAAATTAAAAAAAAAAAAAAAATCGAATGTTGTCAAAGTTTCTAAAACTTTGCAGTTGGATAGACTGCTTACTTTGTTTAGTTCTCCATCTCTAACTCAAAATTTTATATTCGGTTTTTGTCTTTTTTTTTTTTAAATAAATCAACTCTAATTTAAAATTTTCAACTCAAACCGACTAACCAAATGGATGCGTGTTTCTATGGACCAAAGGCCAACTCCATCTTATTTAACTTGCACTTGGCATATGGGTTTGGAATGGAATTTTTAAGATAAAGTTTATTGATTTTTCAAAAAATTAGTTATAATTTTTGTTGATTTTTTAGAACAAAACAAAAATTGATATGAAAATTTTGAGTTGGAAATCACAAACAAAACGTACCCTAGTTTCTTCACTGCATCATGGGCATTTTCTCAGTGCTTTTTTTTTTTTTTTTTTTTTTGCTTGCTTGCTTGGCTTAACTACAATTTCTCATCCCCCTATTACACTTTCTCTTTCCAAAACTTCTTCCACTACTTCCAAAACAAAAAAATTAAAATGACAAAATACAGTTTAATTAGAGTTAAACTTAACAATCAATGAGGCTTGAACTATAATAAATACAAAATTCCTAAAAAAAACATAATAACATACAAAACAATAACTTTTCCAAACATTAATACTAACTTCCCTAATAAACAGGAGAGGACAGGACAGAAATTGGCTATTTTGAATGCGCATTTGATCAAGTTTTCCGGCTAGTTTTTCTCGACGGACACGAAGGCAAAAAGCAGGAGAAAACATCCTGGAGAATTCTCTCAAAAATCCTACTGCGGAACGGGATTCTACGTGCCACAGCATGAGGTCCATTAGAATGTAGGCGTAAAACTGCAGATCGTTTGGCAGCCATATATATATATATATATTTCTTATGTCATGAGCTGTGAAATCACTTGGCGAAAAGAAAGGACAAACTAGAACGAGAGCGGAGGGAACAATGCCAGCTATACAGCGGCTTGAGGGTACAAATCCTAAGACCACGTGCCGAGTTATAAGCCAAGTCAGCGCTCACAAGCGTGTATAGAATCCGAAAATTTCTTTACTTGAATAAGAGGAGACTTGTTCTACCCTTTTTTTTTTTTTTTCTTTTTTTTTTTTTAAATTATTATAACTTTAATTCCGTAGAAGAGTCCTGTTGTGCACTTGTGCAATGGGAACACGTTGAAATTAGAGTACTTATTAAGCTACTAGAAGTGTTATATTATTTTATTATCACTACACGCTTTTAAAAGGAAAAAAAAAAAAAAAAAAAGAGTTATATTATGTAACAGAAAGAAAATTACTGAATATCAATCTTGTGATTTAAGAGTACTTTGTTGGCAAGTGCAACTTTGAGAGAGGTTTGATGGTAGAAGGGGTGGGGAGGTGACAAATAAAGATGCGAATGTGTTGAGGGGAAAAAAATAATAAAAATAAAATAGAGGGTATATATAATAATCTGTCCCATAGAAATTTATTATTGTGGTTTATAAATAATTAAAAAGGCGATCTTATACCTCGTAAGGCTCTGTTTTGTTGAAGGGATGTAATGATGGAATGATAGAAGGATGTATAAGATATGAGAAAAGGGGAGTTTGAAAGAAATGCATAATTAATGATTTCTTCAAAATTCTTTGGTATGACATGAAAAAGAGATTATGAATCTCCACTCTCTTGTTTAATATTAGAAGGAAATGAGGAGAGAGAGAGAGAGGTAATTTCATTTGTAAGATAATAAACTCACCTTTTTGAATTCTTTTGTTTTTTATTATTAAATTGGATTGGAATTAACGATACAAATATACTGTTCATATAAAATATAATATACACATATGTGAAAGAGTTTTATATGCCTAAACCAAATCACAGAAAAAATAATCAAAAACATATGTCAATAACATTTAAAAACAAAATGTGTTGTTATCCTAATATAAGTTATTGTAACATATTAACGAAATTTGCTCAGATTACATCAATATATCAAGAGAGAATTAGCAACCCAACTATCAGGAAGAAAAATTCTCAAATATCCCTTGACCATATTTTCTAAGTCAGAAAACTTCGTCAGTAAATTTTGGTATTGATAAAGCACAATTTTGGAAAGAGATTCTTTTTTTTTTTTTCCTTCCCTGCCATCCCAATCCACCGAAATTTGGAGGTTTTGTTTTTGGTGGGCCCCAAGGGATTCATAATCCCTAGCTCCTTTTTCACCAAATCAAATAAGGTTATTTTTGTTTAGCAAAAAATTAAGAAATAATTTAAAAAAAAAGGTTATCTTTCACTTTTCACATCTCAATCCACCCCTATCCCTCCAGTCTCTCGTCCCTCTAACCAAATACACCATCATACTGAACAAGGGGAAGGGAAATCATTGTGTTCGTTTTTTTAATAACTTCTTTCTTCATGTTTTCGTTTATAACAAATAATTGAATAACGGAAAAGAATAAGAGATATTCCCCTTTATGAAAGAGGAATTGCATTTTGATTTAAGCACTTTAATAGCAAATTTTTAAAAGACATGTTTGAGAAGAATATTCTAATGAAGACGTTAAAAAAGTACTTATTAATATCACATATTAAAACAATGTGTTTATTAGGATCAACTCTTTGAATCCAAAATCTTTAATTTAAATTAAATCCAAATTTTCACTTTTTTTTAATAATCCATACCATACTTTTTTTTTTTTTTTGAAAAACATACCATACTAATTTTTCACTCATGTAGAAATCAAATATTTAACTAGGTATACATTTTGAGAAATATTATTTAAAGGATTGTTGATGCTTGAAATTTATCACGGCTTAAACCTAACCCACATCCTATAATGTGGGCCAAAAGTGATACGTAAACCCACACCACACTTTAAGGATCTTTGAGTAAATCGTGGTTTGGAAGGTCAAAGAACATGAATGGGCTCATTTATGCAGTCTAATTAGATTCTTGATCGAATTGGAAGGCTTTGAGTCTAAGAAAAATTAGAATAATATGAATTCTGGAGAACCATTAAAAAAAAACCCCAAAAGCTTTAACCCAATCCAATCAACCTAGATAAGCACATTAAACATAGTAGAAGCCCAATGAATATCCATAAAATATACTATTTTCCATTGCAGATTAGAGTTTTAAGGTTTACTAATGTAGGAATTAATAATACACTAT
Organism: Ficus hispida; assembly: GCA_025413025.1. Taxonomy (NCBI): domain Eukaryota; kingdom Viridiplantae; phylum Streptophyta; class Magnoliopsida; order Rosales; family Moraceae; genus Ficus; species Ficus hispida. The sequence continues at coordinate 13,358,618 of CM046371.1, read as the reverse complement.
TTGAGCTAAACTTCCCCTGCTAAAAAACATCTGATGCCTGAGAACCCATAGTTATAATAGAACTAGTCGGGAACCAATCTAATCTCCTAAAGAGTTTGTGGCTCATGTTCAAGTCCACCCAAGGTGGTAGACATATATGATACAAGCTTCAATAATTATAGATAAAGAAAATTTAATCAATTTATCTATTTATATATTGATTTTAGTGTGCTCTACTAAAGGCCAAAGTTGCACTCTTGATTATTTTTTGTATTAGGAAAGATCAAAACACTTTTGTCCATGATATTTAATATATTAACATTCACATAGTTTATTCACAATTGACTTAAGGACAAGTTCCTTTCTATCTTGTGCATTATCTTATCTTAAATTCAATTGTTTCACCGTTGCAAGAACTCTATTTATAAATACATACACAAGTAAATCGTACTATTCTGTCAGCAAACAGTTATCAAATTATTGAGTTTTTTTTATGCATTCTAAAACCTGAATAACACTTTCAAGAGTATAACATTTTTGACTGTTCTAAGAAGAGATGTTGGTTTAATATCTATGGCCGATGCTCTTATCATTTATAAGTCATGCCTCTAATATACAAGTGTTAACTCTATAAAAATAGAGTTATTTTCTCATTTTTGTACACTTATTGGTTATGTTATTAACTATTTTAATCTATTTTAAATTAATTTAGTTTAATTTTGCATAATTTTAGTTTAGATTAGTTTATTTTGATTTCATGTACTTATATTTTATTTTATTAATATTAATTTTAATATATTGTTATTAATTTACCCTTCTAAATAATTAATTTTCCTCATTTGTGTCATTTAATTAGGTGAAAATGGAGGCAATATGGTTTTAAAAATGCATCAAAAACGAATCAAAAATTCAAAATAAATCCGGACAAGCCAAAGGCCATGCTCACGGCCAACCACGCACTCACCATGTGCCATGAAGACGTTGATCCGCTCCAGATGCAACTATTGTGCGAGTGCGCTTCACCGCCAAATAGGGCGCGTCAGCGACAGAAGCGCATGAGGCCTACTCACAACCTTGCTGGTGCCCGTGCACGCACATCCAGTGGTTCCCTCGTGCACCCAATCTTTGCCCAGCCAATCTCCAAAGCATCCAAGTGGGCTCTAGCCCTTCCCAATCCCCGCTCGCGTTCTGCCCATGTCGAAGGCGCACCAGAAGCACTGTCGTGGAGCCTGCTAAGAAGGGAAAAGAAAAGAAGGAAAAAAAATAATAAATAAAGAGGGGCTGAAAAAAGAGGAGGGGTATTCAAGCTTGCTGGGGGAGGCCGTGGAACAGAGGCCAAACCAAAGAGTGAAGAAGAGAAGAAAAAAAAATGAGAAAGAAAAGGAGAAAAAAAATAGAAAAATAAAAAAAGCCAAAAAATAGTAGTGTAGGTTTTTTAGGTTTAGGAATTAGTTTTCATTTTTGGTTTTAGACTTTATTTTCAAAAAAATTCAAGGGAGATGGCATTTGAAGAGCAAAGAGAAGAGATGAGAAATTAAGGGAGAACTTGAAGATTTGTGAACACAGTCATTGAGATTTTCATTCCTTTTCATTATCTCTTTTATTTTTATAATTGGATAGTGCTCGAACCCTTGGGTTGCTTAATTTTGTGTTTATTTTCATTTATAATATTACGTAGTTTGTTGTTTTAGGGTTTGTTGTAGCTCTACTTGTACTATATTTTGATAATTTAACTAATTGTTAATGAAATCTCTATTCAATTCATTAGTATTTTTTCTACGCTTCATGCTTATAATTTATTGGGAAATGAATTAGTTGATTTGATTTATGAATTTTAATACTCGAAAGAGATTAATTCATTTATCGGTTTGAGAAATATAATCTTAGTTGTTGTTGATATCGGGTGGCCGATGACATTTTGATAATTATATAACGGAGTACTTAATGAATGTGGAGGTGGACAAGTTAGATAGGGATATCAATTTATATTATCAGATTTGACACTTGGAATAGGGAGTAAGGTTAATTTTGAGCTCTTGATTAATGAATTGATTGAGACTAGTTAGTAATTTCTTAATAGGAAGAACATAGGAAGGATAGAGTGAAATCAAGACACTAAAACCTTGTTTGTTTATGTATTTTTATTTCTTTGGTTTTGTTTGGTCATTTTAGTTTACTTTATTTAGTTTAATTCACATTTTTGTTATTTTTCAATGATTCATTCAAATAATCTTAGCGTTAACAAATTTCGGTAATTAACTTAAATTTAAACGCAATCCTCATGGGTCGACAAACTTACTTATCACTTTATTACTTTGTAACTCGTATACTTGTAAGATTTCACGCAACAACAAGTATGTTAACCTTTGACTGTTGTGGTTTATCTTCTGTAAATCAAAACAAACTAATCATAAATCTGGAGTCACATATTCATTTTAGATAAATTGATTTAGTTAAACAGAATTACAAAACAAATTAATAACAATTTAGGTCAACCTCAATGTAGATCCACCACTAAGATATACATTAATATATCCATTTCGAAGACCCAGATAATTAGTCATTTCTCCAATTTGAAGTAGATCACGAGCAAAGTGGTCATCTTTGTTCCATAGATTGCGATCAATTTATTTCGACTATTACCTTACAGTCATATCTTTTCACATATAATCCCTTTATACGTACGATTCAAGGATTCAGTAAATAGTAGTTTAGGACATTTGTTACTTGCATACAATCAACATATGAATGTAAAATTCCCTATAAAAGGAGCATATATATGAATGTAAAAAATATATAGGACATAATTGATAATAAAAAAAAACTATAAATTCCTTTGTTGAAACAAAATATCATAATTACATCCAATATATTTATCTGTTTGGTGCACAAAATTAAGGAAAACAAGAACGGATGTGATTTTAATACTCAGTTTGATAAGAAATTTTAAAAAACTGAATTGGATAAGAGGAAGTTTTTTTTGGTAGATTTAATCCTCAACTCCTCATATCGATCGCGGATTATCCTGCTTCGTTTTGCTTTGGAAAGTGACCTTCGCGTCTAAAGCTTGGAAAGTGATGCTGCTAATGTTGTCTTGTAGGCAGTTAGTTTATTTCTCTTGAAGTTAATTTTATTCCGCGTACATGCAATTAGTCGCCCATCATTTAGCTGCTTATGGCTATAATCATAAATCGTCTTGTTTTTTCACTGGAAGAGGTGCCTGAGTGTAATTCTAATTCTGTTGTAAAGGATTCTACAACTCTTTCAACTTAATAAAATCTCCAGTTTTAGAACTTTACAAAAAAAATAAAAATAAAAATAAAAATAATTATTAATTAAATAAATTAAATAAAAGAGTACATATGTTAATTTGCAATAATTTATTCTGATTCTGAAACTAAACAAACATTTGTATCTGATTTGAGGTTTGGTTGACTTAATTGCCCGACAGGAAATTTCTTTAGGTAATAAAAATATTTTAAAAATGGAAACAGTAAAAGGTAATAATTGCATGTTTAAGACCATGTGAGTTTAATTCTAATAATACGTGGTTGTAGGCATATTTTAATAGTAATTTTTTACTAGACTTTATCAAGTAATTTGAATGGCTCCATAAATTTCAACAAAGTGTACAGAAAGTAAAAGACGCACTGAGTTCTAATAACAAGAAACTTAAAAAGATCATCAACAATCGTGCATTTTATGGTTTTTTAACAACAAAATTACAACCAACTTTAGTATAACAGACACAACCGATATCAGAAAATGAGGAGATCATACTACATAACAAAACTAAAATATATAGACAAAATGCAATACCTGCTCCATCAACTTTATTTGAAAGAAGAAGAAGAAGAAGAAAAAGAAAAAAAAAAAAAAAAACAATTACCATAGAAAAATAAAGAAGCCCAGGCTAACCCCAGCGCAAGAGAGAGAAAGAGAGACGATGGTTAATCCGTTACTTTATTCCCTACTTCACTCAACGAAAATATAATATTGAATTTAATAAAGTTGATGAATTTAATTATAAGTATGCGGTGTTTTCTCTCGAGATTCCACAAGCAAAGCAATCTCTTCCAGATTCCCTTAGAATATACACATATATACGTATATATCTCTTCTAGATTTCCTCAGCGATTAGATTATAATATTTGAATAGGTCGCACTGTCCTCTTTCTCAAAATAATAATAAAAATAAATAGGTCTACCATATTATTGACACGGCCTAACCCCAAATTAAGGTTGAGGTTATATTAATATTCCAATTTCTAAGAAACCGAGTTAGAGAAAACGTCAAATATTCCCCTCCCTACCAACCAATTTAGTTCACTACTATGAGTCTATGACTACTTTGATTTTACATTTTTTTTATATTAATAAATAAAGATATACCTCAAAAAGAGAGAGAGAGAGAGAGAGAGAGAGAGAGAGAGAGAAAAAGAAAAAAAAGAGATGAGAGTAGTTTATCATATCACAACTAAGTTAAAATTTATTAAATAACTCTTCGTATCCCTCCATTCTAATTTAGTTACCAAAAAAAAAGAAAAAGGAAGCAGAAGTATAAGAAAAAGGTATAATGAATTCAGAAGCCAGGTATGCTAACAAGTCAAAATAATCTGTAAAGGACAGACAAGAAACAATACTGCACAAATGGCAACAAAAAACACCAACATGAATGAAAAGGGATCTAACTCTAAACCAAAAAATTTAAATTAAGATCACTAATCACTCAGGATTAAGATAAATTCATTAGTGACCGTCAGTCATTCAAAATATAAACAAAAACACTAACAACAATGAAAAAGGATCTACTCTCTAAATCAAAATAAAAAAAATAAAAATAAAAAATAAAAAATAAAAAACAAAGAGACACTAAATACTCAGGATTAACATCAATATCCATTTTTTATCATCAATTACTGGAATTTAGTTCCTTTTCAATAACGGATTTATAAAAGAATAAAGTTTACTGTGATGCAATTAAATGTATTTCCAAAAAACTTAAGCGTCTCAATTTTGTAATTAACATAACAATGATCAAAGATAAAATCATTCCAATCCAATTGGATATTGATAGCACCACGATTTTTTAAATGGAAAATAATAATAATTCTCCACCTATACTTAATGAACAATTATTAAATGAATTATTAACAAATTGCGTGAACTTTCTTTCTGGTAATAAAAAACATGAGTTACATTAATTGCTTTATAAGCACCAATACTAACCTAAAAGAACTCGACTTTGACGAGTTAAAACTTAAAAGAACCATAAAACAATAATTTGATCAAGCGCAAGAAAAATAGTCAGCAGTACGTGATTTTGAAAGTAGCCGCAAGTAGTACATATATAATTGCTAGAGCCGCAGAAACATCCGCCTTGATGTGGAAAAAATTACATGGAAAATACTCGACTTTGGAAAACTTGATTGTTTTTTTTAGCAATTCTTATCTAGTTTAGATCCGCCAAACTCTACATAGCTACATTATAGTACTGTAACTATGCTAGAAAATTCTTTGTACCCACATCCGACCGAGCGGGCTGATGAATTTGATCCGGTCTTTGGTTCAACAATTAAAAATAGGAGGCCCAAGTAGGGTTTAATTGCAACACACGATTTCATATTTTCTTCTCTACTTCTCAATTAATTAGGCTCCGTAATTACATTGAAAAGTAATTATATTATACATACTTCATCGTCTTTCTCATTTTTATTCATGCGTTCTACATGGTAAATAGTTTGAATTTTTTTGAATTTCCTATGTTTATAAATCACTCTTTTCTTATATGTTTCTTTGTTAGTTGTAACGTTGCAATGTACGTTTGCAATATTATTTAATGTAAACATAGCTTAAGCATTATCATAAAGACTTATACTATTAATTCCTTCTTGTTACTATTGGCAGTTATCCTTTTCTTTTCTTTTCTTTTTCTTTTTCTTCTTTTGTTTTTTTAAATACTGTTTGTTTAATTCTCTTGTTATGTTCTTGATTGAGCAACTTTGTGTATGCATGATCTTAAAAATGGTTAGTATTGTTGACCATCAGCTTGGCTCTGGAGGTGTTGGTCATATTTGGTTAGCCACCCCGATCGTCGCAACATGATCGGAAAGGTCACAAGCCCAGGCAGAGCCAAACCCGGATCGGTCATAAAAGTAAAGGCCGGACAGCACCCATCAGCCAGCATACATCTTCCATCAGGGAGGAAAAAAGAAGTCCCATCATTTCTTCTATAGTAATCTGGGGTTGCTCAAGGTGCCGATACTCCAATGATTCGGAGTCCGTTTGGCTCTCAAGTCCGGACCTAAGTTTTTCATCTCAGTTTTTTTTTTTTTTTTCTAAAAAATCCATAAAAATTATAACTAGTTTTTGAAAAATCAACAAACCTAAAAATTTCATTTCAAACTGGTGTTCCAAACAAAAGCTCAAAAAATTATGATATTGAAGATTCTGAGGACGAATCAATTTAATTTGAAAAAGAGGCGGAGGTGATCGAAGTATGAACAAATTGTAATATCTTGTTATTGTAATCTGGTAAATAATTTGTTATATTTTTATATCAGATTTATTTGTTAGTGGTTTTTTTTTTTTTTTGATTTTTGATTTTTCTCCTAGAAATTCTTATGATTTCTTGTTGATATATTTTTTTCATGATGCGTTTACGTGGGTTCTGAAAATAAGCTGATACATTATTAGTGTCGAACATCTAGATTATTGTCTACGAAATTCTAGAAAATTTTGATGATGTATGTTAACTTGTGGAGCCTAATTAATGTCTATAAAGAAAGGCCTTATGCGAAGAAAGCACGCAAATCAACTTTCGCAATAAGGTCGTTGTGGGGGTTGCCCTAGTTTTCTTTATGACATGAGGGATCTTGAATTTTTTATTAGGGAAGTTGCAAAAAACGTAGAGTGAGGATGTGAAGTTCTCTTATAAAATTATTGATCATTATAATAATTATTATACTGACTGAAATATGATATATTCCTACACTGAGGTGAACCTGTATAAATTCTTGATGTGCTTTGTGTATTTTTTTTTAATAATATTTGTTGAGAAAGTTAAAATAGTCCAATAGATTATCAAAAATAATATATCATGACGACTGGAGTCAAAGTGGGTCAATCTTTATTTGTTGAAAAAGAAAAAATATTTTAATATATTATCAAAAGGTAATATACCATATGATTCTCTGGTACTAGAGTTGGAGAAGATCGGCCTTATCACGATCTCCACCTATCAAATTGAGGTGGTCGATGTTTTGTATTGTAAATAAAAAAGAATCCACTAGTTATCAGAGTGATTTACTGCATTACTCTTCTGGTGCCGACGATCAGCCTCCGTGACCGAAGGCCTCCACTGATTACTAGTAGTTTCAACAACATCTAGTAGCTTAGCGATGATAATTTAGTAGATTTCTTTTTTTTTTTTTTTTTTTTCCACGGGCGGGGCAATTTTGGTAACATATTTTTTGTTGGTCTTTTGACTAGTAGCTACATTTTGAAATTGCATGCATTTTCTTGAGATTAAATGTTTGAGTGCTTACCATATATGGAAGATCTAATATTGGAAATATACAAACCTGCTTGTCATTACCGATAAAAATCCTGTAATTGCCAATGATATAGGGAGTTGATAGACAGATTGTGAACAATAGAAGTGAAATGAAGAGTCGCATTGAAATCAGTATACCAATATGAATCAACATCTACCTGTGGATTGGCAACCACCATAACCATGAAACTGGAAATAGGATCCCCCGCGATCGCCATTCAGGGAAACATGTCCCCATTTACACAAACTTGGCATCGAGGACAATTTTTTTGCTTTTTTTGTTTTTTTGTTTTTTTTTGTTTTTTTTTTGTTTTTGTTTTTTATGTGTGTGTAGGTCTATGAGTCTTGCTTACTAAAGAGAAATAAAAACTCTTTTTAGTTTTGAACTTAAGACCTCCTTTGAAAAAGTAATATACGAAAATACTCTCTGATAATTAGTTGGTGGCCCATGTTAACTCCGACCATATCTAATACTTGTAGGTTACTGATGGTAATCTATCATATTACTTTTCTGACTGGTTAGGGGTTATCTCGATAATATATGTTATGTTACCTTTGACCTATTTAATTATATATCAAAATATTAAATAACTACAACTGAGATAATATTTTAGAGGTGTCCTTTTTAAAGGGCAATCCTTCAAATCATTATTTTCGATAACAGTACTATATCTATGCTATTTATCATGTAGAGGTAATTAAAAACAAACAACAGACAGTGAATTATTGTTATTTTTCATTAATAGATAAAAGAAAACTTAAAAAAGATTAATATATCAATTAATATTTAAAACTATATCTATTTAGTGCAAAGATAACAATTTTCAGTATTTCATGAATCGTTATTAAGAACAATATATATATATATATATATATATATACATATATATTTATCATAATGATTCCTCTTCCACGCTAATAGAAAATTCACACCCACCCAATTTTCTTTTCTTTTTTTTTTTTCAAGGCAACATAAGTTCATTCCGTACTTAAAATCTTGGAAATTATGTAAAAAATTAAAACTTTATTATTATTTTTTTTTAAGGATAATGAGTCAAAAGAGTGCGAAAACATCACACTATATCAGCCGCCTCCTGGAAAAAAAAAAGGAGCAAGCAAGAAGTTATTTCGAATTCCACACATAATTATAACAGGAAATTCGTTACATTATCGTACCAATCCGGTGGGCCTGTTGTACCTATCACATCCATCGTTTATAACATAATTTATATTATATTAGGCTAATCGAGTTATTCAAATATAATATCTTTTAATAATATTTACTATTTATTTTAATATTTATATAATATGATATGATAATATTCTAAATAAAAAAAGTTATACGTAAATTAAATAGTCTAAATTTTAAAAGAAAAAATTTCAAATGTCACATTACATGATGAGATATTCTTATACATATTATTTTGTATCATATAATACAAGTTTAATTTAGTTAGTAAGAGTAAAATAAGATTGATATTATTGACTTGATATAAATTTAAGATTGAGAAATGAGATTAGTAATCTCATATCTTTATTTTGATTGGAATTCTCAACCTTGATTTTTACATCCCAATCGTGATTTTAAATTAAATTACTATCCTATTATTAGTTTTCTTTGGAAAATGTTGGAGGCGTTTAGAAAGAACGTTTCCTAACGTTTAGTCCCCTTCGCTAATGAAATGGACCATTGAGATGCGCGTTTGGTTTAGATAACACCAAAAAGGTTCTGATGTCCAATTTTCACTACTTCCAATGTTCTTTCAAGTTTTTTTTTTAATTAAAAAATATAAAAGAATGTTGTTTCAAAAAAATAATAATTAAAAAAAACGTGAAGTTTTCGGAATGAGGATTGAAGTTTTTAGAGAGCATGAATTGGATGACAATTTCATTTTTTTGTAGATTTTTTTAATTTTGGAATTTTTAAGTATTAAAAGACTTGATTTGGCCCTTATGAACTCAAATGACAAAACTAATATTACAAATCTCAAAAAATAGATGCAAGGTATTTAAAGGGTGTTTTTTCCTTTTTTTGTTTTTTTAAATAAGATACTTATTTATTATTATCTATCTAATTATTAAAATATCAGTATACTCATTGGCTAAAACTAAAACATATAGTATACTAATTGTTTTAAAATATCAATATACTTCATGGGTAAAACTAAAACATATGACTCTGTTTGGATCACATGTTTATTTTCAAAATGAAAAATTTTCTTTTTTTAAATAAGAAAGTCTTCTTTATTTTTGATAATAAGATGATGTTTGGATGCCTAAAACTAAAATATAGCACTCCATTTCGATCACATGTTCATTTTTGAAAGGAAAATTTTTTCTTATTTTAAATGAGAAAATCTTTTTTATTTTGAGAATAAAATGATTTTTGGATGGGTAAAAAAATTTCTTATTGAAGTAAAAGGTTGTTTGAGATGAGAAAAAATAATATTGAGAATTGTGTATTGTGAGAAAATTTTAAAAAAAATCATTTTCTTTTTCAAAAAAGGTACTTATAAAATAAATTTAAAAGTGATTTTTTTTTTTCAAAATAGGAGAATGATAAAAAAAATTTAGAAAAACACTTTTTTACAAAAATTTTTAAATTTCAAAAATTGGATATTTCATTCAAACATAAACATAGTAACATAATTACATATATAATCTAACAGTAATATTACAATTGATTTTATTTTAAAATGTAAAATTCATATAGTCTCACCCCTAAATAAATAATAATAACAATAACATATGATACAGGGATATAAATTTTTTTTCATTTTTAAAAAATAAATTGAGTGCCAATAATAAACCACACGTGTGGACAGTGGTCAAGAGTGACGTACGAGGTGATGTACTATTATTATCAAAAAGGGTTCAACAGTGACTGGGAGAAGGGAGCGCGCCACACAAATCTGGAAAATGGGCCCACACTTAAGTTGGGCCCCAACAAGAATATATATATATATATATATATTCCTCATGTGAACCACGGACTTTTTTAGAATGATATCTTTTTTTTTCCCTTGCTAAATTTAAATGAGTTACATAGATAAAAGTTGAAATTTCTAAATAATCTCAGAAAGATAGATATTTTTTCACATGATATATGAATTTCTAAAAAAGTAGATTGCTCATATACTACAACTAATATGATGATGATGACTCGAATCTAAATATTTAATAATGAGAACAAGTGCTCTAGTAACCTACTTAAAAGATGTTGGTCAAGGTTCCAACGTCCCCCTTAGGATGACATCAAAAGAACAATCAATCTCGCCAAAGTTTCACTCCATTTAAACTAAAGTAAAGAGTTTTAATCATGTACACTGTAATATTATGGTGATTAATTCTAATTATACTGTTTTAATAGTAATTCATATATACACGAATTATTTTTCTATATATAAATATTTAAATAATTTGTCATAGTAAAAAAAATAAAGGTTATATCTATTAATAGAAATCATAATAATTTAAATAAAAATTAATAGTAATTGATACAAATATGAATGATTTCATTATTTGAATTAAGTAAAAAATTTATTAAGTAAATAGAAAATTAACTAAGTAAATAAATCATTTATATGATAAATAAAAAATTAACTAAGTAAATCGTAAGTTTATAAAATACAAGCATATTTACTAGATGTATTTACATGATAAATTTATTATCTATTTTAAATATTTTAAAAATCTATTATTCACTTCAATTATTTTTAAAAACTACTATTTGCTTTTTTTCTCAACTAATACGCCAAGACTCATGAAGTCCAGACACACAAGTCTTTGCTAAAAGATAGACTCTTACGTTCAATGGATGACTATGATACGCTATTGCATTTAATACAACATTAATTATATCGAAGTTATACAAATCACACCCTAAAAACAAATCAGGCCCTAAAAATTCTCAAAATTACAATACAAATACATGACAAGCGAAGACACGTACACCTACAAAGCAAAAGAAGCAAAGTAAATTAAAAACAAAAAACAAACAAACAAAGAAAAATAAAAAGAGAAAGGCCTTGGCTTTCTTCTTCCGCGTCGTGTTGTGTGTTTGTGGGGAAAAAAAAAAAAAAAAAAGACAGAGAGAGAGCTTTTCAGGAGTCCAATGGAGGACCCTCAGCTCTTGTCGGAGGTCGTCGTCGATGCTGCTTCCGCCCTTCGTTCTGATAATGGCTCCATTCATAACACACAGAACAACCAGGTTCATTTTTTGTTTTTTGTTTTAATTTTTTTAGTAATTTTTCCGGTATTAAAATAAATATTTGTACGTGTACATGTCTTTTAATTTGCATATGAAAAAAATTATTACTATTATATGCTCGTAAGGACTTCTAAGAACGTGACGCTCTTACAACTTGCTTGTTTCTTCAAGTTTTGTATATTTATTTTTTTCCCCAAGTAACGCTGATTCTGTTTTCTTTTCTGTTCTGTTCTTTTTCCCTGTTTAATATCCATAGTTTCTTTTTATTTTTTTTATTTTTTATTTTTAATTTTAACAGTCTACTTACTCTGTTATAATAGCAAAGTTCCTTTGATAGGAAAATAAATAAATAAATAAGACGACTGAAACAATGTTTCTGATATGAAAGTATTTTAAAAACAAAGGCCTTTAATTTATGTAAAATTTAATCAGAATTGTGACTTATGAATTGTAAGTTTCAATAATTAATATTTTATTTTCATATTGTTTTGACTAATTTTATGAACTGGGGATAGTGAATTTTTAACGATGTGGAGAGTATTTTGGGGGTAAATAAATTATTTGATTCAGGAAAAGAAGAGACGGGCAGATTTGGTGCTTGCCTACAAGACACTGGGAGTGGTATTTGGGGGACTAGTAACATCCCCATTATATGTGTATCCTTCAATGCCATTGAAATCTCCAACAGAAGCCGACTATTTGGGTATTTATAGCATCATGTTTTGGACTCTCACTCTCATTGGGGTTGTCAAGTATGCCTGCATAGCTCTCAAAGCCGATGATCAAGGCGAAGGTATGGTATCGAGAAACTAAACTTTGTTACCTTAATGTTGCTCAAGTCATGGACTACGCTGCTGTTTATTGAGTTTGGAAGATCATCTCTAACTCCGATTGCATTTTGATTTCTATCGAGTTGATAATCTTAACACTTAAGGGTAAAGGCATGTACTTTTCCAAGTTCACCTGTTGCGTGAATTTCTATTGACGCCTGCATACACTGAATAATTGCAGGAGGAACCTTTGCCCTGTATTCGCTACTCTGTAGGAACATGAATATCGGAATCATTTCTCGAAAACATTCAGAGTCTATTGTGCACAATGGCACAAGAAACCAAAGTGCGCTTGGAAAGTTTTTTGAGAAAAGTATAGTCGCTAGAAGGGTGTTGCTTTTCATTGCTATTTTAGGCATGTGTATGCTAATTGGGGATGGCATACTCACACCTGCAATTTCAGGTTTGCTGCAGCCTCTTCTGTCCTATGAATAAGTTTCGGTATGGCTTCTGTTTATATTGATTCTCGGACTCACACAATTTTTTTTTTTTTTTCCAGTTCTGTCAGCAATGGACGGAGTTAGAGGACCCTTCCCTTCTGTCAGTAAATGTAAGTAATGAAAAATCTTGCACATTTTACATAAGCCTCAAAATTCCTGAGAAGCACAAATAGCCAACGGAACTAATCTTCATGGTAGGATACTGAAACTAGTCAAGAATAGTATTCTTTCGGGGGAAAAACGCTCATTGAGTTTCACAAGGAAAGATACGTCTTAGGCATGAAAAGCTTTAGTTGCATTCTAACGTTTGTTCTGGATTCAAATTCATATGCTGAGTCTTTTATGCCAACACATGAAACGGTTGTTAGAAAATTAAAACTGGAGTTATCCATATCCTGACATGTTTAGCCTTTGGATGAATGTGTTTTTATTACAACTTAGGCATGAAGTCTTGGAATTCAACTTTTTGTTTTCAAGAGTCGGCATGTATGTTCCTGTATCCTACTAATTACATATATATATATATATATATATGTATGTATTTTTATATTTATAGTGCTTTCTTATTTATGTTTTTGCTGGTTGAAATGTTGTAGCTCTGGTGGAGGCACTTTCTGCGGTTGTTCTTGTTGCTCTGTTTATGTTGCAAAAGTACGGCACATCTAGAGTGAGTTTCCTCTTTTCACCGATTATGGGTGCATGGACGTTTTGTACCCCAATTGTAGGGATCTATAGCATCATCAATTATTATCCAAGCATATTCAAGGCCATATCACCGCACTACATCGTCCAATTCTTTTGGAACAATGGAAAGAAAGGCTGGCTGTTGCTTGGAGGAACTGTCCTATGTATCACAGGTATTTATTGATTTTCTATTCATGAATGGAATCATTATTATGGAATATACTTTTGATTGGTTTGCCTTGGTCTATCATTTTTTTTTTTTGTAAAGTTGAAGTGCAAGTTCTACCCCTTGAAATATTATTATATAATATTCCTAATCTTTTCAAATTGGCAATTTAATCCCAGAATTTACTGAAAATTTTTAAATTATTTGAGAAATAGAATCTGGTTGAAATTCCCTTGTTAGAAACAAATACAAGGGCCAACTCAAAGACATTTTGTGAATTTGTCTATGGAGAATACCAGAATCCTCCTCTTAACCAGTTTTATCCGATCAATTCAGGTTCGGAAGCCTTGTTTGCGGATCTGGGTCATTTCAATCGGAGATCCATTCAGGCTAGCTTGCAAATCATCTGTTTTCCCCCACACCTTTTTTTTTTTTTTTGTAATCTTTATTTGAAGATGTTTCTAATAGATTTTCTTCCCAACAGATTGCATTTTTGTTTACAATTTACCCGTCACTGGTTCTGACATATGCTGGGCAAACTGCATACTTGATCAACAATCCAAATGACCATGATGATGGGTTCTACAAGTTCATACCAACAAAGATCTACTGGCCTATCTTTATAATTTCGACTTCGGCTGCAATAGTTGCAAGTCAGTCACTGATATCAGCCACCTTTTCTGTGATCAAGCAATCTGTTGTGCTTGATTATTTCCCTCGGGTGAAGGTTGTGCACACATCACCTAGCAAAGAAGGCGAGGTTTACTCCCCTGAAGTCAACTACATCCTTATGATTCTCTGTGTTGCTGTCATACTTATATTTGGAGATGGAAAAGATATCGGAAATGCTTTCGGTATGTAAACTCTGAACCTTGCAAATTAATTTAAACTTCATTCAATATTCAAATAAGATTCTCATTAGTCGTAAAACTACAGCTTTAAGAGTTGTACTTTGTCTCGTGATGATTACATCAGAGAGAATAAAAGAACGAAAGGGAAAAAAAAAAAAAAAAACCATAAAGAGCTTTGTTATCGTGTTGTTCTTCTATTGACTACCCGACAAGAATTTTGAGAAATTTCTCTGATGTTTGGTCAATATGAGTAGGCAGTCGTGCAACTAATCTTCCGGTGATGTTTTCAGGTGTGGTCGTCATTCTAGTCATGCTCATCACCACCATACTATTGACATTGGTCATGATCATCATATGGAGAACACCACCTTATCTGGTTGGTCTCTACTTCACCGTCTTTTTTGTTATGGAAGGAGTTTATGTGAGTGCGGTCTTCACTAAAATTCCCGAAGGTGGCTGGATTCCTTTTGCCATATCTCTTATCCTTGCCTTCATTATGTTTGGTTGGTTTTATGGAAGACAACGGAAGATTGAGTACGAGCTGACGTACAAGATAACCTTAGACAGACTTGGCAAACTATTATCAGATCCCAGTGTCCAACGGGTTCCTGGTTTGTGCTTTTTCTACACCAACATTCAGGATGGGCTTACTCCTATTCTTGGACACTACATTAAAAACATGAAATCCCTTCACAAGGTTACTGTTTTCACGACTCTTCGATATTTACTGGTTCCCAAGGTAGCTCCACATGAGAGAATCGTTGTCCATGAACTCGGTATTAGAGGGGTTTACGGGTGTGTGATTCAGTATGGCTATGCAGATCCCTTGAGCCTTCAAGGTGATGACATTGTTAGGCAAGTCATCGAAAGCTTGCAAGAACACATCCTCAAGGACTTGGGTCGTCAACCATCTAACCCTTCGGAAGTTCAAGAACAAATTGCTGAACTACAGGAAGCCAGGGATGTCGGTGTCGTTCATGTTCGAGGAAAGACAAGGTTCTACATTGGTAAAAACTGCCGCTGGTTTGACAGAACCATGCTTGCATTTTATGAAGTTTTGCATATCAATTGTAGGTCCGCGCTTCCTGCTTTGGGTGTGCCATTGACTCAGCGAATCGAGGTTGGAATGCTTTACGAGGCTTAGAAGAATGATGTCCTTCCGGCATATGAAGTATGATACAAGGTAAAAGGATCAGGTGAAAAATATTCTGATTCCTCCCAGAAGTATCTAGCTTTTTTTGTACATATAATATATATATATAACAAAAAAAAGAAATGACAGAATATCATCACCAAAATGGTTATGATATTGACTTTCTTACGTAGGAAGTCAAACTTTTAACGTTTTTACTTGCTAGCTTGTACACTAGACTTCAAGAAATATATATTGAATGCTCAAGCAATCTTTTTACATCAGTTTAACCTTTTATTATGTTACGTGCGGGAACAAAAACAAATCAATAAAAATATTTTTTAAAAATTAATTAAAAAAATTACCACATGACGAGTATTAGACTTGCGTTGAAGGGAGGAAAAAAGGTAATGTTGAAGTGCCTATCGTCCTTTTAAGTGTATGTAGTAATTGATTATTGTTAGGCAAATTCTATGTCTTGTGCTTATTTCGTTGGGACCAGCCCCTAATACACTAACTGACAGGCTGACACGTGTTAATTGATTTGTGGAAAAAATTAAAGTTTGTTTAGTGAGTTATCTTATCTCAAATTAAAATATACTTTTTTATCTCAATTTTTGTCTTTTTTAAAAAAGTTTGTCTTTTTCTGATAAAGTTTTTGTTTTTTCTGAAAAGTCAACGAAAATTTTCAACTCAAATTAAAATTTTCAAACTCAACTCATTCACCAAACAAATCTTAAGGCTTTTTTTGTTCTGTGTTGATTGTATCAACTGTTTTCCTTAGTATAATTGTTGATTGAACTATGATAATTAATTTAAATATGTGGGTTGAAGGGTAGATAAGATAATTAAAAAATTTTCTGTACAAACACTAAAAGAATAAGATGGATTCAACTATTAAAAAGACAAATAATTTATGGTCACAATAAAGGGGAAAATAAAAAGGTAATAGAATAACCACAATATTTTATTGGAGAAGATCCGATCTAAGTTAATACTTTATATTCTATCCAATCCAATCTAACATCTGATTGGATTTTCAAAATGTAGCATCTAATTTAATCCTATCCAATCTTACTCTTTTTTTTTTTTTTTTTCTTTTTAAACCTAGGTGGGAGATCAGAACTCAATATTTTATGATGAGTTAGACGTTAAATTTTTATTAGTTTATGTCTCCAACCACCAATCATATGCAGTTAGATTAGAATTAGATTGGATTAGAAGTTAATTGTCCCTTATTTTATTTTTCGATATAAGATCTCTAAAAAAATTACAATTTTAGAAAACAACAATTAAAAAAAAAATATATATATATATATATATATATAAGCTATTATAAAAACGAAAATGAAATCGAAAGTAAGTATTAATTAAATATCTTCAAAACTGTAAGTAACCACTGAGAAAAGTCTAAAGAGGAGTAAATAGATAAAAAGTTAAAAGGAATATTTAAAGCATTTAAAAAAAAAATTGGATATTCAAAGGACTAAAGATCTAGGGTTTTCATCCTCAAAAGATCAAGTATTGTTGGGTGTATAAAAACTATTTTAAAGATTATTAAGAATAATGAAAAAAAAAATTAAAAAGATATATATGTTTTTATATGTAGTACATTTGATTGGAGTAGATTGGATAAGGGATGACAATGTTCTCTTTTAACTCATTAGCTTTGGGGATTCCTGTTAATAGAATGAGAAAAACTGATAAAAAAAATATGATTCAGGTTACAAACAGGTTAAAATTTAACTCATCAAAGTTACGGATGAGAACAAGTTTAGGGTTCCCGACCCTATTCCTACTGCCAGTCCTGTTTAATTGTAAATTATTTTTATATAAAAATTATTATACATTTTGTTTTTTTTAACGTACATAATTTTTAATGTTGAACTTTAACATATTTCAAATTATAAAATATGGAAACTTATGGCTTTCATTACTTTAATTTAAAATTAGATATTATTTTACTTTTATTTTTACTTTTCATATGATGAAAATAGTTAATCGGATAAACGGGATACCCCGTAAGTAACTCGATTTGTGAGGAGAAAAAACCATCCCACCAATTTAAACAGGTTAACAGAGTGGATATATGAGTGATATTTACTTACAGGATAAGTTGGAGAGAAGATCATCCCGACCTCATTCCGTCTGTTGTCATTCCTAAACAGGGTCAATTGTTGGATTTTTAAAAACGAAAACTGAATCCAATCCAATAAGGATCGAATATCCAATCCTTATTGGATTGGATTGGTTTCATCGGTTATCCAGTCACATTGGATAATTTATTGAACCCTGTGTAATCTCGCAAGGATGTGTTTGGATGGAAGGAAAGCAAAAGAATGGAGGTTGACTTTATGTTTTTTTGGGTTTGCACCTTTAATTTAAGTTGAACTGTATTTTTTTTTTTTTTTGAAGTTTTTGTTTTCTGAAAAAAAAAAAAATATTAAACTTAAAATTAATAAATAAAAAAATTTAAGAAAAGGAAGGAATGACTTTTCCACTCTATGGTTTTTTTCCTCATTCCTCCCAATAGCATTCTAACCTTATTCTTTTCTTTTTTATTCTTCCCCCTATTCCCACTTGCGCCCCCACCCCATCCTCTGACTCACTCCGGTCTGAGCACCGCCACCGTTGCTTCAACAAACCCTCCTCTCCTGATTATTGCCTAGACCCCTCCTCCGCCTAGCTCCTCATCAGATTTAACCTATTGGAATGTTGACGTTTTATTAATGGAAGTATTAAAATGCAACATGATAAACCCAGGAGGGAGCGAAAAATGCAACTTGATAACCCCAGGAGGGAGTTTCGCTACTTTTTTTTTTTTTTTTTTTTCTTTTTTGGTGCATTATATTTGAATTGTAAGATACAAAATGAGACAATCCCAATTGTTCCGGAAATTGAAACATTAGGGTAAATTAGATTAGTCCTACTAAAACAAGTATTTAAAAAAGTCGAGCTCATTTTTTATTTAATTTTTTTTTTTTTTTTACAGAGTCAAGCTAGATTATGAATTTCTAGTTTAGTTTCCCAGAAAGAGTTTATTTACTTTGATGCTAACAGGACTACAAAAACTGTATTAAGCAGTATACTGCACAGACACAGCAACAGTGGCGTGTTCATACAACGAACAGTATTATATCCTCCAGTACGTGTCTCCTTTTTCTTATTTTTTATTATTATTATTTTTTTTTTCAAGAACCCTGACGGAAAGAGAGACGACTTGGTGAATCAATTCTCACAATGACTTCATCCTCGTCACTGGAATCCTCAAGTACATGGCCCTGCTTAGAAACTGTACTTTGCAGCGGTGTCCCAGTAATTTCCCCGGTGAACTTCCTCCCTTCCAGCTTCTTCCTCGCAGAAGCAGACCCTTCTGATCTGACAGAAACAAGCGGGCGGCCATGATGCGTTGGAATGGTGGGATATGATACGCTATGTAATGGCTTAATCGAATTACTTCCTGGATAACTTCGAAAGCGCCTACGGATGTTAACCTTGCAAGATTGTTAACCAGGAGTGAGTATCAAAGAAGAGCCGAGACTCAAAACACAGAGAGACTCTTTGTTAGTATGCCAGGGAAAAAAAATAATAATAAGAAATAAAAAATAAACTATCAGATCTTTCATTAGAATCAGTCATATTTGCATGCAGCAATAATGCGATCCGATCTGACATTAGACACAGTACCAGCAGAAGTATACAAAAAGTGTACAATAATTGGTGCGTCGGAACTGAGAGAACATCAAGAAGTGAGCATACCATGCTGCCATAAATGCTCAACTGCATTGCTCTAGCAGAGAAGCTGTTAGCGTGTTGGCGAAACCCTTCAGAGTTCTGCGTTTGTTGCCTACCCTTGTAGAAATGTTCGGGCCAACCCATAAGACCAGCATGTTCCCGACTATTAGATCTGTGGGGGTGATCAACTGAATGTGGTACAAAGGATGGCGACCTTCTCTGAAGTTTGCTGTCAGAATCAAATGCGGCAAGGTCGAATATAATCACTCTCGCTCTCGTTTCAACCAGAAAACAGGATCCTCGATGAGAAAAACTGGCTCCTCTGTTGGCTGTCAAAATATAGATCAGCAACAAGATTATTTTGACATTCAAAGTAAATTCTGTGTGAATTCACACTATGTTATACACCTAGGTTTGTTAACTAGAATAATTGTTAAATGGGTATATACTGTCATTGGGCATGGAATTTGCAGCATTCCCGAAAGTATCTAATTAGTTGTGAGTTTAAATTACCAGTTGTTTCCAGATTTTGAAAGCTTTGATTCGCATGTGAAGGGAAGAGAGCTGCTGGTGATGTAATCAGTTCTTGGGTGCCTTGAGTTTTGATGAAACCTTCTAACAAAAGGCCAATGGAGTGGTGAGGAATTTCCACAGTTTCTCCCCTTATGTATATGGTCATGCTTGACCTTTCAGCAACAAGAGCTCTCAAATCTTGCATTGCCCTTTTCTCAAATAGTTGAGGAAGCAAGAGCTTGACAAGGACAATAGCACTTTCCTGGGAGAATCAAAGTTATGATAAATCTAAGAACATTACTCGTGCCGGAAAAGATTTGTATATTTTGTTACACTATTATCTTGTAACAAAGATTATTTCCTGACAATACATGATTCGATGCAAATAATACAACGCTCCTTTTCCATCGAAAATTAAAGGATAAATAAGGAACCCGAAAATTTTTTCTTTTCAATTGCTCATTTCGCATCAATTTCTTTGAAGTCGATAACATGAATTAGAACCATTCACATGATGGAAGCTGTTATAAATAAAATAAAATAAAACAAAAAGTTTTATACCTGCCACAGGAAGTCTTCTATTGACGGATCAGACCTTAGCACAGAAAGCATCTTGTCAGTTTCGACAAAGAAACAGAGAACCACAGAATCTGTCATCATGTCACAGATGTATGGTTTTCCAGTTAGCACTTCATACAGGCCCAAAGTACTCCCATGGGTAAAAGTCGGATGTAATGAATGTTTGCTTTTTGAGATCTTACTCGACCACTGTCAAAAACGTAACGTCCATCAGTGGCACCGTCCACAATCAAATTTAGAACGTATTGAAGGGGAAAAAATCATTTACCTTGATGATCCCATTTGAAATAAGCCAAACACCATTAGGCTTTGACCCCTCCCTGTAAAGTGTCACACCGCGCAATTTCATTGTTTCCTTGGTGGAATTTTCAAGCAATTTACGGACAGAAGATGGAAGAGCCCCAGTGAAAGGATGGGAATCAATAACATCTTCCATTTTCGGAATCTTTACTAACGGAGGATTTCTTAGAAGCTTTTTCAAATCAGTCTGCACAGAAAATTTCATAAGTAACATAAAAGTCTAAATAAAGAGTTGGGAACTAACTGAAGAAATCGAAAGCGAAAAGATAAAACATACCTGAACAGCATCATGAAGATGAAGCATCTCCTTTTCCTCCAATAGGCCAACCTTTTCAAGGTTTTGGACATATTCAATTAGATGGTTCAGCACCGAGTATGTTACTTGCCTGGTTTTCACAACACGTAAAACCTGAAAATTTTCCAAAGAGATTCTTTCAAGAAAATCACCTGATTCAGAGACTGTGATATTACAATCTTAACTCTTTAAGCTACATTCTACCTTTAAGCAAGAATAGTGAGAAGAATTGACAGAATGACTTCAACTAGAATCCAGCCCAGCTGGTCAAAAAGAAAAAGTTCTGTTAAATAAACAGACCTGAGGAAATGTTACACGAACATCTTCCAGAAACGTTCTGGCCTCTTCTCCTTCTGCCTCACTTTCATTGAGGACGGTAGAAGCAACATCACTATCACCTAAATGACAAGTGCAGATGCATATGAATTACGAAACAATAAAAAGTAACCACGTGACTAGATTGGCAATGCAACGGCCATAAAAGTTTAAAAGTTACAACCATATCAAAATACAACGATCAATATAACAAAATGAAATTGATTAGCTTTTCTATTAAGAGTTGATAGACGAATTTCAACTAAATGACAAAGGGCACAAATCACTCAGGAACAAGGTAATAGAACAGGATGGACTGTACCATTCACATACGGACTATGACTGCAAAACATTTGCTCTAGATACACTATACACAGAATACAGTCAGCAGAACATGGAAAGATTCCGAATAGTGCAGATGCACACATTCAAACACTCTCAATCAGATACAAGTGGTCATGAAAGCTACATATAAACGTATGAAAGTTAAACTA
This sequence comes from Ficus hispida, assembly GCA_025413025.1. Taxonomy (NCBI): domain Eukaryota; kingdom Viridiplantae; phylum Streptophyta; class Magnoliopsida; order Rosales; family Moraceae; genus Ficus; species Ficus hispida. The sequence goes on along the minus strand of CM046371.1, from coordinate 13,336,540 downwards.
TCAATTAAGCTTCTTCTAATAAATGCTCAATGAATGAAAAGGAAAAATAGATTTGTGATTAAATAAACAAGTTTTATATGTAACACAAGCCACCAGGAAAGCCATACCCAGAAAATCATGGAGTTGCAGTCTTGCAATTCTATGGCCACGAAGAAAGGCAGCACAAATATAACATGCAGATTCCAACCTCTCCACAGTGAAATATGTTACCAACTTTTGTGGAAAAATGCTTCTTTGGAGGAACTTGTAATAATGTGGAAAATGAACATGAGCTTTTAAACCTTTCCAGTCACATAAATGCTCATTTGACACAAAATCAAGTGCTTCATCCACTGACTGCATCAAAATATTCGCAGTAGATTGGGTAATTCTTCCCTCATCAAGCATCCCCCAGTACGCAGCTTGCACACCTGATAGGAATAAACTCTTAAACTAGTAGAGGCAGTCACTGTCAAATATGGAGAAATCTTTCATTTCACATGGTCCAGAAATTTACTGCTTCATCCAGGTCCAGAAATTTTGTGTTTTTCTAATCCAGAGTTGTTTAGATTATTGTTATGTTTAGGACAATTAGAACAATAAATGCATAAGATTGTAAACCCGGCATTCTATAATAGATGCAACAAGTTTGAAGCATATAAAAAGAACAAGAGAGACATTAAACATAGATGTGAAAATTTACAAGAAATAAAGTGAGTATACCATATGAAAGCACACAGTAATGTACAACAGAGAAGAAAATCGTAACTGTCGTGAGGATAAGACTATATAAAACAAGAACACCCTGACAGTTATAAAATTACAATTTATAACACATCTTACAATCGCAGGTGAAGACAAGGCAAATTAAAGCTCCTTTGAGGAATATCAGAAAACACAGATTTAATTCCATCCAAAAGCGAGTAAGGTCATTTGATCTGTCTTGAACTTTCTCCTATTCCTTTCTAACTTAAAACCCAAAAACATGCTAAAATCACACACCACAATATTGTTCCTCTTCTACCGCTATTAAAGCCCTTAACATTCACCAACAAAAGAGAACTACAAGACTGAGGGATCAAATATAAAGTATTATATCTAACAAGCAAAATCAAATCTTTCGAACAAGTCACAACATAAGAAAAGCTTTTCTTTTAATATTTATAAACGAAAAGACTTATTAAAGAGGTAAAAAACCTTCTCTGAAGCATTAAAACTGGATATCCACGTAATCAATTGTCTTCCTTCAGACTTCAAACACAGAAATCAATACCATTCTCTATGCAGCAACTAAATTTCTTTTGAAACAAAGCGTGTATCTACAACTGTAATATATGAATTTTTAGAATTTGTTTCGCATGTCATGCACTGAAATATTTCATGAAAATTGAAATTAAAGGACGCGGCAATATAATTGATTTTCCCAAATAACCTTGCTAATGCTGAAGGGTCAGTATTATTGGATAAAGAACATGAGTGGAGTAGAAAGCAAACATGGTAATAAGTTTACCATTCAGCAGGCGTACACGTATATCCTTCAAATTCAATTGGTCGAGATTATTATCCTCTTCAGGGGCATGAGGGTGTACAGGTTCCCCTTCAATGTTATTTAAGCTTGCAATGTATCTTTTGACTGTGGGCCAATCAGCAGGTCCTAGTTCCTCATCTTCTCCAAGATCTCCAAAAGCTTCAAGTGCTTTGTTTAACATTTCGTACTTTGTGTAATCCAATACGCGCCTCTGCCATGAAAAGTACATATTTAAAAAGTGCAAAACTGATCTTCCCACAACCAACAAAACCGTTGCCAAAAGCATAAACAACCCCATGGAAATATGATACCGGGTATGGCCAATCAAAGTTTCTTATCATCAGGAAAATAAAATTTAAAAAAAAAAAAAAAGGCGCCTTGGCAAGTTTCCATCTATCACATGTTTTACGTGTATAGACACCAAGAAAATCTCGTGCAGAAATAGGCAACAAAAACATGAAGGAGAATCACAATCAGCAACAGACATTATTAACATACATTCCATGGAGCAACCAGTCCCCCTATTAGATGTATTTTCCTACTCACCCAGAACAAGAGTGCTAGGGAAGATGTGAAGGGTTTTTTTTTTTTTTTTCCTTTTTTCACAATAACAGGAAAGATACTACTGCTTGGCAAAGACCCAATTTGAATTCAACTTGACAACTCATTTACTTTTTGTTAGCATTTTTTGAAAAGTAGGGGGGCTCATCATGCATATGTGCTTTAAGTACAGGAATGCAGACTTATATAAATGTTCCATAAGATACTTTCTGAATGAGATTCATATGGCATCATTGCATTTGATTACTACGTCTAACGAAAGGAAAGAGATTCAATGGCATGTTCTAAAGACCAGTAACTTCTTTACCTTTGCTGCTGATAGCTTTTCCATGTCTAGAAGGTGTAAAACGAATTGTGTGGTTGAACCATTCACAATGAGAGTCAAGAAAACAATTCCACCAGTGAAGAAGACAAACTACAGAGGAGAAAAATAACGTCAATGCATCCACTACTCAAATTTCATAAAACCATTTACTTCTTAAATACAAAATGGCATACTATTAATATATTTTATAGACAAACATACCAAAGTTCCAGTTTCAGAACTGAGAAGCCATGAACTATCACTTTTACGCTAATAAACAAAAGAGAAAACCAAATTAGCTGATACTTTAGGAATAAAATAAGAAAGAACATGATGGAAAATAAAATCACATAAGCCCACCAAATAACTAAAGCACTACGATAGGATACCAACTTTGAAGGAACTTTTCTACTACATACATAAATATGAAAGGAAAAATACGTTGAAAGTAAAAAATATATATATACATACATACACACACACACGCACAGCACACGCACACACCACAACATTAAGAATTCCCCTATTTGTGCCACCTCCAAACGTTATGCCCATTCCCACTTTGCCCTCAATTTTTAAAAATTTCCACATCTCTACTCCAAACTTCAAATAAGTAAGAAGTTTAACGAGAAATTTTGAGATTTTGTCTCCTTGGAATAGAGGATTTCCAACAGTGCCAGCCTACCGTACAAATCCTTCTTTTTCTTTTGGTAAAATTTGATTTTTACTTGGGTTAAATAATACTTTAAGTGTTGTTTATGATGGGTTACTATTAAATCTACGTTTAGTCTCTTTATTCCGGTATCTTCCGTCTTTTTATAAAAGAAATTTTAAAAGAGAGGGTTTAGGGAGACTAATTCAGAGTTTGAAGTAGTGAACTGGGAGTTTTTGTTGTATGGTTTGGGGGCACAAGGCCATAATCCAAATATTAAAATAAGAATGTTGAGGCCACTTTGAAAGCTTTGTACTAGATGAAGTGTAGAGGCAGTATGATAAAGTCTCAGACTCTAAGCTTTGTACAAATTCAGAGTTAGATGCATTTATAAACAAGGGAGGTGTGCAATTTTAAAAACGTCCTATGCATAAAATTTCTTATACTGTGTAAAATTCATATATTTTCATGAATTCTAGGTGTTAGTAACTTTTCTGCTACTAGATACATTGAGAATCCTAATTTCGGAGAGAAAATTTAGCACAGAACATGATTTTCACTTCATAATTCCTCGATTAGAGTCAGCAGCTTAAGTAAAACATAACAAAGACATTGTAATAGGCTAATGCAAATATGAAATAAGATTTTATAAGCAATAAAACATTCATAAAATCTTGCCTTGACAGACAAGGAAAGTGACAATGCAACAGCCCCTCGCAAACCCGACCAAATCAGAATAACAGCCTCTTTCCAATCCAAACCATAGCCAAAATATCGTAGAAATGGGAATGAAACTCCAACAACAACTAGTCGGGCTACTTGTACATAAACATAAAGAAGAACCAGATAAGCCCATGAATTTCCTGAAATTTAAAAAAATAAAATAAAAGTTAAGAAAGTTTCCTCGAGACAAGAGGGATAAACATTTTGTTATAATACAAAAGATCTAGGAAGAACTATGAATAAAAGAAATTCTATTCTTTAACAACAAAACAGATTTTAATGCATAATGGTCAAGCAAAAAAGTATGCAAGATGTGTTTCCTTTCTTCTAAATAAATTAATAGAAATACCTTTAGGCTACAAGGAAGAAACATTGTCTCTGTTGAGGGTTACACTAACCAGAAGAGAACGTACTGAGAGAGAAACGGGAGAAGTTTGGAGTCATTGGGTTGTTTGAGTAGGGTTAGGTTGAGCGATAGTATCTAGATAGATGGTTGTCAGAATTGGAGGGTTCAGGATTGTTTTTTCTATAAATCGTTTTTCAAATTCATGATTGGTGATCATTCCTTTAGTTCCTTTAAACTCTGTCCTTTCAGATGGAAAGAATCAGTTCCTACTAAAGTTCAAGTGTTAACCAGCTGCTTGTATTGAGTAAACTTGACAGTCAGGATATGTTGCAAAGGAGGAAACCTTATCTTTATCTTTCTCCTGGATAATGTGTTCTTTGTAGGAGAGATGACATGACGATGGACCCTCCTTTTCTCTATTGTTCCTTCTCCTCGAATATTTGGTATGGAGTGCCAAGGAAGTTTGGGATTTCTAGGGTAATTCCGAATAGAATTGTGGATCTTTTCACTGGTGATTTATTCGTTGGAAGGAGCAAGAATAATGGGAGACTTTGGAACATTGTTGCACTTGCTGTCACTTGGGCATTTTGGTTAGAGACAAATAATTAAATCTCAGCGGATGCAGGGGGAAATAGAAGTGAAATTTGGTATAGAACTCGTTACCGGGTAGTTATGCATTTCTCAAGGTAAAGGCTTCGATGTGTTTCCATTTTCTGACTTATTGAGGGGCTGGGATTTGATTTTGCCATGATTAGATATTTAAGCAGTTCCTTCGATCAGGTTAACATTACTCTTTTCATTTTACGTCCTAGATAAACTTCTTGTCCCTTGATGCAATATTTTCTCTTCGATTCATTTTCAATAAAAATTATGTTGTTTCTCATAGAAAAAAACAATTATAATAACATAACCAGAAAAATTGAACTATTATGCACACATTAAGCAATGCAGAAAGCAAGAAGTACCATTTCGAATGACAGCATCATCATTTAAAACACCCTCAGCTATAACCACTCCGCTGCAGGAGACAAGAAAAACAATTAAGAAAAATACAGCAAGTAGTAGAAGTCATTTCATCTAACAATCGCCCATTAATTGTAGAATGCAATTTGTGGTGCATGTGATTGCAACATAGTCAAGTAGAATCAGAGGTAAGCTTTGCCTACCTCAACCGAGAATCTATATAGAATTCTTATGCAAGAACATATGAAGCATCGACATCTTCATGGAAATAGACACAAAAATAAGATTTCTAGAACACATTTATTTCAGTTTCTTTATAACCAGCAGACATAAAGTATCATACAGATACAAATCATGGTACCTTAAGATAAAAATCAACGTATTCGCAATATAAGCAACCATTTCCCTGTAGAAAAATATATAAAACTGTGAGAACAGAATTTAGTATTCTTCTTCTTCGTCTCTTTTTATTTGGAATAAGCAATGTAACACAACATACCAAAAATGATGCAAGCTCTGCTGACCATCACCCTTAAAAGCTGTCCTCGCCGCAGCAGCATAAAACCTGTCCCCAGTTTTTATCTTATAAGATACATCCATTCCTTTAGGGGGATTTTTTTTTTTTTTTTTTTCCATAAGAACTCTGCATAATGAAAATTTTGAGCTAACTCAACTCACATTCCTAAAGTCATTACAGTCAAAACTCCAGATACATCAGCCCCTTCTTGTGCCTGTCAGAAAAATCAATATTCCATGCACAAGATGTGAGTTTTTTTTTTTTTTTTAATTAAAAAAAAACCCTGTAGATTAACGATCAAAAGTTAATCACAGAAAGAGGAAGAATCATCTTACAATAAAAATCTCAAACTAAACCAGAAAAAAGGAGCCCAGAACCTAAAACTAAACTACAAGATGTGAGTTAGTCTCTGAGCATTTATATTGTAACAAAGTTCCAACTAATGAACTTAATTTTTAGCATATTTCAAGAGAGTAAATGACAAACTGATTACAGCAATCGGGCAAGAATGAAGTTTCCATGGTTGGAGAGGAACATACAGTGTAATAGGCAACGTAGCTGACGGCAAATGTCAGGGAAATTTCTATTACAGTGTCGTTGAAAATAAACCCAAGCCACACAACAGATGCTATCCCAAAAGCAATACCAATACCTACACTGAAACGATCAAAAGGTCACATATTATGATCGGATCCATCACCATAGCTCGCTGGGCTTGAACTCAATTTCGGTTTGGAAACCGATGGTTCAGAAACCGATGGTTCAGAAACCGATGGTTCGGAAACGTTCCCTTGTGAGCTTTATTACTGAGCAAGAACAAACTATACTTACGCTCCAATTGAGACTTGTGCTAAAAACTTAATTATAGCCACCCAATTAAAGCTCTTCCCCAGGACCATTTGATAGAATAGCTGATAAACCACAATTGCTGTCCTGGAATGAAAGTTCAACACAATCAGACAGAAGACAGATAAAAAGCATGGAAGGGTAAGATCCAACAATAACTGTAGCAGCAGCCACAGCATCCACATAAAAACAGACTGATATATCAAATTATTTGGCAAGCAAAGGCATAAAAGTAAATCAAGTTAGACAACATAAAATAAATACCCATCATTCATCAAGGACTCTCCTTCAATAATTGTACTCAGTTTTTTGCTTGCACCAAGCTCTTTTAACAGTGCAACAACAGCTACGGGATCAGTAGCACTAAGAAGCCCTCCAAGCAACAATGATGTTTTCCAACTCCAGCCATAAGGAAAAGTGAGCTGCAAAATGGTTTCAAATGTGAAGAGATGACTCATATTATCATCTAAACAGGCTAAACATATACGCTTGCAATACCTTCAAAGCAGATCCAAGACAGAAAGTTGATATCAGAACCCCTGGGCCAGCTAGAATAATCATTTGTACTATGCATCTCTACACAGAAGATGGAAAATTCCTTGTATCATTCAACTCTGCCAAGTCCAAATCACTATCCAATGACTTGCACGATGCTATAGTGCATCGTGCATCACACACACCACACACCACATATTTTTTCTTTTTGCCGGAAATGCTATAGTGTATATTCAGCATTACCATCATTTTTTTTTTCTTTTTCGTGAGAAATCACCATTCTTTTGTTTTCCTGATGATGACGGTGATAATTAAAATAGTAATAACAGTAATTGTACCAATAATACTGATATGCTTATATTTATAAACATAATAATTTTAAGTAATATAATTACTACAAGACAAAATTTCAGACAACAAATAATTAATAGAAAAGATCATCGCGACATAGGCTATGTATTTGCCAATTCCACTTCTTTGTAGCCTTTCTTATTTTGTACTTCAGTTGCACCCCTTGCAGCTCTATTTTAAACTTATGCACGTGCCCAAGATGTTTAATGGTGGACCTCAGAAAGACTAGTTTTGGAAATCGTTATATCAAAATTAAAAAAAAAATAATAATAATAGAACAATAGAGAAAACCTTTATTTGGTGTACTTCCATTGAGAATGAACTTTCAAAAAGAAGCGCAGGAAGAAAAACAGCCAGTAGAAGATCAGGATTAATACTCGCCCCTACACGGTTAACAGCATCAAACCACTATAAAGCACTTGCGGGACTATAAAAGAAAAGCTAGTCTCTTTTAATAGACATTGTAAAGAGAGAACTATAGCTGCAACTTACAAAGACGTATCCCATCCCCAATCTTTCCCAGACGATGATGTGTGCCATATTCTGCAAGTGAGTACATAATGTGTCAATTTATCATTAGCAGGAGCTGAATGAGCTCAACCACATCTAAAAAGTCAATCAATAAAGCGCAGTTCATAAAAGCAAGTCCTAATATGAAAAATTGGGTGACCTAAAAAGCCAAGCATTAAAATCACAAAGGCATGTTGCCAAGTACACAAGTGACTTCCAAGCCCCAACCCACTTTCTCACATATCCACTGCATTTATCAATTCATCTATCATGCTATCGGATGCAGAAGCAGAAAGTCCATCAACAGAGGATATTTCCCAAATAAGTGTCTTCATCAAGAATGCTCAGTCAAGGTCAAAGATCCTAATGTTAAGAGAAAAGCTTCGACATCAGCTGCTGGTAATCATATTATGAGACCCACTAAAGAGTGAGAGCATAAAGCGGTGGAAATCCTACTGAGCACTTTTAGTTTTAAGAAGATATGACAGTGCTAGCTTTGACATACAACCCTTCACTTTGATCGTATCTAACAACTTTAATTCCTGCCAGAAACTTCCATGCTCCTACTCAGTTGGAGGCCCTTTTGTCAATCTTCGTGATAACAGTGACAAATTATGCTTCTTTCTCTAGATGGTCTTAAGAGGTCTGTGGTGTTTTGGTCTAGATTTGGCACTTTAAGCTTCTAAATTATTCTCAGTTCTTGCAAGTTTCTTCTTCTCGTCGATCAACCTTTGCAAGTTTTTCAAACCTTTACAGCCTGAACATTATCATAATTAAGAACTAGAGCAATATCACTAATATACCTATGACAGGAACTTTAAACCGTTACGTGAATCGAATATTTGATATGAAAAGATGAAAAGCATCATGCTTTCTGTCCTTTCGTATATATGTTGGCTACTGTTCAAATACTCGCTACAAGAGGAAGTCTCGGGACTTAATCAGATTCCTCATACAAACCAAACACCACCCCCCCCCCCCCCCCCCCCCTCTCCCCACAATAAGGTAACTTTAGCAACAACTTTCAAGAAATCACTACCGTGTAGTTACATTCGAAAGAGAGAGACTAGCATCAAACTACTTTTTTTCCTTTTGCTAGTAGCAATTTTTCCAAAGTTGCAAAAGACCCGTCTTCACAGATCCTTAAAAATAAAAATAAAAATAAAAAGAAACATTTTTTGTGGTTCGTCCAATTGCAAGATCATATATGCTTCATGTTCCCACCCAATTTTTTGAAGCATCTTGATCCCACATATCTCCATAACCATTCAATTTTGATGGTAGTAAGACTTCCACAGGCCATCATTATATTCGTTACATATATATTAAAAATAAATTTTAAAAAAAAATCACCTTCACAACAAAGACTAACTTAATCTTAAGTCCATTAACGATATTCACTATTTCTCAATTCAAGAGTTAATTCAGTTAAACAGAAAGTCAAATCCAAAAATCAACTAATATCCTCGAATAAATAAATAAAATTAATAAAATTTATGAGTGTACACACAAATCATATACATACACAGAACAAATAGATCTATAATTGCAAATCTTTCGGTTGGTGTAAGAATTCGAAATGCCACTTGAAATCAAAAAAGCAGAAATCAAAAAGTAAAGTGAAGATAAAAAAAGAGGAAGAGAACCTAAGGATCCCAGAGTAATGCCGAGGACGAGCAAGGCGACAGTGTAGGGGACTCTGGTGCCTCGGAGGACGTGCCTGCAGGCAATTCCCAGCACCAAACACAGCCCAAAGAAGATCACCGCATCCGTCGGATTCGAACCCCAAGACAAGGAAGACGAAGACGAAGAAGAAGATGAAGCCTGCTCCTCCATTATTCTGTACGGAATATTCGGTTCAATCACGGCAGCCATTGTTGTAGAGAGAGAAAGAAGAGAGAGAGTGTGAGGATTTAGGAGAAATTAGAGTGTGTTGATGATGGATTAGTGATCGCGTACACAAAATAAAGAAATGGACATCTTTTTTGTATTTTCTTTTTTTTTTTTTTTTTTTTTTTGAGAGAGAGAGAGAGAGAGAGAGGGAACAATGAGAGAGATGCTGTCGAATGAGGGCCAGAAAGAACTCTCTTGCGAGTTTTAAAACACAAAAAATACAAAACACAAAAAGGACGACAAACACGTAAGAACAAGGCATGACGTCGAAGCTGATTGAACAGTCCCAATAAGTGATTTAACAGTACGAAAGGTGCTCTGTCTGCAATGCCTTTCACCGTCCAGACGCAAAGTCAGAGCTCAGCGGTCACCACAGTACTACACTACTATTCCGTTGCCCATTGTCTGGTGGGTGGGAAAGTGGAAGAAAGAAAAATGAGACGAGACAAAAGTTTGATGGAAAATGTTGCAGTTGAAATATTGGTAAAAAGAAAAACAAAGTAAAAGATACTTGTTAAACTCTTTTCGTATATTCTATCAATAGAATTTTATCTATAATCGTTAAAATTTAATCTAATATATAAGATATTAAGGATTAATGATAATTAAAATGAACGTTGATCCATAGGATCATAAAAAAATAAAATAAAAAATTAAACTCCCTCTTTTATTAATTTTTTTAATTAAAAATTAAAATTGAAAATAAAAAATTGTGAAAGGGCCATCGGAACGGCTGCAAGGGCTGAAAGGTCACAGGTGATAGCGGAAAAGATGCCGAGGATTGGGGGCCTGTGGGAACTTGGAGGTCGCGCAGGAGCGCTTCGCCAGCAGATGGCCAATTTTTGGTGGGCTGGCGACATTCGGAGGGCTCATCGTCGAGGTCGGGGTTGGGGGGGTGGGTGGTCGCTTAGGGAAAGGCGATTTCGAGGGGGGGTGGTCGCTTGGGAAGGTGATTTTTGAAGGGGAAGGATCACAAGTCCAGGGCCAATGGGTGCCTGAAGCTCACCAGAGGCGGGGGGCGGGGTCGACGATGGAAGGTCGGCAGGGGGCGGGGGGATTCTAGTGGAGTTGTTGGGATTTTTTTGGCCTTTGAATTTTTTTTTTTAATTTCTTAGTTTATGATTCTGTGAGTTAAGATGCATTGTAATTATCATACACAAGTAATATCGTAGTCGTTGAAATACATCAAACGGTCTATAAAATAAACTCTACCAGTAGGATATATATAATGAGTTGTACCACAGTCTTTCCCAAAGATAAGATAAGGAAAATAAAGAGGGGTTGAAATTGTTGTAGGGCCTATTATTTTTTAGGAAAATTTGGTTGTGTGGTCTTTTTGAGTCACCTAATTTAATAGATGGCCTAACTTTTTTTTTTTAATTTAACAAAATGGATGTTTGTCATTTTTCCAGATTTGATCAATCAATGATTGATTATTAAATTTGGTGACTTACGTTATAGTCAATAAGTGATTAATCATAGTTGGTCAATCAATTATTAACTATTTAAGAAAACTGATTAGAAAAAAATGACCTTTTAATTAATTTTTAAAAATTTCGATCATTTGTTTAAAAAGTTCTTTAAAAAATACTATATAGCCATAAATCCTTAATTTTTATCTTTCAAGAAATTGTCCTCCCAAAGATGATTAAAATTACTTTTTTGTCCTTGAATTTAAAGTAAAATTATATCAAAGAATGAATAAATAGTAATTGTACCAAACAATTATTTGCGTTCTACCAAAAACCTTAAAAAAAAAAAAAAAACACTAATTTTTCTATCTTTTTTAAGTTTTCCTTCCGTTCTATTTTCTTTCATCCCAAACAAAGTAGGGAAGTCAAGGAGATGAGACCAAATCAAGAAACGTACGAAATCAACCGCATCCAGCCCTTTTAAGAGGCAAGATCGAGATCAAGAAGTTTATGAAGAGGTCTTTCCCGTAGTTGTCATTTGAAAATTAAAACGATTCAAATAGTAAAGTAAAAACTATCATAAGTTTAATCTAAATTCAAAGGTTACCGGATATAAATCAAATTCCAAACAGATGTTTTTTTTTTTTTTTTTTTTTTTTTTTGCAAAACGAAACAGATGCCAATTAAATTTTATTAATTAAGCTACGATTTAAAACATGACGAATATTTTTTTTGAGTATACTAATATCCTATATATAGTTTATACATACACACACAGACATATACAAAATATAATATATTGGGGCAGATTAAGTCGGGGAGTGCTTCTCAATTACGACTTACGAGTAGGATTTGGGAGGAGGATGGAGTCGGGGGCTTCAAAAAAGTAAAAATGTAGAAAAGCTAAAAGCAGGAGTGGAGTAGCTCTTAGTCAAGTAGGGATTGCCGCCCCCGCTGATTTTATTTCCTTAAAATTTCCCTTTATAATTTTAGTTTTTTTTACTGTCACATTCTACTCCACTAGAAATTGATTATCATGTATGAATCTTCATTAAAAACTTTTTTTAGCCAAAACTCATTATTCATATCAAAATAAAAGATCAAAACTTAAAAATGAAGAGAAAAAATGGTTGAATAATAGTTTAGTCGTATGAATTGGGAAAGAAATTTTTTATCATATTGAAAATAAAGCTATCATATATTATATATATATATATATTTAGGTAACACTTTTACATGAAAACTCATCGTAATCTATTACAATAGGTTTTATGAGTCTTTTCTTCTTTTCTTATTGTGTCCATTTTTTTTTTTTTTACGTTATTTAAACAAAAATAAATACAGTGTCTGTCTCCATTAAAATGAAAGGCTGGATCTACTATTGGCTAAAAGGAATCAAATTGTGAGCAACAAAAAGATAATAAACTACCATTAAAACTAATGAAAATGAGGAAGGAAAAGATGGAGTGGGGGAGGAGATCAAAGAGAGAACATTATATGAAAGAAAAAGAGGAAGTGGAGGAGGCAAAGGAGAGAGCAAGGAAGAAATGAGGTCGCAAGGGGGTTACTTTTTGGTCTTTAGTTGTTTTGAAAAAAAAAAAAAAAAAAAAAAAAAAAAAGAAAGACAAAACAAACAGGAAAGAAAAATTATTATAATGGGATCTACTTTTTTATTTTCTCTAAAAGTGGGAGGAATATTTGGAAACCAACATGAAAAACAGAAGTTGAAGCAAGAGTTCCAACCCGAACCTTTTAGGCAGAGAGAAGACAATAGGAATATGATAAAATCTCATGGTATTTTTTATTTATATTTTCTATTATACCCACTTGACAAGAAGCACTGATTATTTTATTGGAGGAAACGATGTCATGAATATTTTAGTATTTATGGGACTTTCAAAAGGAAAATCAATGAAGTTGCCCACAAAGGAGAAAGAAAGATTCCTTAAAAAGAAAAAGAAAATAAAGGTGGAAGGAGAACCACTATTATAAAAATTTAAAAAAACAAGAGAGAGAGAGAGAGAGAGAGTCAAGGTTGGAAGAAATATTAAAACAATATATAATAATTACTAAGATGATTTCCGATAAAAACATCAATTCCAACGTTATATTTGACATAAAAGGTATGAATTTTGTTATATTAGATATTTTGTTTTGTTTTATTATTAGGAAAATTCTACAATGGGTAAAGTGGTTTTAATTGGGTATAATTTCTTTATTCTCTAATATATATAATGTAATTTCTTTTCTTTAAATAACTATATATAATGCAATTTCAAATGTTACATATTTTTCTATCATAGATTTTAAACTTAATAACTTGTTAAAAAAACTCTTAATTTCTTTTTTTTAAATATTATAATAATTGTTAGATGAAATTATCAATGGAGGCATAAATTGAAACCATACCCTCATTTAAATCATAGGTTTAAAAAGTAAATTTAAATAATAAATTAATATTTTTTTAATGAAAAAAATAATGTAAAATGTCTTTTAAAGAGCTCGAAATAGTCTATAAATGAAGTGTCAAACAAAATATAAATTTAAATTTGACAAATTATGAGAGTAATTTTTCAAATTTAACATTATAGAAGAAAGTGATTTTCTTAATCAAATACGAAAGTCCAACTTTGGCGTAATCTTAAATTGGCACTACATTAAATATGCTGTCAGCTTCAATGATTATTTTTACATATGTGTGTAAGTAATGAAAATCTAAGAAGAATATGGGACCTTTATTCAAGGTGAGACCTTAGGCAGTTGTCTTATGGATATGCCTTCCCTTCAGCCGATTGCTTATGGAGACTATTATGTATATTAAAATTTTATGGTCCCACTAATAGTCTTGTAATATGATTCATTACGTGTCCCACTGATTATTTATTTGTCGTTTTTGACGAGGTTGTTTGTCTTTGGCTTGTTTCCGTGTCTGGTTTGGTCTTCCTTCCTTGCTGCACCTTTTCCGGCTGTGCTTTTTACTTTTATTCAAATTTTATTTATTTTTTAAACATATAGAAAGGAGAAAAGAGGTTATTGCTTTCATTTTGGACAAAGTCAGTTTTTCTTTTTCTTTTTTGTAAAATAATTTCAAATCAGAATATTTTAATTTATTTTTATTTGTTTTTCCTAAAAAAATAACAAAATTTTTAATTAATTTTTAAAAAATTAAAAATAACTTCAACTCAAATATTTTAACTCAAATCTATTAATTAAACACATACTTGATCTTTCATTTCTTTTTTATTTTTTACATTTTTATTTTTACTTTACTTTGTTTATCTACCATACACGCTTCGCACATGCCATTTTACTGGTTTGTAATTGTATTAAAAAAGTGAAGTTCCTTGAAATACTAGTCAAAAATTTGATTAATTATTTTATCCTTTTGTAATGATGTCTTTTTTTTTCTTTTTTGTCTTCTCACTGAACTCTTTAGGTGATAATTTCAAATAAAATTTTAATTTAAAACAAAATTAAAAAATCTTGTGTTTTTAATTTTTCATTTTATTTTATTTATCTATTCTATATATCCAAAACACGTATAATGTAACCAGTATATATATAAAAGTTAAGGGACTCCTTCACTGCATCTGTTTGTGTATATAGTAATAGTCTTTACTCAGGTGAGTGTACTTGTCCGATATGAGAATTGTAGCCGTTGGATCAGCTTGAATAGTGTAACTACGGCTATGATGGGTTGGAAACAAGCTCAAGAGTAGTCAGCCAACTTCTTACATTTTTTCAGGTCGTAGGGTTGGCCTAGGGAGTGTGCAGCACCAAAATAATAATAAAAGAAACAGAAGAAAATATTAAGTTGCTGTAGCTATATATTGATGTTGTTGCGAATGTGATACTATGGTCATAGTCTGTAGCGAACCAAAAAAAAAAAGAGAAAAAGATTATTAAAAAAAAAAAAAAAAAGAGGAACGAACAAGCGAGAAATGAGTGAGCTACCAAGCCATTTATTGCTCACTAGTGGAGTTAGTTCTGTCCCAAATTACTCTTTTATTTATTTATTTTACTGGATGTGTTCAATATTAGTCTTAATTACCGATATCATCTAAAGTCTCCAAACTAATAATAACCAAAATATGCAACAATACGTCAGCACTCACATTTTTGAAAATTTTCAAATCACTAGTATGATTCCAAAAAAGACAACCACCACTTTAAAATAAAGGGCGAGTCTGTGATAGAAGATCTCTACCGGTAAAATCATTTTTTAGGCCGTTGAGATTTAATCGAACGGTTGAAATATTGTTGGTGTACCATATTTATCATACATTTTACCTCACATTACCCTTCCTACCCAAAGTCTTCTCCGTCGCTGGTGATCTTCCCATCACCGGTGACAGACGCCGGTAACCCACACCAGACACCGGTGACCCACTCTGGTCCCCCCACCACCTGCCCAGCCCCGACCGACCGGCCGCCAGTGACCCCCCTTTCTCTCTCTTCTCTTCTCTCTCTCTCTTCCCCTTTCTCTCTCTTCTCCTCTCTCCTGTGGTGACCCACTTCCGGCCTCCCCACCACCGGCCGTTAACAACCCCCCTCTCTCTCTTCTCCTTTCTCTCTCTTCTCCTCTCTCCCGCGGCCCCCACCCCGGCCCCCAGCCCAGCCCCCCGGCCCCCACGATGCGCCCCCTACCCCAGGCCCTCACCCCCCTCCCCCGACCTCCCCCCACCCCCCGACACCCCCCCCCAGCCCCCCTTTTTCTCTTCCCCTTTCTTTCTCTTTTCCTCTCTCTTTCTTCCTTTCTCTCTCTCTCTCTTCCCAGCCTTTGGCCCCCTACCCCCGGCTGCCCGCCCCCCCCCCCCCATCCCACCCCCACCCGTGACTCCCCCACCCTACCCCCGACGTGGGAAGAGAGAGAGAAAGAGGGGGAGTCACGGGTGGGGTGGGATGGGGGGTGCCGAGCGGGCTGGGTAGGGGGGCAGAGGGTCGGTAAGAGAGAGAGAAGAGAGGAAAAGAGAGAGAAAGGGAAGAGAAAGAGGGGGGCCGAGGAGGTCATCGGGGGGGAGGGGGTGTTGGGGGGCGGGGCGGTAGGGGGAGGCCAGGGGAGGGGGCGCACTGAGCAAGTTGGGGGTCGGGGGTGGGGGCCGCGGCAGAGAGGAGAAGAGAGAGAAATGGGAAGAGAGAGAGAGAGGGGGGTCGTCGGCAGCCGGCCGGCTGGGGCTGGGGTTGGGGCTGGTGGTTAGGGGGCCGGAGGTGGGTCGCCGCGGGAGAGAGGAGAAAAGAGAGGGCAAGAGAGAGAGAAGAAAAGAAAGAAAAAGGGGGGTCACCGACGGCCGGCCGACCGGGGCTAGGGCCAGCAGTGGGGGGGCCGAAGGTGGGTCGTCGGTGTCCATCGCCGGTGGCGGGAAGATCGCCGGCGACGGAGAAGACTTTGGGTGGGAAAGATAATGTGAGGTAAGGTGTATGATAAGTATGATACACCAACAATGTTTCAGCCGTTCGATTAAATCTCAACGGCCTAAAAAATGACTTTACTGGTAGAGACCCTCAACCACAGATTCACCCTAAAATAAATATAACAAATCGAAAAATATGGAAAATTTGTCCATAATTTAACATTACTAAAAATTAAGTTAATTTCAAACTAACTGATCTTAAACAATCTGTGTTTGCAAATTTGCATCTTTTATTTTGAATTAATAAGTGTGGTACATATTTATTCACAAAACGTATTTGTGCTCTCTTCTTCTTCTTCTTTTTATTTTTTATTTTTTGAACACGGAAGATGGACACCGTGCAAAGCTAACGCCATCAAAGCGGCCATTGTGGACATGGCCACATTCACACAATGGAAGCCTACATTCGGATTCCAAATTTCACAACCACTAATCATGTACATTCGAAACCAATTTTATTTTGTAATATCAAAACCACAAAATATAATTACGGATATTATCTATCCAATCTATGTTCACAATTATTCTTCATATGGAATTTTAATCTTTTTCAAGTCAATTTATGGATAATTTTGCAAATTTGAAAAATGTTTTTGTCGAGCAATATTAGACCCAACTGATAATCTTTTTGTTAAAAAATTTTCAACTCTTGATATTCTAACTGGCATTAATGTTTAAGTAAATTTGGAGTAGAAACGGAGTCAAAATAAATTGAAACTCAATAAAATTTCTCTTCATATTTTAAATTCCATGGAAAATCAAACAATACATATCTGAAATTGTTACTTTTATTTTATGTGAAACTTCTGCCGCCGCCGTTGTGGCTAGCGAGGGCGATCGACGGTTTAGCGATTTTCGGCAGAGATGGAGTTGGAGGGTTATAGTTGGGAGTTTCTCGACCAAATCTAGCTCTGCAAGCTTCTGGCGATTTGGGATCTGGCAAGGCATTGGTGATCTATTGGTTGGTGCAACAATGTTTTACCTCAAATCAAGCCAATTGATTTCCTCTGAATTATGACGCACAACGGGGTGGTTGTTTCACGTGGGGCAAGAATTTTATGATCGATGTTGTTTTATATTCATATTTTATTTTTATGTTATAATTTAATTTTTTTGACAAAAGAGGTTATTCCCAGACCTCCAATTATTATTATTATTTTTTTGTTTGAGTTGTTTTTTAATTGGTAGCATATATCTATGTGTTCTGTTAGTATTATGGTTATGCGGAGTTTGTTGTCGTCTCTATATTGCAAGTGATTGTTTCTTGATCGATCGGAATATTCTATCGTTATTTTTTTTAAAGAGCTTTGTACATCTCAATTATAGGATTGTCAAAAAATTCAAGAAATGTTCTTCTCACCGGGTCTAATGTCCTCTTCATTAAACTTCACAGATTTTATAGATAGTATTGGTTTTGTTTGAGGGCTGTGTTTCTTGTATTATAAGACGGTTTAATATTTGATATTAGTATTTGTATTCTATTTGAATTTGAATGATAATTTCTCTTTTAAAATAAAATAAATAAAATAAAAGGGTAAAATGTACATTTAGTCCCTAAACTATCCTTTAGCCAAAAACCCGGGGGGGGGGGGGGGGGGGCGGGGCGGGGCGGGCGAGTATAATTTAAAAAATTTTTGATTTTGTCTAACACGAAAAGGCATTATTTATATATAAGATAATTACTAAAACTATAAGGCATCAAAATAATTTTTTGGAGAATTTTAATGTATGGTACACTCATTCCTCTGGAACAATACGATAATGAGTATCTACCGTTAAATTATTTTTCATGGTTTATATTAAAAAGATGCACCAAAATTATTATATGATACACTGTATAATATAACACTTGAATAGAAAACAGAATTTAAAAGGGAAAAAAAAAACGTTTTCTTTTGTGATAAGTGGACAAAAGTACACTTTTGTTAATATAATTTAGTAGATAATTTAAGTTTTAATTGAGTATTTCCATGATATTAATTCAAAATATTTTACTTTTGAAAATATTTAATTTTAATTTAATTTATTTTGGTTTATCTTATTTCCCTTTTATTTTATCTTTATATTTCTCTTTTTCTTTCTTTTTTCTTCCGCTGGTCTGCCTTCCCGCATGCAAGCTTTCTTGCTTGATTCTTGAGCCGAAACTCAACCCCGCATGATCTCTGGCTACATCTTCCAAGCCCGCAAATCACGTGCCTTGTCTACATCTTCCCTGATCCTCAGTCCCAGCTAGTTTTTCCACGAGTCACCAGTAATTTACCAGCCTGGGTGGCGGATTTGTTACTCCAAATTTCACTCCGAGTCGTTGAACCACGTTCCTATAAAAGCAACCCTTTGCAGCAAGCAAAAACGTTTTTTCCTCAGCTTTTTTTTTTTTTGCTGAGTTTGGAGTTTGTTTTTCTTTTATTTTCTTTTCATCTTGCATTTTCATCTCATGCTTTCTTTTTAGAATTTTGTGAAATGAATTACAAGTTAGAATAGATATTTTAGTAAGGCTAGTGATGAATTCATGTGTGGAGTGATCCAATTTGGATCTGATTTTCTTTTAGTTTGTAAAGATTATATGTTTTAGTGGATCGAATTTTTTTATCTTATTTTCTATTCAAAATATTTTATGTCAATCTTTTATATAAATTTAGTCATGCTTTGTTTATGTAATATTATCACATTCTATTGTTTTATGAGTTGTATTTTACTGCAATTTGCTAAAAACTGTACTTTATCGATTTTAGACAATTTGTAATGATAAATCCATTTGATTTAATATTGAAATTTAATCTATCGAAACACATTTGTTTACTTTTATTGATATTTAATTCTATATTTTCTAGTTGCTTGTTTGGATGTGAAACTTGCAATTAAGTTATAAATTGAAGATTTGATTCAAATTAGAGAACAAAGCATATGAATGAATCACGATGCATTCCCTCATTTATTATTGAATTTTCCTTTATCTAAATCTTTTTCTTTTCATATTTTATTTATTTTCTTTACTACAAAAATCCTCCAAAAATATCTTCACTTTTTATTATTGTATTTTCTTATCATTTTAACGTTTATCTATGCTAATATTATTTGTTTTTGTTGTTACCTCCCTGTGAAGATGACCGTCTGATCTGTATTATAATCGACCACTTTACGAGTGCATTTTTTGGCGTGAATCAACTAGCCTTTCATCCTATCCACCATGGGAGCTCTCCCAAAATTCCTATTGATATGCATTTTGTGAAAACAGGGGCAACAAGGAGTCTGGGGAAGAAGTTGAGTGGGTTCGAGTCGGCCGAGAAGGGCTGTAGTAGGGCTTTGTGTCCCTCAACTTTTTATTAATTGTGTTTTTGTATATTTATTTGACCAAAATTGACAGATAGCCCGCCTAATTAAAAAATTGGTTTTATTTCTCCAAAAATATTAGTGCAAAAAAGAAAAAAAAATAAATGAAGGACTTAAAAAAGAAAAACTGATCTAAAATGGACTAAAATGAAAAAAATAAATAAATTTTAGGGTGAAAAAAATAAGGACTAAAAAAAAAAAGAAAAAATTGTTTTCGTCCAAAACGAACCATTTGGGATGAAAACAGTAAATTTTTTTCACACATATAATAATGTATAGATTAACAAAATATCAGCCATTATTTAGCCAAAAAAAAAAAAAGCCAATTAGATTAATCCTTATCAATGTCTGAGAGTACGTGTTCCTTACCATACAACTCGTCTTTCATATTTTCTCTTAAAAAGAAAAAAGGAAATTATACCCCTTTCTTTTTTATTGAAAAATTATACCCCTTTCTTTTTCTGTCAGAAATCCGTCATCCACTACATAATTTATTTATTTTTTGCTTGCTGGAATCGAATTCTCCTTTCGAACCATAGGCAGAAAAAAAAAAAAAAAAAAAAAAAAAAAAAAAAAAGGGTGGTTGAGCTTTTGAGTTGACTCGCCGCTCCAAAACTCAGGCAGTTATAATATCTGTGGAGCCCACACACACAAAAATTGTCGACATCCTATGTTGCCAAATTTTCGTTACATATTAGGTGTTGAAGTTTCTCAATTATTTACTACAATTTATTTTTGTCTAACATATGCTAGATTTCACTTTTAAAATGATAAAAGGTCAACTCTAAGGTATATTTTTCTCCTTTTAAAGCAAGGCTAATAATATATATAAATACATATATATATTTTTTATGTATGTGTCGTTTCAATCTCAATTATTACGATTTTATATTTCACATTGGACAAAGAAAAATTTTTTTTTCCTACGGCTCAATTTATTTGTCATCATCCAAAGTCACGAATCACACGTGTACTCTAATTGTAAGTTCAATTGTAAGGGAGTGGCTGCATTGACTCATTATTTACAAGTTTTAATAGTAGTTCAATGTAATTAATAAAAACTTTTCAAACTTTTAAGTTGTGTACATATGTTTCACCTATTTATTGTTGAGGTTTGACTTTATCTTTTAATTATAAGTTTTCTTGAGCCACTTTAACGGTGGAGCAAATAACTTACCAATAATTGATTAGCTCACTATTTTTAAGAAGATTCCAGAAGTAAAAAATACGTCATATCTACCATAGTTTCAAAGAAACATCCTTAATGTCTTTTTCATACCAAATAGTGAATCACTGTATTATAATGACCGTAGCTCTCATACATCGCAGTGCTGTATTTTGTCAGAGTATGCAATTGAGCATATATTATCTCTTAAAAAAAAAAAAAAAAACCCGCACACAAATAACCAATGAGGACAATTTTAATAGACATATATTACACAATTATATTAAAAAAAAAATCAATGATAATCCTTTTTCTCTTCATCCCGCCAAATTACGCCTATGAAGAAATGATACGCACAATGAATAAATTCTTGTTACTTTAAATGTAAAACTTAAAACCTTTTAATTTTTTTAAAGATTATTTCACAATTGGCTCATTAATTATACGCTCAATCTTTTGATAGTCCTTGATTTGATTTTACACATCATACTGCCTTGAATTTTTCTTCTGTTACATAACTACTTCCTATGTTGGTATTTCTTAAAATTTGAACGGAAATTGAACACGTTCAAATCACGTGAACTTTAATTAAGGCTAAAATCATAATTAAACATTGTATGAGGAAAACTGTACCTCTAAACTATCTGTAACACCCCACTATAAACTAACCATAATATTATAACTGATGTTAGAAATTAACATGGGTAATGTAATGATATTATATGTATAACAAATTCTTACATTATTTGAGTTATTTTCCACAGGTGAACGTGATGAGAACTCGAGGTGTTAGAATAAAAATTTATGCTAAATTGATGAATTTAATTTGATGATTTGAGGAACTTATGTGATTATTATTGTATAATTATAGGTAAATTTATAATATAGTAGTAATTATATGTTATATATATGTTTACCTTTATATTTTTGATACACGGTGTGTATACATATATATATATATATATATGTAAGTGGTAATATCTGTAGTAGAACGTCGTCGTAGAGGAAGTGTAAAAAAAAAAAAAAGAGGGCGCCTCCATAAATTTGTCACCAAACCTCCACCCTTGTTCCATTGATATTTCTCAATTCTTTTAGTGAAAATTAAATATTCTCGAGGTATGATTTCCCCTTTTCTTTCATTGGTGTTTTGAGATCTCACGAGGGGTAGAGTAATTTCTTGATGGTTGAATATGTTGGTTGAAAGGTGATGAGAGTGGAAGACATGAATGTGTTTTTGAGAGAGGTTCTATGATTCATTCAGATGGTTTATTGCATTAGGAAAGGTTTTTATTGGTGGTGACGGTTATATTTGTGGTGATTAGATGATTTTAAAGTTATGGGTTTCATCTCTTATTTCATGATACGATTGGAAGTGGTGAATTCATATAATTATATATTAAAACATGTCTTTGGGTTGGTTATTATGTATATATGGTTTTTGCGTGTGATTGGTCTTGACTTTTATTTTAAATGAATTTTTGAATAATTTTCGTCATAAGTACAATGCTGGAAAATTTTCCAAAGATAATGTTCTGTATTGTAAATTTATTTTGAGGGTCTAAACAGTCTCCATTTTTAACAAATTTAGTTTGTTAGAAAGCCTTAGATGTCTATTTTTTATTTTTATTTTTTGAAACTGCTTCCCTGTCATTTAGGTACTTGTATGAATTGTTATGATTTTTCTGGCTGCTGGTCTTTTTTTTTTTTTTTTTTTCAAAGTTTTGTGATAGACTTCAAAACTATTTTTGATAGTACAAACGAATTCCGTTTTTAATGAATTAGGTATCGTTAAAAAGCTTTTGATGTCTATTTTCTTTTAAAATTAGTTTTAGGTCATTAAAGTCATGTACGAATATTTTTGAATTTTTGAATGGACAGAGGTCTGCTACCAGTTTTTGTACAATTTTATAATTTTATGTAAATGTTGGATTTTTGTATTTTGATTTTATTGAATAATGAAATGAGCATTTTAGGTGTTGTTTTAATATAGTGGGTGTGTTTGATGAATTATTATAATATTTTGTTAATTCTATTATATTTATTATTTATGACATGAACGGTTCTAAAGGCGAGCATCCGAGACCTCATTCACACATCATCGTTAGAAATATTTAAGAAGGTTAAGTAAGGCGTTTATGTGAGTATACTCTCACATGCAACATGAATCAAAGATTTGATAAGTATATGTTTGATGTTAATGACGCTGTTATGATGATTTTTTTAGTACTTCTCTCATGATGATATTTTGATGAAAAATATATATGTATGTATATGTATTTTTATGTTTTAAAATGACGTTGTACACCCTTGATAATGATGATGATATTATCACTGTTGATTTGGGATTAGCTACCTACTCCTTCCTTGATTAGTCCATTATGATGGTACAATACTGGGCCTAATATATGATGGTTTTAAAAGTTAAAAAGTTTTTAAATTATATCTATAATTATGATGATGGTTATGATGAAAATTAAAAATATTTATCCAAGTTTTTGAGATTTAAGTGTCTTACTAAGTCCTTACTTATATAAATTAATTCATATTACAAATAAAGGAAAATGTAAGATGTCATAATGGAGAAGTTCGGAGTGGAAGCGAGACGATATGTGATGAGAAAACGGAATGAATGACCATGAGATAAAAACTTTTAATTTCAAATAAAGTTTTGGAACTTCGATTTACTATTATTTGATTGAAAGATTACTATGGACTTTCTTAAATTTTATTTCATGATATGGTTTTAAAATTTATATTAATTCTGAAGGTTATTTTGTCAAGGTATGAAAAAAAAACGAAATTTTATAGTTTTCTAAAATTTTCTAAGTAAAATTTTTGATAAGTTGTTATTTCAAATAAAAATTTTCCATACTTTTACAAGAAATTAATATTAAAAAGGAAAGTCAACTGTAATAGTCTATGAGGAGTCGTTATACTATCTTTGATAAAGTTATATATCTTTGATAAAAGTGCAGTTTACTTAAAAAAATATCTCTAACGGAGGTACATTTTTCTTCCAAAAAAATGTTTAATTATGAGTTCATATATATAAAGCTCATGTAATCAGTTCGTTTTCAATTTTTGTCTAGTTTCTTTTTACATAAGAATATTCATAGAGGGATCATTGGTACAATGATAGAAAAATTTAGAGAAATATGATGGATACAATAAAAAATTAAGGATCAAAATAACATAAAGTGTATAATTCGTTAGTCATTTATTTTAAAAAATAAAACTAAAACATTTTCACCTCTAATGACTATTTAATTTGTTTTGTTTATTTTTTTAATTAAATTGAATTTGTATTTTACTTAAAGTTATTTTTGTGTCTAAAGTCTTTTTTTTTTTTTTAATTTATTTTTGAGGGAAAGGTCCCAAAAACTTATTCCGTTTGATATTGATCGAAGGAATAAAATTGTGAAGCATGTTTTGTTACGTTATAAACTCAGAAATCTGTATTTTTTTTTCATTGTAGTATAAATTACAGTTATTAATTTATTTTTATTTTTGCATTTAGATTTGAACTATACAGTTTATAATAAAGTTGGGTACAAAATTACAACTGAAATATACCTGCAACCATATAACTTAAAAAAAGGGGAATGTTGAATTCAAAACGTGAAGAGAGAGGAGGCAAAAAAGGTTTTTTTTTTTCGGAAGGGGAGTATGTTATCCAAAAAAAACTTATTTTACATTACATTAATTTCCAACTCAATTGTGAACCTTTAAATATCTAAATTATTTCTATAATTTAGATTACTTATAAATCTTTCTAATGCACACTCATTTGTGCAAATCCAATATCGGAGGAAGAAATTATGTAATGACCCGATTTTTCGAACCGTTAACTAGCTTACTTATTCTTGTTCAATTTAATCTTAAACACTCATTTATATTTGATTCAGAAAACACATAATTTTTTTTTTGGACTACGAAAGTTAGGATTATTAAAATTTTATCGGAGGAAATTGAAAACCTCTAACAACTAATTATCCAATTTAAAATCGTACTTAGATGATATTTAAAAAGCTATAACTTCATATAATTTATAAAAAGAGAGTCTAAAGTCTTTTCTTGTAAAATACTCATACTAGTTTAGTAGTACCAAAACATTGGAACATAATTATAAATATAGTCGATACAACATAGTTTACGAAATCTAAATGCGGAAATTTAATTCGTGGTGGTATCCCACTCCCATCCTTCATCGCCTCTGCACAGCTTTTGCCAGTCCATAACATCTAAGTAATGGCCTGCTTACCCGCGTTACCTACAGCACGAACACATAATGATGAGCTTTCGCTCAGCAAGTACAAACAATATCTCACAAACCATTTCTATAAAATCATATCATTACATGTAATATCAAGAATGTTCAAAAATGCATATGAAGTACGTATATTCCATTATGCTTTATTATTTACATATCTTGTCTACTTAAGGGCCCCTATGTCGTACCCATATGCGCGCATCCAATGGGGAGTTAAGGGAGCGACCCTCCAACAGCCACCAAGGTCATATTTTATAACTTTCGTTCTTATCATATCCTCTCACTAATTGGAGGTTGGTATGACACTTAATCATATCTTTATTTGCCTCATTCTTATTAATCGTGACAATATGTAGATTTATATGTCACTATATATCTATCATTATGGCATAAATATATGTGAAGTATACCGATCATGTCAGTGCAAGAGGAATTTATGCACATCAAATACTTAATCAAAACAATACGCATAACTCATATACTCATCACATCATCAGGTCAAGTCATAGCAAACGTAGAGCATCAACAAAGAAAAACATTTTATTCCATGCTGTAGGTGAGGTTTGTACTTACTTGTCTTATGTACTTAAGCTTCCGGAGTTGTATCTCCTACTGTATCGATTTGAGAAATTGTCCTGATTTAAACAATATCTCATTATTAGATATAATTATAGTAATATTACTTTACTCACTTTATAAACTTAATTTACTTCTTTACTTAACCTTAACAATTATTAATTTTTAATTAATTATTAAGTGTTAAAATAAATTTCTACTAATTATTATTTAATTAATTATTTTGATTAATTAATTAATCAAATGATTAATTAATTGGTTAACTAATTAATTAAGTAATAATTAATTATTATTTTATTTAATTGACTAATTATAATTAAATTAAATAATTTTAATTGACTTATTAATAATTATCTTGTTAATAATTTAATTATGTTACTTAAATATTCTTTCCCATATAATAGTTAATAATTATTAATTCTACTAGTAATAATTAATAATTTGATTAATCTAATAATTAATGTTTGGTTAATCTTAATCATCCATTATTACTTTTTTTGATTATTACATCAATGATTAATGATTAATTAATCTATAATTAATCATGTATTATAATTATGTAGTTATTCAATAAGAATCTTGATTATTATATGCTAACTCTTATAATTAATTAATTAGTTATTAATTAATTAATTATTTTATTAATTACATTTAGTTATGTATTAATTAATTAATCAAGATGACAAGGAGTCACCTATGGGTATACCTCTATTTTGTTATTGGGCTAGCCCAACCCCTAAGTTATGTTCATCTAGTTGGGCTAAGGTAACTCTTGGTATATGCTCGGTAACCATCTAGTATACTTTATCTTGACCCATTTAAAACTTGTGATTTAATTTTATAAAGTTAGGGTTTTCACATTATTTGATCATACACCTAAAAATCAACTCATTTCATAACTAAATATATTCATATGTTATGACTTACCATTACGTCACATTTTAATGTTTAATCGTTTTATCGGTGTAGGATTTTAACTTGTAAGATTTATTTAGACTTGAGTATAATTCTGTTTTGAATACTTGATGACTTGTTGGAAAGCTTGAAACATCTAGTTTCTGTCTTTTTAACTTGTTTTCCAAGGTTTTAAGTATTTCAAACATCAATGTGGACGTTTTTTCCCAAGTATCTTATGGTAAAATCTCATATTACCAGATTATACTTCATTTTAAGGGATTTGTTAAAATTAATGTACTTATCCGTTTTAAGCACACGATATCTTATTTTGAAGCTTAAGATGTCTATTTTACAGTGGTAAAGTCATTTCCTTTATTACTTGAATGATTTATTCCATCAACTTAGGTTTTGTTACTGTTGGTTTCACATTTGAACCACAAATCCAGATTCATAGGTAAGATAAGAAAAATCATAACAATTCACTTACATGTCCAAATAAGACAAAGATATGTCATTGGAAAGCTTATAATGTCTATTTTATATGATAAGAACAGTTTTATAAGAAGTTAAGGTTTACTAACTCAAAAATTACAAAACCCGTGGCTAGTACAGGATTCCAGCAAGGATTTTCGGTTCGTAGCCCAAACTTGTAAAATTCGTCAAAAATTGCATATTTATCCGTTCAAGGCGTAAGATACCTTTTTGGAAAGCTTGAAGAATATAGTTTTTAGATCTATAACTTATAATCCAAAATTTTGAGTCTAAAGGGTTCGGAGTACAATAAACCCGTGGCTATGTTGTGTCTCGGATGTTCATTTTCTCTCTAGTTTTGTGTCAAAACTTCAAGGGCACATAACTTTAGACATATAAAAGCAAATCAAGTGATTCCAAAGCCTAACATGAAGCTTATCTTCTGTAGAATATTAACATATAATTTATTTTTCATACCAAAGTTTCTAATGCATGTCATATCATCATAACTACCACAAAATCTAACAAGGTTCTTAGAACTTACCGAAATGCTCCGGGTTCCTTTAAGATTTCGAACCTTCCAAGTTCTTCACAAAACTTTTCCTAGGTAAGAAGAAGTCTAATATTAAGATCATAACTAAACATCATGCTTTACTTCTCCAAAAATGAATAAAAACACAAAGAATACCACTAGGTTACCTCTAGTAAAACGTCCTCTAACTCCGTCTTACACTTCTTCGATCTTAGAGACGGGGTTTCTTAGAGCTTGAATATGGATGGAGGAGGGTGTTAGAGGTGTGTTGGAGGTAGAAAATAGTGTTGGTGGTTCTTCTTTTGTTTTGAGCTTGGTGGTAGTTAGAGAGCTAGGGTTTGTGAGTTTAATTTGTGTGAAAGTAAAGTGGGATGTTAAGGGTTTGTGCTAAGTCAACTTTCACTCTAAGAGAGCTGTATTTTGAGGGGCAAGATTGGAAAGTTTTCGGCTGATATCTCCCTTCATTGCCGCCACTTCAAAGGAGGGTTTGGAGTGAAAATTTTGGTTCAATAAGCTTGAGACAAGGTGTCACTTTCACATGTCTCTTCTTTGGGTCAACTTGCCCAAATAAGCTATGCCATTTCTTACACAAGGTTGCATGCATGCAACACTTCCTTCTTTTCTTCATTTGTTCAGCTTTCTTCTTGTTTCTTGAACCAAAAATCCGAATCCTCCTTAGCCTTTCTCATTTTATTTTGTTTTTCTTTCTTTCAATTTCCACCATTGATCCAAGGTTGTCTTCTTCATTCTCATCCATTAGATCTTCCAACACACTAATCCTTACTCTAAGTTCTTATTGGCCACTTAACATCCAAAGTTTGACCATTGATTTACCTAGGATTCTCTAGCATTAAATCTACACCATTGATTTCAAATCAAGCATAATTTTTGATCAATTTTCCACATTTGGATTTCCTAAGAGTAAACACTATTAATTCATCTTCTATCCATGTAACACATTAATTCCCAATCATGCTCTCAAAGCTTGACTATTGATATGATCAAAATAAGTACTAAGATTATTAAATCGACCGATTAATAAAAATCGGGATTCTTCCTAAAAATTAACGATATCCCCCTAATGCGACATAATAAATTTTTCGGACAAATTTATATGTCGTTCAACTCATCTTTTATATATTTAAAATTTCTCATTTAAATAGAGAAATTCAACATCGTTAAATCATCGACATCATCACACTGATAGCATATGTGCAGTCGTTCATGATCTTGAAATTTGATATTCATCAAAATAATTTATTAGAAACATATTAATGAAGGAATCCACAATAATAATCCATGAATCAAGCTTATGAATTTTTTTAGGGCATCACAAATTATGACCAGTATACTATCCAGATACCTGTTAGTCAATA